>MU179332.1:290348-332119 GCA_016767475.1 Suillus weaverae | reverse complement strand
GGACAACTTCGGGACGATATATGCTGGGGATATTCCTCAATACCAGCCGGTGGGTGGTCCTATCTTTTCCTCACTTCAGCTTTTCCTACTCGAAACAACCAGAGTATCACTCACGACAAAGCCCCACTTAGAACAATCTGATGCAGATTCACTCTACTTAGAACAAGAGAGGTAGCTGAGATAGTAGATGTTTGCTTTGGGGTCGAGAGGGTTGCACGAGTGTTGGTTTAAGTTGCCTGCAAAGGTGCGTATTCCGTACAGCATCCTCGTGTTCTCCGCACAGCTTCACAGTGCTGTGCAAACGAAGCGCCACGTGCGTCTCCCTATCTTTATTCGGCCCTTCAAATGGTCCGATGCATCTCCGCTTTCTACACGTTTTCTACCAGCTTGTCTATGTCGTACCCTACTCAGAGGACGGCGTTGTGCACTTCTCTGTATCGCACAGAAGACAACGATTGATGGTGCGATAATGAGCAGCCACATTGTATACAGTTACGCGCTACGCTGTGTTGCTCAAAGTTCAAGCATACGCGAGTTGTGGATTGTCGTTCTTTGCAGAGGCCGTTTCCGACAAGTTAGCAATCATATCTACTGTCCCATCAACTCTTATGCAATGTCCATAGATGTGTATAAAGCATTTTTTGCTATTGACAACGTCGGGATGATGCATCCAGGGATCGCTCACTTCTGCGTTCGTAGGAGATCACTATGACGATCCAGGAGGCTGGTCTGGTTCTATTTTTTTTAAATCATCTCAGTTTTTATGAGACTTATACCGTATCACGGCACAGACAAACTTTACCGAAGATGTGCCGTTGGGTCACCCAGACGTCATTGGGTTTCGTCTCTATATGGCGATGGAAATTCAGGCATGGCACAGGAATGACTATTGTGAAAGTACGTGGCGCTGCGTGCGTTATGTTGGGTGATGTTGGGCTACATGCAAGTTGACTAGAATCCGAGCAGAACCATGTACTGCTGTGGAGACGCACGAGAATGCATAATATTGAACATAGTTGATGATAGGGTAGTCCCTCATTTTAAGGTGAAGGGAAAATGAATCATTTGTGTCAAATTTGTGCGAGATGATATGGAATCTACTAAGGGGTTTCTTGAATAATAACTCTGGGGGCGGCTACATCAAAAGATGAAGTAAATGTGGATCATAGGTCTGATTGAAGCTGGCGTCAAAAGGATGCGAGCAGTAATAAGGATAAATTAAGCACCGACGTTCTTTGTCTAGTTAGCTGAGCTACATAGAAGACGGAAGAGTCGAAGATAGGCGTTCGCTTCGGATTACATAGTATGATACAGGATATATTTAACGGAGCGATTCCGAGCTTCAAACAAAAATGGCGGGGCTAACTCGACAGGAGCGAAATGCAAATGAAAGCATCATAGACAATACTGAGGATCTACCGATATCATGACATCTCCTCATCGTCTGTGTCCGATATGATTTCCTTGCTTTTACTGGCGAGAGAGAATTAGCAAAAGCCCAAGGAATTCAGATGCATCACGTACTATTGCTTTTTGCGTGGCCCTCCAACAGCGTCCTGGTCGTCATCATCTCTGACGACTCGTTTTTTCGGGACACGCTGCTTTAACGGTTCAGTACCTTCACAGCCAAGCTAGATCACAATATACCTTCTTTGCTGGTTTGCTGTCGACCTCATCATCGCTGAAGAGCTGCTCGTTGTCGACATCCTGATCAATGGCTTTTTTGAGTTTGCCTCCGCTTCTCTTCTTCTTCTTAGGTTCAGCCCCTTCGTCTCCACTCTCCCCTTCCACTTTGACTTTCTTGGCGGCCCTCTTAGATTTCCGTTCACGCTCCTCCTCGCTCTCCATCTGAACCTCCCTCGTCCATTCCTGAGCTTGTTCCCTCGCCTTGCGACGCTCTTCTGCAAGCTTTTCCGCCTGCCGGCGGTGTTCCTCAACTTTTTGTTGCTGCGAACGCAGCTCAGAGACAAAACGTGAACGAAACGCGAATGCACGTACCTCAATAGCCTCCAGCTTGTCCCTCTCCATTTGTCTCCTCAGCCTAGCAGCCACAAGTTTCGCTTGCGCTTCAGCTTCAAACTCCTTTTGTGTCGCTAGATGCTCGTCTCCTCTTCTCAGCATACTTTCACCGTATTTCCTACGTTGATCTGCGATGTCACGGCTGTAGGGTACGACAGAGGCAGAGTCTGCGGCAAGGGAAGCGAATAACCTGACGATGCTCACTGAATCGAATAAACACTATGAATGAGATTATCCTACCGTTGCGCATGTCCGGCCTGCAATATTGCCCACTCTAGATCTTTCAGGGTACGCTTCGACGGGTTCAGGCCGAAGAGCAGCTCTGCAGCTTTTTGCTGAACCATGGCGATATTGTACAGGATGGCCTTGTCGTTTGGCTGCAAATGGAGGGCCTATCAAAAATTAGCTCCGATGAAAGTGAGAGATAGAAATATCATCATACCTTTTGTGCGTATTTAAGCGCTGTACTCATAGCGACAAAGGACTGATCCTTGCTAGCCTTTGCATACCACGTTCGACACAAACAAAGAAGCACAGCAACATTATGGCCACTGTAAAATCGTACAGATGCTGTCTCATACTAGGGCGCATACGTGTCAATCACTGTACAGCAGTGAAATAGACCACGGAAGACTCACACTTTCAATAGCCCGATCAAATTCGTCTCGAGCATAATAGCAATGTCCCATGTTCAGGTACACGCTGCCGTCATTGAGGGACTCCCTTATCTTGGCAAAAATGTCGAGGGCATCTCTTGCGTTTCTCATTCGTTTTTGTGGATCGTCTCCACCAGAAGTAGCTGGTCCACCTCCGAACGTCCCGAGTGCATCCTCCGCGGTCACGATGGCCAGTCCTTGAGCGGCAAAAGCACAGAGCGGGTCTAACAGCAAAGCTTTATCGTAGAACTCGGCAGAGCGCTGGAAACCACGTCTCCGCTCTTCTAACCCCTTCGGACTCGGGTCTCGACTTTCCCGGCTTTGGTGATATTGAATCCAGCCAGCGGCGCATAATGAATAGACGTCATGCTTGTCGTGATCTTTCAAAGTAGCAAAGACGAAATCTTTGGCAGGTTTCGGGAAATTGCTCTGGATGAGGAAGTAGGTGTAGAACGCGCGGAGATTGAGGTTGGTGTTTTGCGACGCCATGGCTTGTTTTAAAAGATCGTGCGCTTCGTTTGACTGATTGAGATCAGCTAGCATCTGCGCTTGTCGAACCTTGGCTGAAGGGAAAGTTTAGACAGAGACACAAGTGCTGTTTAACTGCACTCACCGTCGACGTACTCGGGATGTCTGGCTAGGAGCTTGTCGTATGCTTCCTTCGCCATTGCATCGTCGCCACCGTCCTCGTACACTCGCGCGAGGTTGTATAACATCGATGTTGACATCCCCTCTCCAACGTCCGGGCCCAAGCTAGCTGCTTTAGTCAGTGAATCTTCATACAATGCCCGTGCCTCTGCTAGGTTGCCTTCCATATGCTGGACAGCGCCCATATTATTGAGTAGCCGTGGATCGATCTGTTCGTTCGCCTCGCTAAGCCTCAACGCCTCCTTAAGGGCCCGCGTCGTCCGATCGAGACTCTCTTCTTGCCAAAGCCGCGCAATTTCCACATGCATATCCAAGTCATCGTTGATATAACTGGCTGTGTGCTGCGGGACATGACCATTGGATGTACGAGAGTCGTCTTGCTCGAGAGCTTTGATGGCGCGATCGAATAGTTCCCGGGCTTTAGCTTTTTCTTGAGCGAAATCTGAGCTCGAAACACCTGGACGGGGGTGTGCGCGGAGGGAAGCGAGCATGACCATTGCTTCAACGGAACGCTGGGGATTTGGAGGCTGCAGAAGGAGATCGAGGGTGTGGATCGCTGCAGCTATCTCATCTGAAACTGAGATGAGTTACCTTTTCTACTTCTCCGTTCTAGTTAGCTCACCGTTCTGGATCTGCATTTGTGCCATGCCGATGGCGCCTAAAACGTGTTTCGGTTGGCCATCGGTAGCTGTCGTGTAATACTTGGTGGCTTCTGAGAGAGAACCCTCTGCATGCAGCACCCGAGCAGCCCTGAGGTTTCCCTCTGTTAGCAACGTAAGTGTATCGGCGAACTGAATAGTGCGCTCCGCAAGCTTCAGAGCCTAATGACGTGGAGTGAAGTGCGTTCTCGATGGGAAACGAAAAATCACGTACTCGTTTGTAGCTGCCCTTCCTGAGGAAGAGTTCGCATAGCGCATTGGCGGCGGCAGCGCTCTTTTGGTTGGCATTGAAAGCCTTCTCTATGAATTTTGTGCCAGCAAGGAACGCTTGCGCACGATCTTTCTCGCTGAGATTTTCGGTCTTACTCGCGTTGATGGACTCGAGTCCGAGCAAAAGCTGCGCCGGCCAATCTGTCGGATTCTATGGAATTTGTTGAGCCGTGTGATGATACCTCACGCCCGGTGTCACTTACGACTTCTAAACTTCGCTGCCATGCCGCTTTCGCTTTTGATTTATAGTCCATTGCCCATAGACACAGTCCGATACCAATACGTGGGTCAGGGATGCAGTGCGGGTTGAGTTGGAGAATTTGTTGGAATAGTTTGAGCGCTTGAGGGTAACTCCTTCGAGCATAGAGAATTCGAGCCTGATACCAAGATGTCACTAACTACCTAGGATCGCAGAGCCATGAACCTACTTTACCGAAGAGGGCCACGACATTAGTGGGTTTCTCAGCCAGTACACCCTCAAAGGAACGCATGGCATCATCCATGGACCTTGTCGCTAGTTGTTGTATCCCTGTAGATCGTGATGAGCTAGTCAGAGACTGAACGAGGTAAAGGCAGTACCTCGAGTCAAGAATGCCAAAGTTCCGCCCACACCTTCGCCACCTTCGGCAGCAGCCCTCTCGCCAGTGTTGAGATACTGAGCAGCTTCACGGTAGTATTCTTCTTTTGGGCGCACATTCGTCAGTTTGTCCTCGCCTATGACATGTCAGCGACGCCTAAAGCTGAAATTGGCGGAGCTCACGAGCTTCTGAAAGCACCAATTTTGGGGCCTTTTGAGCATGAGCTATCTGTATATTTGCAAGAAGGGCGTATATCGGAGGAGATGAAGCCGTCGTTCCGTTTGCATGTAATGCTGTAGATACGTTCAGGTAAGTTACACGACGAACTTGAGCTAGGAGACGCACATTCAATAGCAGAATGAGCTATTCTTTCGGCTGCTGCTAGGTATCCCCTTCTCCAGTACTCGCCAGCTAACTTTGTCCACACGGACACTCTGCACTGGCCCTCCTTCAAAAGATCCAATACATCTTCCGGGTTCGGATCGAGGTTGTCAAGATCGATAGTGATTACTTCTTGACCCCCAAGCTCGATGTCGATTGACCTCCCGCTACCGACATATGGCACGTCTTCCATCCTAGTTTCAGTTGTGGTCGAAGAATGACGCTGCAGCTGAGAGCAAGCAAGCTGGATGCAGTGGTCACGTGCCACGCGGTATCAAAGTCTGTAGACTGTAGTCCACTCAAGCGAGTGCCCACCTCCACGATGCCCCCTCGATCCCACAACTTATGCCATGTCTGCAATGAAACCGAATCAAAATATACATGCGCAAAATGCAGAGCAACCGTCTAGTATGTCCACCCCGCGGCATCACCGAAAGTGTCTGCTCATATCAATGTTCAGCTGCTCCGTAGGATGCTACAAACGCCACAAAGGTATAACAAAAATACACGCGAGATAGATCTCATCCAACAAGTCGCCCCACAGAATCTTGTGGCTCTACTGAAACTCCAGTCGTGACTCGCGAAGGTACATCTTCCTCCTTCTATTCTATACCCTTGCTCAATCAGAGGATCAGCAGTGCCACCTTCATCCGCAGAAGAGACTGTCGAGGATCCAAAGCCGCTACGTCCTCTCACTTCTCTCAATTGGCCATACGTACCCGAAGAATCAGCATATCCCGACCCATTGAAACGCGATGACCCACGGCCAATACAACTTCACCAATACGAAGCCATCGGTATGTCCGTTCATCAACTTTCCCTTCCTACATTTAACCTTGTCCCTGCTTGATAGCTACTTCCGCTGCTGTGCGTCACGCCCTGGAGTCGAATCCTCGTCTGCCAGAGCTCCTCACTTCTATAGACAAGCTCAGAGGTGCAGATAGAGAGGATGCCTTACATCGCGCTCTCGGAGTTGACGCTAGGCAGCTCAAGAACGACTTATTGGGACCTCAAGAATTGGACGAAGACACCAGGATACTGAGACAACTCGCAGAAGCCGTAGAAGCTGCTGTACGAGGGGGAAAGGAAGGAGTACTAGGACTCGACTGGGACGAATGAATAACGATGAAATATGCCAGAGCGGAGATGCATGCACAACAAAATATCGCCAAGAGGAACAAACCCATCCCTCACACCTCACTTGATTCCCAAAAACAATAGTCCCCTCTTCGCCTTCTCAACTTCCTCCTCTAGTTCTCGCCCATCACTAGCTGTCCACCAATCTGCCTTATCGATGTCTTCGGCCTTCTTCCCACTCCTAATAGCAGACTCGAATGCCGATTTCCTGGCATTTAGGCTGGCCATGCGTCGGGGATCCGAGTGGCCGGTGAAGATGATCAATGCAGTCCGTGCAGGGAGAGATGCGTAGAGGGTGATCAGCTGGTTGTTAAGGGTTGCTTGGGCGTTGGCGAGAACGATGGGCGATGGTTCGGCTGGGGGCATGACTGGAGTCTCTCCAGCACTCGTCTTTGGTGTTAGCCCTACAAATTGTAAGTATGTATAATGAGGCGAACAGTTGTACGGTACTCACAACCCAGTGCATCTGCGATGCCAGTAAACCGTCCAAATGCGAACTCGTGTGCTGGAATAGCCTGTAACAGCCCGTCGAGTACTTCTTCGTCGCTGGTACACGGCACATTCGAGCTGGCTTTTGATCCGTGCATCACACCAGGGTTCCCATGGTCCACCACTACACTCCGTACAGACCCTGGTCCTCCCCTCCCGCTTGCCCTCCCCATACGCTCATATATGCTCTCAAAATCAGTCTTAAACTCCCCATAGCTTGGACCATATTTCAGCTTCGACCGCAGGAGATCAATACACGCCCGCGCATCCTCCTCCGGATCGTGTCCACTGTCACCCCGCGTCTGGATTTCGCGGTTCAGCCATTTTTTGGTGAGCCATGCAAGTCCCGGCTTCAACGGCCGCCCACGTGGGTGATGGTATATGACCGCGGTGTCGATACACCTCGGGTGACAGATCCGGAGAGCGCGGAGGTCAGATTCAAGGGAGTGTCCGACCAGAATGGAGGTCGGTCCATCTTTTGGTGCGAGGATGGGCATGAGCTGTGCTTGGACTTCAGCCACAGTTGTCGTAGCCGATGAAAGTAAAGATTCTGTGATGCCTGACCATCTGAGAACACATTTTAGAATCGGGATTCGATCATAAGATATTAGGTTCTGCTTACTTAGTCATGTAGTCGGTGACTGGCTTGGGAGGTTTGACGAGTTTATCGTACACGACTATTCCGCTCTCGTATTCAATCATACAAACCCGGGTGAGTTCTTTGCCGTCCTCTGTCAAGCACTAGGGTTTGGTTTGAGTTAGCGACCCTACACCCAGCTGTGTAGCCACGCACCATCTCGCAGTCAATAGCATATATTTTTGATTGCAGCTTGTCTGATGGAAGTAATAGCAGTGATTCTTCCGATACCTGTGGAGTCTCGATCCAACCGGGTCCCTTTTCAAATACATCAGCCATGTATGAGGGAATCGGATACTCGTTCTCTATCATCTCCTTCAACGTGAGCATATACAATGTTGGCATGCTATCGAAGGCACGTTGTGCTACACGAGGCCATCGTCAGCCTTGGCAAGAATGTTATGGATAGCATACATACACGCCCGTTGTGCTTGTCTCTTGGCTCTCTCTTGGGGCGTGACCTGGCATTGGAAAAACTCGCTGAGAACGGAGTACATCCGAGTTTGGTCGCCTGGAGCACGAGTTGGGCATGCATGGCTGTATGTAGATGCGATGAAGGGAATGGGCGTGTGTGATTCTGCAGGAAGAGGAATTGAGAGTGGAACATTTGGATTAGCGGTAGCTGAGGTCGGCAGAGGTGGAAGAGCCAAGGTGGAAGGAAGAATTCCAGGTATGAGGAGTGCTACGACTTTTTCAATCGATCGGGCGTGCTGCACGGATAACGGTCAAAACAATGATCCAGAGATGAAACTTGAAGACATACATCGACCTTGACCCAGTTGGGCGGAGGTGCATCTGCGACTATGTGCAACACCAAATCCCGAACGTCCTGAACGACAACACAGCGTCAACCCGCTCAAAACCCCAAAGACAAGGAACTCACGTTTATATGGACAGCATCTCTTCTCTTTACGATCTCACCGTTCACATACATAAATCTGGGCATCAGTGCCTAAAACCAAGAAGAAACATATCTCATTCAAAAAAAGCTGTGGACGACAAAGGAAGGCACTGATAAGACACACATCGTGTTTGGCTTCGGCCTTCTTGTTCTTTTTGGCCTTGCGTTTTTCCACGCGGGTCCATTCCCCTTCACCAGCATCAGGACCATCCTCGCGTATCGTGCTCGCGTGATGGACTACCTGGTTAGGCGCAACCTTAGCTTTTTTGTGATTGGATGATTTTTGGGGAGACGATACGGAATCTTGGGATCTTTTCATTGTGTTGGTGTCTATGCAGACACAGTTTCATGGGCCAGGGATTTGGATGTGATGAATGGGTTTGACAATCGTCGGGCATGCGTTTGATGCACGCATCAAGGACTCTGAGCAAAGCGCCTTCCATATTCGGTAGGAAATGGAGGGTCGCGTATCCTTATATGGTCCCTCATTATTACTACGACCCCTAAGTTGGTCCTTGCGGGGAACACATGTGACTATTTGACCGTTAATACAAAGAACCGCGCAGTAGAGCATAACCTGGTATCATGTATGGGACATCCGAGAAAGTTCGAAAATAATTGTACGGGCGAGAGAGATAGTGTAAACGGAGACGTGAGATGCCAAGCAGTGCAGTGATTGCCGGGAAATTTATGACATGTGTTGTGGGGCCTTGGCATTGAACTGGGCGCGGCCTCACTTGACCCGCAAACCGACATGCATGTGTTGCTGGAGGGAAATTCATCGCAAGATGAAAGGAGACTCACAAAACGTGGACAGAATATAGACACAGCGTCAAAGCAATAAGGGCTAAGATGATAAAGAAAAAATCAAGATGATAATCACGCGGCCTGCCAAGTTATTCTGGATTAATGTGCGCCCGAGAGACAGGGCAAACAGAAAAGTCGAGTTGTCAGGATAGTTGATCGAGGTTGACATTGATGTTTGGCAAATGTTTACCTGCGATGAAACCGAGACTCGTGGAAGTGAAATCTATGACAGGAAGTACGTCCTAGAGCATATGTTGCCTACAGCCAGATTTTTGGGGTTGTAGCACGATCATGTCATATTGTGTCATCTGACGCGTTGCTTTGTTTAGCGTATTGTAACCGCGTGGGGTTGAAAGTCCAAGGACTCCAGTAGTTCGAGATCCCCCTTGAATTAAATCTGCAGCGCGACTGTTCACGAGTCGATTACAGCCTAAAGCAAGCTTGAAGCTGTTTGAAGACGATGAAGGGAACTTGTGTTGAATTAAGGGCCAGACAACCCAAATGGGTGGGAACAAAGTTGTCATACTTAAGCGTGTGTATGCCAAGAGTACTCGATTGCACAGCCCTGCACTGCACTGCA
Source organism: Suillus weaverae (assembly GCA_016767475.1). Lineage (NCBI taxonomy): Eukaryota > Fungi > Basidiomycota > Agaricomycetes > Boletales > Suillaceae > Suillus > Suillus weaverae. Next base: position 322,357 of record MU179332.1, on the reverse strand, counting down.
GGTGGGACAAGTTTTCCGTTCCTTTTGACAGTGACACAAACCGACTCACGCAAGCTAGTCTTGTGTTTTCTCTTTCTTTTATTCTCTCTCACTGATCAAGCACGTTCTGGTTCCACGATGATTTCCCTACCTCTTGTAGCTGTCGCACTCCTTCCGTTCGCTCTTGCTGCTCCCCAGCCGGATGCAGGTGTTATTCATGTCCCAATCGTCAGACGTAGTCAAACAGACAGAGTCGCAAATTTACCGGAAGCCGTCAAAGCATTGCGCGCAAAATATGGTTATCAGCCAACAAATGCCACATATTCTAAGCGAGCAAACACTGCTGCAGTTCCAATCACTGATGAGGTTTGCGACTCGGGCTTTTATTTAGTTCGTGGAATAATAATTTTATTAGTCAAACGATTCCAGTTACTCAGGTGTTGTGAGCATCGGGACTCCGTAAGCTTACAATGTTGAAACAAGATTCACAAATACTCATCGTCTTCAAGGTCACAGAACTTCAACCTCATTCTCGACACCGGTTCTTCCGACCTTTGGGTTGCAACATCCTCGTGTACCTCTTGCAGTGCAATAAACTCATGTACCTCTTGTGCATCGACTGAGTTTACTACCTCGAAATCCTCGACATTCCAGTCAGCAGGCACTTCCTTGCAGATTAATTATGGCTCAGGATCGGTCCAAGGGGCTACCTCCCAAGACACTGTCAGCTTCGGTGGCTTCACCATCACTCAGCAAGAACTCTGTGCGTCTATTTCTAGTCCAGTCGGATCCAAATTTATTTTTGTTCGCAGTGGCTGTTTCTGCAACTACATCTGGCTTGCTCAATAGTGGCCTCTCTGGTATCATGGGTCTTGGTTTCAATACCATTTCTGCCCTCAGTGCCACTCCGTTTTGGCAAGCCCTCTATAGTGCCGGCCAGCTCTCACAACCCTTGTTCTCTTTCTACCTTGAACGCTATATCGACCAATCCACTATGAACACTGCCCCGGGCGGGACCCTCACTCTCGGTGGAACCAACTCGAGTTTGTACCAGGGCTCTATTGAATACTTGAACTTAGCTGGTTCGCCATCGTATTGGCTGCTCAATGTTAACTGTTAGCCCCTTCACTTTGTCATATCGTCAGCCTACTGATCAGTCAAAAATGTGCAGCGCTCTCTGTGCAAGGCAAGACGGTCAGTGTTGGATCCAGTACTCTTGCTGCCATCGACACAGGCACTACCCTCATCGCTGCACCCACCACTGTTACCGCAGATGTTTGGGCCCAAGTTCCAGGCTCCATAGCACTTATGGGAGCATACGCCGGCCTATACGCATTCCGTCAGTATCATTTGTGCATTGCAGGACAAGCAAAAGACTCATCTATTTATAGCTTGCACCACTAGTGTCACAGTCACCATGTCTTTTGGCGGTTCCACATGGACGATCAACTCTGCTGACATGAACCTCGGCTCTGTCCCCAGTGCCGTCTCAGGTACCACTACTCAGATGTGCGCTGGTGGTATCTTTGACATCGGCACCAGCGTTGGCAGTGGCTCTGGCATCCCGACCTGGATTATCGGTGACACGTTCCTCAAGAACGTGTACTCCGTCTTCCGTGCCAACCCCGCTGCCATCGGTTTTGCACAGCTTGCCAATGGCTTGAGCACGCCAACAGCAACTGGCACTTCCACCGTGAACCCTGCGAAGGTGTCTAGCTCAACAGCTACGTCGACTAGCAGTTCGAGCAGCTCAGGCAACCCCCTCATGGGCGCTGCATCTCCTAACACGAACATTGCTGTCTCTCTCACCCTCCTCGCATCTGTGGCAGCCTGCTTCACCCTCTTGCTCTAAAAAAGAGACTATATATACCACCCACATTATTATTGTGATACCATACACAGTCTTGGTTTTGGTGCTCACCTAACTCGGATACTCATGTACTGACTTGCATACGGTCTGACGTCGCTCGTTGTCTGGATTCTGCCACGTATTTAACTTTACGCTTTCACGTATACATTCTTTGGATTTAGGTAAGTTGTACTTATTTTGATTGGTTCTTGCGGTATACATACATACTAGGTGGCTTGCATTTATTACACGGCATTTGCAGTTACTGGATATCGACATTCCTCACGATCAACGGATGTCGAGGTATTTGATTCGCCTCTAGCAGCTCAGGAGTCATGACAAGAAATTTGCTATCGCGGTCGCTAGCAAGACCAACGGATGTGGAGGTATTTGATTCGTCTAGCAACCCAGCGCAACTTGCTCGTGCATGTGCAGTCGCTGATTATTCCTCACGATCAGCGGATGTTTAGTCCTTGCACGCATTGCATGGATTTTCAGTCGCTGGTTACCGGTTATTCCTTACACGCACGATCAACGGATGTGGAGATTCGTCTCTAGCAGCTCACTGGCTGGCAGCACTCCATGATGGTAGGCAACTGAGCCCATGTTCGATTTTGTACTCGCAGGGTATTCGTCACGGCACGATCGGCGGGTGTTGAGCCATTTCCTGCGATTCGTCTCCAGTAGCTTGATTGATCAGTTTTCTTCATGATCAGAAGGCAGTTCATTCTGCTGTGCTATTAATAGGGCTGGAGGTTCGAATTCTACCCCAGTTCTACACGATAACAGCGGATTGATCAAATGTATGTATGTGTGTATGCAATGCACTGACCGCTTTGATTAAGATTAATTATAGCGCCATCTGCTGTCAGTGCCCCTGACTCGAGGCATCTGTGCTCACACTGAGCCAAAGTACTGTCAGGCAGGACATCTCTTACAGTCTTACAGTTGGTTCGAGTTGGCATCAATCGAACAGTCCAAGGACCAGCTGCCATGTAAATGTGATCGTGTTATATTCAAAGAGTTCGGCCTCTATACATCATCATCACTATCATCCAACATCGTGGAGAACGAAATGACTTTCGCGAAGCCCTCGTTATCTTCAACACTCTTGAAAATTCAAGCCATTCGGCAATTGACGACTCCAATCTGCCAGGGACGACCGACATGCGCAAACGATACGTATGTGGATGAGGGGCTTTGATGCGGGATGTATGTAATTCCTGTGCCACATAAGTAGATGGACCATGCGTAGAGATATAGATTCTCGTAATTCACTTGCGCACTCAGCGCAAGAAGTCAAGGAAATTCGAAATTCCGAGGCAATAGGAAGCAAACGCCCCTGAGTTTCAGAAGTAAGCGGGGACCGACAGACGCAGATGTGGATGTCTATCAATGACAATATGCCACAATATTACGATTTCAAATGCAGTAACAAACCTCCCGCGAAGAGACATTGGAAATGTCCCCATCATTATTAATAGTCATGGCACACTGGCAAAAGAGCCCAAAGACAAAGAATCCGGAGCTCAGTCCCTCAGGCTCTTATTGTATTTCCGAGCGAGATCAAAACAGCCTAACGACTTGGCACGACGCACGAGGTGGGAAAAACGTGCGGCACCGAGCATTTTGAGGTGCAGCGGATTAAAATTGCCACTGTGAGAGTTGATGTTAGTGGTTATGTCAGGGTAAATGCTGAGCAGGGATTATTATACGGGGTAGAACCCGGGGTTGAATGTGAATCGTGACCTTATCTATCGCTAGTTGGGAAAGAACGACTACTGTGGGTGCTCAGGGTATGGCTGTATTCGTGACGGTGAGGTAGTCGCCGATCAATGTCACCGGAACCGAACGTATCGAGGAGGATGGGAAGTACTAGTACATAGCGTGAGGTGGAATTTAGTGTGCACGGCTCCGAAAGATACAGGAACTGCCCGTCGTGCGAGCTTGATAGAAAGCGGCGATGGTTGCGATTGCGGCGCTGGATCGAATATCGCGCCTCAAATCAGCGTTGGCTTCAATCAGCATTGGGATACAGGAGACGTCTCAAAAAACTGAATTTTGCTTTGTTGATTGGGACCAGCTGGCCTTAGGACGAAGGTACCACTAAACCGTAGTGCAGGCAGGAACGCAGAGGCACGAATGCAGTATCTGCGCCGATACGCGGCCCCAGACATGTACTGGTGAGGATAACGTGGTGGTTGTCTAAACGCTAAAGAAATGGAGATATTGAGTTTGCACTGGAGTGAAGAATTGAATGTGATAGCAATGACGTACGGGATATGGACAAGTCCTCGGGGAGATAAGAGACCTGCGCCTGTGCATTCGAAGCTGTCAGATCACAAAGATGGCCAGGGTGAGTAGACTTGAGATAAAAATTTCGAGGCAGTACATACTCTGATACTGTGAAGATGGGGGACAGAAATATAGTTTCTCATCGATGGGCAAAAACAGCTCAGACTGAAGGACAAGTCTGCATAGGTATTGTCAAAGCTCGAGCGCTCTCAGGCTGGCTTGCTAGTGCAAGCTAATATCGTGAAATTCAACATCTTGCATTAGCAGATATAGTAGTGCAACATGGCCACAATCAGTTCTGACCATAAGTTATGCTCGAGTCAGTAAATTGATCAAAGAGCTGTGTAAAGCCATGCAATGAACAACGGAGCCTTGAGATGCGTTGACGTCATCAAGGGAGAGGATAAGAAGTTGCCCCCGATCATAACTTGCTCATAACAGTGTCAGTTATGAAGGGCGAGATGACCATGATGTTGGCAGAAGGCAAACTACATACCTGAGCACCGTAGCTTCTGCGAACACGAGGACGGCAGGTTATGCGGGGTGAAGGTACGCCATCAAACCTTACTCTGGCACAACTCCAAACTTGGTGCAAGCTGATTCAATAGCATCTTGCACTGGACTGTGGCGCACCTTATTAACAGATCTAGTAGGTATTTCAACTTGAACCGTTAATTATTTGCAAGGCCAGTACATGCCGACATCGATGCATTGATGGTTGATGTATCACGGGCAGTGTATTAAACTATGCTCGCAGAATGAACAATTCAACACGATCGAGGATGGAAGCTACCGATCAACAGGCGTTTGATGTGAAGCGCGCAAGATAAAGCATGTAGAAGTTAAACATACTGATAAGGTATGTTAATGGTATAAAGTCTGCTTTCTTTGGGAACGCACAGAGGAGAATCTCCAGCAGACGGACGACACGCAGATACGTTGGCGCAGCCTCTGGTAACATGACATCTGGCCTAGCCTTGACAGTTGGCTTGAATTCAGATCTCAACGGGACGAACAAAAACGTTCCAAGGCGCTGTTTGTTATCTAAACTTTCAAATCAATACCTAATCGCGACATTCCGTCACCTTGTGAAATGAGAAGATGAAAGGACCGATGAACACGATATTAACGAAGTGACCTGAGAGATCTAGTAGAGAAGGAGATACTGGGATGTCGTAAGATGGATCGTCTGCACAGATGTTTTAGCGCTAACAGTCCGACATGAAGGGAGGTCAAAGGTTTCTCAGGATGAGTTGAAGAATCAATATTACAGGGCCGGTTGTCTGCATCGTCCCAAAAGCGTAGGTGGTTACCCATTCCACGGATATGACCAAAAACAACGTGGCGAAGACGGTTGGCCCTGCTTCATTCCGTCGGGTGACGAAGAGCCAATCTGACCTGGTGGATTTTAACAGCCAGAAGTCAGATTATAGTTTCGCGCGACTCGTCAGGAGAGGAGAAAGTACTACCACATTTTGACCACATTGTTTTGTGCGTACCCACCGACTGATACGGTCGGTTTTTATTCAAGTCCGTTATGTCTGAATGCCGCGTAACGCTGTGTGGACATTGACCTTGTGGGCCGGTACACAGCATAGCGGGGATCTTTGCCAAGGTCATGCCAAGTTCTAATAGATTTATAGTGATACTTAGCTGGAGGTCAGAACAGAGGGGACACGGGATAGGAAGACCGTTGTGAGATTTGACCAGCAGACGATCCTAACAGAACCAAACAGCCACCAAAGACCGCCCAAGCATGTGGATCATCGAGTTTTGTCGGGATCGTAAAACCTCGGAAGTTTCCTGGATCTCCGGCGGAACTAGAACCAGTCAAAGGTTTGTCCGACATCACGCGGGCTCGCAGTGCTATCTGATCACGGCTGCAGGAACTATTTGAGCACACACTGTTCATGTGTTCCCAGTAAATTATTTCTGACTAGTTCTTGTCACTGCCCCCCCTACTAGGACTCCCTTGTTCACTTCATGCCTGGAGTACTCATACTCCCTCTCTTTCTTCGTCTTTAGCGTTTCCTAGGTCACCTCCCGACGGCTCCTTGGTGCGTCAGTCTTCTTCGCGCCTGTACTCCGCAGCTCGTTGATGCGGTTGCACCCATTAGATCCACTCTCATTCGTGTATATTTAGTATCCGTTCCCATAATGGCCAGTAATCAGTCCACCACGCCCCCGCCAACTCTGCAGAGGGGGAAAGCATGCTTGCGTTGCAGGTATTTTCTCTACTCCATCATTCATCATAATTCCCTAACCATGCTCAAACGCGCCTTGTCCAGAAAAAGGAAGATGGTAAGTCATCGTCTTGTCATCCTGAGAGTATGTCAGTCGTTAATAAAGCTATCAGAGATGTGACGGGAGCAAGCCAGCCTGTCAACAATGTGTCCGTGCAAAGCAGCATGACGCCTGCCAGTACGACGATGGAAAGGGAAAGACGAGAACTCAACTTCTCCGTGAACATATCGAGCGCTTAGAACAGCGTATACGAGAGCTCGAGGATCCCGAGTACACTTCACCATCCGTAACTCTACATGATCCGCATCGTCATGGCCGCTCAGAAAGCTCGTCGTCTTCCCTTACCGGCTCTCCGGCAAGCACAGGCTTCTCACTTTCAGTGTCTTCCTTCTCTCCTTCCGGTGTGTTGATCCGTTATGATCATCTCGCATTAAATCTTGAATATTTTACAGCAAATAATTCCCCTCAAAGCTCTTGGATACAGGGCATCCCTTCACCTTCGCCCACGCCATTTCCGGATATCTATCATGAGGAACCACAGCCCACAATAGAGCTCGCTCAGACTCTCGTAGACGTCTTTTTTTCACATTGTCGTCAGTCCCTCCTGGGTTTGCACATTGGTCGACTACGAGAGTCGTTCACTCGACCTGTCATGGAGCAGCATCATCCTGTCCTCACTAATGCCATCTTTTTGTGGGCATGCTATATCTCCAGGCCAGGCCCTCTTAGCGCTCACGAGTCCCATTACTTGAGTCGAACCCTCGACTCCGTCAGCGATGCCCTACAGTACCAAAGCAGGTTGCTTGATGTTATCCAAGCATCCTGTCTTCTGTCGCTGTACTTCCTATCAAATGGAAGGGCACTAGAAGGCAGTTACCATGCCAACGCTGCTGCATCACTGGCTATTCAATGCGGCCTTCACGGAGCGATGACCAATCGATCATCATCATATGAGACCACAGCCCCCATTTCACCCTTCAAACTTGACCCTCCGAAAGACGCTATCGAGCAAGGCGAGCGTATATTGACATTTTGGCAGGTATTTGTCCTGGATCGGTGCTGGTCGGTAGTACTTCACAAACCAGTGACCATTCCACACGGTTCAGACGGATACGCGTCCATCATAATGCCGTGGCCGCAAGATATGGAAGAATATGCAGCTGTACGTTCCGTTATCACGTGGGTAGAATATTGACTGACAAACTCTTCCCAGGGTCAAATCGATGATTTGCACAGCTTCCATACTGTTCGGAGCTTCTTTGAACATCAGGTCACAAACGTCCGCGGGGGGTTTTCCCCACTGGCCCTCCGTGTCAAAGCATCCGCTCTGTTCGAACGTGCGCACCATCTTGCGTCAACCTGGGACCAACGTAGGCCCATTTCATCCATACTAGTACCGCTTTCTGATCAACATGCAGCTTTAGCCATGTCGAGCGCATTTACCGACGACTTTCAAACTTTAGAACACACGATCGCCCGTTTTATCCCGACCCTTATTCCAGTCCATCAACTTGACGCCACGGTGCCTGACGAAAAACATGCCTACATTGCGACGCACACGCTAGCTCACGCTGCGATGATAAATCTGTATTATCCATTCGGCGCTGAAGACCCTGTCTCGTATGACAAATGCCTACGAGCTGCGCGATGTCTTGTGTCCATCATCAAACATATCGCTGACACAGATTACGAGTTCCTCGATCCCATTATCGGCGTGAGCATCTCTTTGAATGCGCTTCACAGAATGATTGATTAATGATAATCCTTCGTTTTCTCAACACAGCCCTGCTGGACATGCGCTGTGGATACGTTGATTCGAGAACTCAATGTTATCGAGTCTTCATGGCCGCTCGTCAGCAGCTCAGATGTTCGTAGTGAAATCGGGACCATGCTTTATGCCATGAACAACCTCAGCGCACGCTTCCCCCTGCTGGGATATTCAGTGGCCAAAGTACAAAAGCGACTATCTGGGCTGTAGTCCGTTTAGCTACAGCAAATATGCTTGGTGACAACGATCCGCGTGCACATTTTGGAAAAAAAAAAAAAAACTTAATTCCCGACCCACGGACTCTTGGCGCTCATGACTCGGACATGCTAGTATATCGACGCTTTCCCCGCCTGGACTTGTTTCTTCACTTTCGACTGGACTTCTAATCTCTTACGGACAGCGCTTTTTTGCACTCTTATGTTACGGATACGCTCACGTTCGTTACGATCCCTCACGAACTTTTCGGACTCCTAGTACTCTTCAGACGTTGTGATCTAGCCTGGACGTTTTAATATTCTTCACGGACAGCAGTGCGGACACTAGACCTTACAGACTCGAAACTCGCATTACCCCACGAAGCTGGACATTCCTCATTCGTATTTCCCATCACGCCGAATCGTAATTGTTACTCTAGTTGATATATTTTTATGTCGTGCCGATATCTCTTTTTTGCTTTCGTTTTGTGTTTTGATAGACCCTTGTTGAATAGTCGTCTCTGTTTTGAAAGTCTTCTTCGCGGACTATTAGTCACGTTGAGTTGTCGCACCGTGTCTGGCTCTTGTTTGTTGTACCGTTACGTAGTATATCGAAGAAGATAAAAATGGTGGACGTACGTCTTGGCTGGTGGTTTGATGTGCTCGGCAGTTCCGGGTTGGTGCAGTTGACCAGATCCAGCAGAGTGTGTCACTCTGGCTCCTGCTTGTTGTCACGGTACCGTTATAAATGTAGTGGCGGCCCGTATATCGAGGAAGACAAAAATCGGGTTAGTGCAGTTGACCAGATCCAGCGGAGTCCATGTTCATGGATGGGGCCATGCAGATGGCATGATGGGCCTCGACTGCGCGACTGCTTTCGGGAGAAATCTGTGGACGTCGTTATTGATGGCTTTGTTGCACTATGGCGGTTTATGTATTTGACCAGATGGAGCGAGAGTTTGAGTGTCCATGTGGATGCATCTGATCAAACGTCATGCATGATGCATGATGGGCGTCGGCTGCGCAACTGCTCCAAAAGCTCGCGAGTGGCCGCATCACGGTCACGTACGACGACTGCATTGGATAATATACTTAGTTCGAGTTGAGGCGAGGAAATGTAGATGCAAATACAACAGGATACAGACTCGCTACCAGGCACATGAAGGATACCCAAATATTGGGAGCTAGAGTTACCAGGAATTGATACACGGATCAACATCACGCTGATTATATATGAATTGGGAAATCTGCTTGGTTTGCAATACGCAGGAGATGAAGGGGCGTGTGGCGCAAGGAGGCTGAAATATGAATTACATTTGTCTTGATTTAATTTGATTCGATTTGGGCGAGGAGATGATGTTTGGAGAGGTTGACGAAATGATAATCAAACAGGGAAGGAATAATAATTCTTGCCGAAGAATGAATTAATGAAGCTTGAAGACTGTGCAGCGGGCCATCTTGACACTTCTCAGTCGATCTAGGCTGGTGATGATGACGCAGGTCCATTATGGAGCGACCGACATAACAAGAGTCGTGCACTACAACCACTCTCCTCGTGCTCACACGCAGAGTGGTTGCTGAAGTTCCCATGGATTCCTCAAAATTGGAGAGTTGGGCCGAGTTACGGCATGAGCCCACCTGCTTTCTGATCGCCTTGAGATTTTAAAGTGAGATGGAGTGACATGTGCATAGAACATAGTGTTGATATAATTTCCGTAGGCTTCAAGTTCATGTATTCAATGGGGGAACGCGAAGCGAGATATGCTTGCGCAAGGTAGTTCGATGTGGAACGCCAATCCGACGCAGTCGTGACGTCGCGGGTCCTGTACCTACATAGACGTTGGGGAGGACGACATCAAAGTTAACGGGCTGACCAGTGATAATGTTGTTCCACCGAGAGCACGGAATTCAGGGTAGCCGAGGTGATTAATGAACCCTGCTTGACCTCCTGGACGTTAGGGACTCGCGATGCGAGAATATTGCGGATGCGTTGTACATCAGGGGAGATGTGACGATGCGAATTATTATCGGGGTGGTCAAGGTTGGAAAGATCGGGCTCTATCCGTTGTTTCTTTGCTGGCGGTTTAGGAGTGTCTTCTTCGAGCTGGTGAATGTTCTCCCATCTATTGACCGGGCCCGGGATCACGCTTGCTGGAAGTCTGCACCGTGACAAGCCACTTGCTTTACCTCGCTCCACGTGGCCTGTCTTGGGTTCTACTTGAACTATTGTGGCAGGGAATTCGGCCGGAGTGAGGGCGTTACGGCGCTCGTCTTCTATCTGGTCGAGCATGCGCGAAAAAGGGTCTAGGTTGGTACTTGCTTCGGGATGCGCCTGTTCTGTACTCCCCGGAGGTTTGCTCGAGCAACAAGGAAGTATGCTGTTTTTTTTTCAAGGTCTCCTCATTTGAACCGTTCGACGATGCTACAAGTTGCACTCGTCGGCGAAGCATCGAACTGAAGGGAGACAGCCGTGCTGATAGCAGGCTGAGCAGTGAGGATGCCAATGAACTGATATTTGAGCTGTTTCTTTTATGAGCCATATGTGATGATGCATCGATGATGGACGAAGTCAAGGATGTGGGATCATTGACGGGATCTGAGTTGCGGCGGGCAGTAAGAGCCACTGAGGGACTTCTGCATGTTGCGGTTTGGATGAAGTACTGCGCGCGGCGCACCTGCATGCTAATGTTAAGTCATAAGCACTAAGTAGCAGCACGACAAAATATTGGTCAAGGGCCTTGCTATGGCTATGAGCACGTCTTGGCAATATATATTGTTTGGGTCCATAAATACACCCGTCGGTTTAGCAATCGTGCCAAGCTACATAGTTCCGGGCCAAGTCATGTCCGTATTACGATACGTTGTGGCCAGCACTAATGCAACATCGTGTTCACTTTGACCACTACCACACACCCTTGAAGACGGTTACCTAGCAAGTTTGTACTAAACTGAGACTGAACACCCATGTTACAGCATGTTATCTCACGAGAACAACTCACCAGATGACCTTTTATACTTGTCTTTCCACAGTGATGCACCAGTCTATGGTGGTGCCCATTTCGTTGGCTCTCCTGGCCAAATCTCACTGGGAGAGCCTAATATTCCACCTATGCGCCCGATTCCTTCTTTCGGTTCTCTTCCGTCGTCCACTTTACGTCCAAGCCTGGGACGGGATCGAAGTGTTTCCCTCGTTGTCGCTCATACGCCTCCGCCAGAAGTTTATATGGCTAGTGCTCAAAACCTTAGGGAGTCCCTTGTCCGTTTGTCCCGTGTCAGGCCCCCACCACCAGAATCGCAATGGTCGCTTTTCGAACAACTCATGGAGAATGAGGGCCAGCTTAGGAGCCCCATGACACGCGACAGACGCCATCTTGTGAACTCCTCTCACCGCCCCGAGCTCTCTTCAGTGGGATCTGTGACTTCAGAAGCTACTTCCACCGACTGCGATCCATTCGACAACGTCTTGCAATCGCATCCCCAGGAGCACAATACCCGAGAGGTGTCGTTCGAGCAATCCATTGGACATCATGATCCCACCGAATCAGAAGACGAGTTCCAAGCCCGCTCCAATGGCTCTTCAGCTACCTCTATCCCTATATCGCCACCACGCCATCGGTTTCCTCCCTTGCAAGTACCCACAATACCAGTTTTATGGAAGAACGTTCTCAAATGCGCGGTGGCATATCTTATTGCCTCTCTCTTTACATTTTCACCATATCTCTCTGGATTCTTCAGCGATATTTCCACACCGGGAGCAGGGAATGGTCGCCCATCACCCACTGGTCACATGATAGCCTCGATGTATGTGTCTTCCTTCACCCCCTTTTTTAGACGTGGCGCTGATCATTCGCAGTGCTGTCTACTATAACCCCGCAAAGACCATGGGGGGAATGATGGAGGCTGATTCATACTGCTCGATTGCGTTTCTTTATGCAGCATTTGTTTGTTTGGGAAGCATGTCCATGTTCTGGTCCCTCGAGGTCAGACCAGGATGGGAGTGGCTTGGTGACGCTCTCGTTATTTTGTGGATCGGATTCAGCATGTGGGGTCTCACTTGGATGAAAGTGTGGATGGCCAAACCCACGTTTAATTCGGGCATGTCAATCAAAGGCTTCAATTCGTGCTTATACTAACTGTTTATCAGCGTGTAGCATGGCTGCCATAGTACTATTTGTTGTGTAAGCTATTATGCATCATATTTGGAGCATGTCGCTTATATATTTCTAGAATTGTCAAGGAGGGAGGCTGGGAAACACTCCTGCAAGTCTTCTCGATCGTGCTGGTCGGCACCTTAATATCAAACGTCGTGTGTTTCACGCTATGGCCTCAAAGTGCCACACACAACCTCCAGTTGAACATGACAAAGACCTTGGATTCGTTTGCCACCCTCCTTGGCATGCTCACAAATACCTTCCTCCTCGAGGAACCCATTCACCAGCCTAGCCAGGACAAAATACACAAGGCGGTCGAGGGCCATCAGGCAAGTTTTACGAGTCTCAAAAAGAACTTAGAAGAAGCCAAGTCGGAATGGTTCAGCGGTCTGCGTGGACAAGGAGGCAAGGCGTCTAGACAAGCCTACGAGGACGCGGTTGATAGCCTCACGCGTCTTGCTCAACATCTGAATGGCTTGAGAAGCGGCACCCGGTTGCAGTACGAACTCACGAAGGCTCACAGCGAGGGACGCTTGACGCTGAAGCGACACAATCAAATGATCGGAAGAGAGCGTGACCCAAACGGGTATCGTCCTCCAGCTGGGAAGGGGAGGAGGATGTCCAATGGCGGTTCTGACATGAGGAATGATACAGATGAAGTCCTACTACAAGCTGCGGCGGATATGTTCGGCGATCTAGTCGATGATCTGGGTCCACCGCTGAAGGCGCTGACGGTGAGTCGAACGTCATCTGTGCTGCGGAAGGTGCTCACAAGTTGCTGCAAGAGAACCTGTGCTGCAAGTCTCAAACGTCTACGTGAGGCATTTGCGCAGAGCAAACATGTTCAAAGAGAAAATCCATTTCAACCTCATGATTTCCACATTTTGATCGATGAGATCGACCGCGCGCTGTTTACTTTCGAGAGCACCTCGAACCATGCTGTTATGCGTTTATACAAACGGAGCGACTTTGCTGCCCCGTCTATGGGGGGTTCATTCGATTCTTCAGTCCAGCAGGACAATAAGATCCTTATGAACAGTGAACATGAACACATGTTTCTTCTCTATTTGTAAGTTCTGGATAATTTTACTCGAGAAATTCCATGCTCAAGTCGTCGTGGTTTAGTTTCATCTTCACGTTGCAGGAATTTTCTGGAGAGCTCATTTCTCTCACGGATGCTATGCGCAGAATATATGCAGTCGAACAAGTCAGAGCGGATACTCCGAGCTGGTTCAACCGATATATTTTACACGGCCCATCAAAACTTTTGTCTGCAGTGCGATGGCGTCAACGTAACTCGGCTCATGAAAAATCCAAGCGGCCTGGACTGCGCCAACTCTGTCAGTAATCATTTTCAAGACTGCTGACAATATGCTAATATTCTGCTATAAAGCATCATACTTCACTTCCCCCCATCGCACCAAAGTATTCTTCCCAAAAGTCCAACCTCACGCTCCAAACACGATACAAACGCCCCACCCCGCGAATCTCCCTTTTATCGGTCGTATGAAGCGCGCACTTTGGGATTTTGGTGGGATTTTGAAAGAGCGCAAGTTGAAGTATGCGTTCAAAGTGGGGATGTCTACTGCTGTGTTGGCTGCACCTGCATTCTTTGATGCTACGAGACCAATTTTTACGGAATATAAAGGTGAATGGGCATTGATTTCTGTGCGTGCAGGCGTCTTTTACATTGCTATGCGTAGCTGATTTTTTCCCCTTAGTTCTTTGCGGTCATGTCGCCTACGATCGGAGCTGTAAGATAATTTTTTTATTGGTCTTGTGTCCTTGCTGATTCATTTGTTAGACTAATTTCCTGAGCATTCATCGTGTACTCGGTACTCTGTGCGTTGTCTTATTTGGTATTTCACCCCTTTTGTTCTGACCACTCGAAGTTTCGGAGCTGGTGTCGCAGCTGGAATTTACAGCCTGTTCCCGGAGAATGCACTTGTGTTGTCGATCTTCGGTTTCGTTTTTTCGATGCCTTGTTTTTACTACATCGTTGCGACTCCAGAATATGCGACAACGGGGAGATTTGTTCTTTTAACATACAATTTGACGTGCCTTTATTCGTACGTTGGTGGAAGCTTCGCTGCTCTCGCAGATTTTTGATCCGTCCTCTTCTCTGTCATTTGCAGGTACAACGTTCGACAAGCCGACATATCTGTGATCGATATTGCGTTTCATCGTTCGACTGCGGTTATTGCTGGTGTCCTCTGGGCTGCAATTGTATCTCGCTTCTGGTGGCCTTCAGAAGCGCGAAGGGAGCTCAGCCGAGAGCTAGGAGAGCAAGTCTGTCTTTGCTAAGCATGTCAAGTATTGACCTGTTGCACCTAGCTTTTGTCTGAACATCGGATGGCTATACACCCACTTGGTAGCAGCCAACTCAGGCATGCCTCGCGTAGAAGATGACACAGATGGAGACGAGCCCGAGACACAGTCTTCGGACGAAACGACGTTGCTCTTGCCCAAGTCCGCTAAAGCCAAGCTTAGCAAATCCATTCAGGAATTCATGGCTATGTTTGTGTGAGCTTACTATGCATCGACTGTCGCTAATTCGAACTCTGCAGGGAATTGCACCTCCAGAGAAAACTTATTGAATTGCAAGGTCTTCTGGCTCAGACGCAACATGAGCCTCGGTTGAAGGGACCTTTCCCTATAGCACTCTACCGGGCCATGTTGACGAGTCTCCAGACTATCCTGGATAGGCTGCACAGCATGCGTTGCGTCACTACCCGAGAGGAGTGGATTACGGTAAGCTATATTCCTTGATGATGGATTTCTTTTGACGTAAGATCGTTCAGTCCGTAAGGAGGGATTTCATCTTACCCGTGAATAAGGAGCGAAGAGATTTAGTTGGCAACATCATTCTTTATTTTTCTACGCTCGCATCCGCCTTTCGCTTGAAAGCCCCATTACCTCCGTACCTCCCGCCAGCTGAAGAATCGAGGGAGCGTCTGGTGCGTCTGCGAAATCCAGCTTGAAAAATCAATCTGATAGATAACCTATCCTTTTACAGGTTAATGCAATCCGGAAATTGGACATAGTCAGGAACAGAGATGTGAAAGCGTCTCGACAGCTGCTTTTCTTTGCGTATGCTCTTACTATGAAAGGTGTCACTCGGGAGCTGGAGTATCTTGGGCGTACGCTGCAAACCGTTTTTGGTGTGATTGGACATAGTCCGGAAGAGTTTGAGGCGTTGTTTATGGAGCCGGGTGCCAGGAGTGCGGATGTCACGCATGTTGTTTGACGCTTAGTGTTATTGTACTG
The DNA here is from genome assembly GCA_016767475.1 of Suillus weaverae. NCBI lineage: Eukaryota > Fungi > Basidiomycota > Agaricomycetes > Boletales > Suillaceae > Suillus > Suillus weaverae. The sequence goes on along the minus strand of MU179332.1, from coordinate 306,610 downwards.
TACTTTTTACTGCATGAACATGCAAATAATGATGCATCTGATGTATTGGAATTTGTATGAGCGTCTCCGAGCACCACGCTATAAAACTGTTTGACAGACAGCATGCATATACTTTATGGAAAATGATACCCTGACCTGCAGGCGCTGCGAAGCTTTAGACTGCAGTTTTCCATGGTGGGTATAAAATTATGCACACGCATCTTTCATTCTGAATACAGTATTTCTCAATGCTCATAAAGTCCTGGATCAAACTCTTGCCTTCACGACACGCGTCCTTGTGAAATCGCTCTGCACGCCTGGTTCTTGAACAATAGTATTCCCAAGCTTGATGAGATATCCTCTTGTTTAAAGGGTGCTGCTTCGAAATACCGAGCCTAGAAGCCATCTCAGAAAATCTACAAGCTGCTAAGAACCTTCGAATTACTTGGGTGCGCTGTGCATGTGTAGGCGGAATTTAAATAAGAACATGCTATTTGCTCCAGCGAACATGAGCGTCCGGCATGTCGTGGCTTGCGCACCCTCTCGGCGATCAGTGGCACTGCCTCTGTGTATATGGCCAGCAGGCGCAAGCAGCGATAAAGCCTCAAGGCTTGCTTGTGCTTCAAGACGTATCACCTCGCAAGTCAGGCGAGCTACCTCCGCGTCCGTCTTCTGTGATCAACGCTTTGATACCTTTAGTAGAAATCCTACCAGTAATTGAGAAACCGAGGGCATGGAACATCTTGAAAGGGTCCTATTCCCTTCACGGCCATCGTCTTTTGAACGAACAATAGACTCCTCAGGAGGCGATCGTTCTGTCACAGCGCCCTTCTCTTCCAATTTTCGGTGATGACATGCCGCCGTACCATACTGGAGGTCGCCGAATGGATATGAATGGGCCTGTTACGCCAGGACAAACGACCATATAAACATCAGCGAGAACCGGTCATGCCCGCTAATCCCCACAGCCTGCCACACCATCCAAGCTAGTTGGGATACTGCCACGACGCCATGTCGAACAAGACTCCACCCCAGAACGTTTCTTCAACTACTGAAGTACCTGACGTGTCATTATCAGCGGACGATGACTCTGTCCATCCGTCCCAGTTGTCAGTCGAGATCGCTGGTGCGCTTAGTTGACTGCAGGTTTTAGCCGCTATTGACGAACATGGTCGTAGACATCAAAGCAAGTGGACTGCCAGAAAAAATCGGGTTATTCAGTGGACAGTTTTACATCCGCATAAAGGGAGACAGATTCACGAAGCAATCGAAGATTACCAAGTATGTCGAGGACGGCGAGTATGTTGCCGTTTGGAATGATAGGATAACCTTGTATGCCCTGCAAATGTTTTGTAGGCTGAGACTGATTGGGAGTTAGTGATGCTATGGAGTCCTCTAGGATTGAAATCGAGGTCTTCGCTCGCCGTTGCTTCTTCAGCTACAAGATCATCAAGAAGACGGAGAACAATCAAAGCCTTGGTGACCTCCTCGAGAACGCTAATGCAGGTGAGTCAGAGCGTATTAAAATGAGTTGTACTCGACTAACAGACCCTGACAGCGGTCGGACTCGAGTTGCTTGGGAATGGCGAACCTGCGGGTAGAATCACGTTTCACATTTCCAAGACCAAGGCAGCCACGTCCAAAGGGGATGCGTAGGAGATGTACGACCAGGATAGAGTGGGCCACGGTCAAGAGATTTCGCAGACAAAGACTCTTACATATATTGTACATATAAGTACCACATGTGCGCGACCTTAGATATCCTTTTGTAGCTGTTAACGCGAAGATCAGCGGTGACCAGTGAGATACCGTAGATGCACCTACAGATGCTTATGAAAAGCTCTTAAAATAGATGGCATGCCTTCCTTGTCGTCAGCAGTTACTGTCAAACTATCTTCACACTGAGACGATGCCAAAGTGGTATCACTGCAGGATCAAGACAGCTGGTAATCGTACTTAGCACTAAGATAATATTATGATTATGTCAATAACTGTACAGACCTAAGAAAAGCACGGAAGGTAGTACAACCTAGAAACAGCGGTCACAGAAAGTTGGTGAAATTTGGGCAAGTAGATCATTTTTGGATTAGGAATATCAGTGTGATACTGCGCCGCAGTTCGTGTATGTCATGATCAAGGAGTATGATACGTTTATAGGCCGTTTAGGAACGAAAGTAACACAGGCTCACAGCGTAAATGTGGCAGTGCTTGGCCCCAGTGCGGAGTTTCAATGATGACCAACGGCGAGAGTCACCGCCATCCACATCACAGCACACACCACCACCACGTCTGAATCATCTCCCTCATAGTCTTCAAAGAAATCTCAATTTGTGAACACCAACGTTTAGTTTCCAAGCTTACATCTCCAAATCTTTCTGAGAGATCCAAACAAGCCGGATGCGCCTCTCAATACTTCCCGTCCTTGTTGCTGGGGCTGGTATTGGTACGTTTCATTTGAGCGAGCATCTGATGTCTTACTGACGAGTTGAGTCGCCGTTACAGTCAGCCAAGTCAGTGCGGAGCCCCTCCGTGTCTTAGTTGCGAGCCCCTCAAATGCCAACGCAAACATTCGCTTCGGCCATGCCCTTGCCAACGCCAACGTAAATGGCAACGATGACTCTGACAACGTCGCCCGCTTGGTGCGCCCGAGCCTCGTAATGACCACCTCTACTGAAGTCAAGGGCAAGCATCTCTGTGGTGCGTCCCTGAAAGCGAAGGCACTTCGCATGTCAAACGCATTCCGTCATGCTCTTGGCCTTCCTCTCATCGAGATGGGCGATCATGACGCATTCAAGGGCGAAGTTGCCAGCAACCCCGGTCCTGTGACTGGAGAACTTCATATCCTTCCCATTCCATTGTTCGGGCAACCCGTTACACCCAACGTCCCCGCTAGTTCCTCTGAGAAGGAAAATTCAGGCGAGGTCAAGGAGCTTCTTCCTGATGGATCCGTCGTGCGGATCTATCGCCACCATGAAGCTGAATCTCACCATCACCACCACGAAGCTGGATCACACCACCACCATAAGCATCATGACATGAAGCACAAGAAAGCTGGATCTTTCCTCAAGCGTGTTCACCGCGCTATCATGGCCCTTGGCCTATGGGAGGGTCGTGCTGTTGCATTTGTTCTTGGTGAGTGTTTACCTTGTATCACTAAAATCCATCTGATGTCCTTGGAAAGGTTGCGGAATCGGTGTCTTGCTTCGCATGTTCTGGGTGATGTCTGTCCTCGCGTATCGCACCATCAGAGGCGAGAGACCGGAAGAGGTCAGCCACGGGTACATCATGTTCGAGCATGATGCAGAGAACAATTTCGTGCCTCCTCCCGAATACACTGACGAAAAGGTGAAGGTAGCCGAAGTCGAGGCTCAAGAGATCGAGACTCAAGAAATCGAGACTCGCATGGAGTGAATGACGTTAATCCTCTCCACTTGAAACACCACATGCCTATAAATATTTTGATCTCGTTCGCGTACTGTGACCACAACACATTTACACCCAGATTCACTTCTGTTTCTCTCTTCGGCTAATGCGTACCAGCTGGTTGTTTGGTTTGGAAATGCCTCGCGTCTGTCCTTGACGGACTCTCACTCTCCTTTGTCACTGTACACATGTTGTATTTTTGCTACCTGGTGCTCGTAGTAACACAGTTGATATGATTGCCTGTAAGACCAATTGGAAACAGCCAGCAAATTTTAAACAGACAGGCCAAACGTATACACAGCAACAACACGTGAATCCGCGAAGAACCGGCCACGCTTTCATAAAGGGATCCTACCCGCGCGGCGCGAATCGCGATCCCCAGGACTGTCACGGTCTCATTCCGATTCATCCATCTGGCAACCACGCATTTCTCAGCAGCAGTCGTCCCGCTCCTGCCTTTCAATTAACTTTGCCACTACTGCGTGGCCAAAATGTGCAGAATGCCCCTCAACCAACACTGCGGGTCCGTATGAGGCTCAGAATACTCATGCTTCGGACCTATGGTCAACGTCCTCGTCAAGGATAACCATGCGGGAAGAGCTCGAAGGTGTTCATGAGAATGGACTCAATAGAGTGCCAACCCTGACACCGGTTTGTTGGCAGGCAGTTTGACGCAGCATTGGCGAGACTTGACACGGCACTAACGAGGCATGGATGGGGTTTGACATAGGGCGGACGGCGGATGCGACATGGACGAGCCTTGATGCACGAAAAACGAACTTCATCTGGATTCTGCACTACTGGATTCCACTAGTGGAGTCAGACCACCATTAAAGTTGGCAATAGAGACCGCACAGAAGTTTGTGACAGACTACAAGGTAGTCCATGTACGACAAGCACTTCATTGTGGATAAGACCCCAGTGTTTCGAGCAAGGTTGCACGGTATTGCAAGGTTTGTTTCGTGGTCCCGTGTCATTGTCACCGTACCTTGCTACGGCCTGTCAGGCGAAGACTGGACCCAAGTCACTTTCGTCCTAATGGATTCATATTGTCTCCTGAACTCTATTAAAAGTTTGATAGACCTTACCACCACGCACGCCATTAATTGGATCTCTGATCTTGCACATGAGTTTTCCAGGACACTTCCGTATACTTACACGGTCACGGGATACAATTGTGTCCTCGCTTGCTCGTTTGGTATTTGTCTTCGGAGGTGCTGGTCAATTCTTTCAGTATCTAGGTTTTTGTTGTTATTGCTTGAGCCGCGCCTCAATTCTGAGACGTCTGACAGGAAGTTACTCTGCAGATCTCTGCAAACGCAACTTCTTGATTCTCAGGTCAGCGCTCTGCTCATTCCATGACTATCGGACAGTTAACGTTACTTGTCTTCAGCTACCACGAAAATGAACTCTTGACATATTATCACCCCAGCACCGCGGGATCTTTCCGAACGTCCGTGTCATACCACTGCGCAGGAATCATTACGTCAACGCCAACTTCACTGGTACTGATTCACTCCCTGGCTTGGCGGCGGTTTCGTCCTGACATTCTGCACAGTTCTGGGAGCGAACCCATTGTCTGGCATGGCCCCTGATTTATCACACGTCGATTCAGCGGTACTGAAACCACTCTTTACCTGCGGGACATGCAACTCGATGACGGGGATTGTATCTCCGTATGTTAGAGCCCAACCTGCTATTTCTTTGGGATCAGTAAGTCACAATTATAGCTTGCGTTCTTGCCACCAGTTACATAAAATGTGTTAGGTGGCCAAGAACCTTTCATTTCACCCCTGCATTAACCCCGAATCACATCATTTCTTGATCTAATAAAGCAAACTGAATAAATGAAGATGAAGTCATTCGTTCCCGTTGAGGCACACGGTAAACGAATATGTACTTACCAAGGTGGGTGAGGATTTGCTCATTGGTTGAATACTGTGATGTGCATGGAGCGAGTCTGAAACAGGCACTAGAAGAATCTGATGAACGGTATGCATGCAGATGTTGTTGGTATATCCAGTGTGACGAGCAGCTAATTCATAATTCAGCAAAGCTCGAACCATGATCAACGTCAATAATGAAGTTTGAGATTTATGTTTAGGCGCCTGAGGCTACACTCGAGGCTAGCCCATTATCTCGTTCGATCTCACGTCAAAGTCGTTATAGTGCGTTGCTGTAGATGATTGCATTAATATGGCAGCCCTCTCGTCTTTGTCACTTTACGCAAAAGGGTCTCTGCTTACCGGTGTTGCGGGGAATCCCCAGTCGATACATTCTTTCTCCCAGGTGAAAACTCTATTACGAATCCTTATATATGTGCTTCTTCTCTAGTTGTCCATTTTATCCTGCTGGTTCTTCTCACCGTTTGCCAGTGCCAGATATCAGGACGCCTCTTCTCCATATCTCCTCATCTTTCAACATTTTGGGTCATGTCATCCTATACACCACAGACAGATTTGTCGCTTGAACGGTCTCGTCTTGCCGGAATGATGTTGGCAGGTGTATCTTATGGTGCGTTTTCGTCCACACACGATGATTCGGTGGTTGACCTATGCACAATAGGGGTATACCTTCTCCTTACAGTACAAGCCGTGATTGCTCTCGTGCAACGTCCCCGACACGGGCAGAAAATAGCAAATAATCGTCGCACCCTTCTTTGTTACACCCTCATCACCTTCGCGCTTGGCACGATAAGCCTTGCTTGCAACGCAAAATATACGGTGATGATTTGGATAGACCTTCGTGATTCGCCTGGTGGTCCTGTCGCGCTGATCCAGAATGCAATGCAGTATCGTATCAACTTTCTGGCGCTATGCTGGTAAGCATCTTTGCCTATTCGTCTCCAGACAATGTCGACGGTCTCGGTCTCGTCTAGTGGTCTCGTCACGGAGTGGTTGATGCAAGCCTTGCTTGTGAGCTGGATATTTGTCATATGTGCAAGCCTGATGCTTGAAATACTCAGCTTTACCGTTGCTTTGTGATATGGAATTGGGCGAGACACGTGATGATCCCCATGGTCGCCCTCTATATCGGCATGATTGGTGCAGTTCCATTTTTTACCAAGCGGTAGTAGTCACTGACATCTGGAGTAGCAGTAGCCATTTCCGTCTTGGTCCAGGCGCGCACCGGAACCCTATTTTACAAAATCAACACCGAGCTTGCATACCTCTCCTTCCAAGTGGCGCACACCATGCTTTATACCATACTCGTGGTGAAACGCTTGCTCTCCATACGAGGGCAGATGAAGCAGGCGTTAGTTGAATATGATTCTAGCACCTATGATACCATCATCCTCATGGTCGTCGAGTCCGCCATGGCATACACTATCTTCATCATGATATTCATAATTGCATTTGCTGTGCATTCAAGCTCCCTTACCACTACATGCTTTCTGTCTATCTTCCAAGTTCAGGTAAGCAGATAGAAACCTGAGTTATCCGTGTCTCTGATACTAGCTTCTTTTGTTTTTAAAAAATAGGGCATTTCACAGTTGTTCATCATCATACGTGTGGCACACGGGAGGGCAGTTACGTCGACCCGAAATACTGCAGCACCTACGGCTCTAGCATTCGCAGGGACTGTATCGATTACAGCAGAAGGAACCGACGTCGCACGAGTGGCTATGCCAGAGCAGGACAGTGTTGAGTCGTATTCTGTTTCGGCGAAGTTGGCGAAAGTATAGGTTTGTCTTAAGTTTATAGCGTCTGCGCTGCAGCCTCTTTATAATTTATTGAACATTGTCTCAGTTTTAGCTCATCAATCCTTCACGACGATATGCGGTAGGCAGATAAAATTAGCTTTGACAAGGACCTCGAGCTATTTGGACCAAAAGGCACATGCAGTCAACTCGCGGACGTTAGCTACGAGTTGTCGTCAGCAGGTTCCCTACGGAGTTCGTGCAAAGTGATGGCGGAAGATGTACATAGCACTGGTGTCTCGAGCCATTCAAGCAACTTAAAGAACAGCACAAAATGATCTAACAAGTCTGAGAGGAAAGCACTCCTGAGCAGAATGGAGCAGAGATATTTAAAGCGTCCGAGCAGAGAAGATATTCGCGGATATCTGAGGTGAAAGTACGGTGCCGAATTTTTTGGATAACCCGAGCTTCTAGTTGGCCAGAAGTTTTGAATTTTCTTGGAAACGGTCAATGATAATGGTTCAAATGAGAACTCGCATCTTCCTTCACCTCTCCGGCATAGCCAACACCTCCTTTTCAGGATATGAAAAAAGGAAGAGCTATCCTCCGAAGGAGAGCATGGGTTGAGCACGGGGCAAGTGATGTTGACGGTATCTCTTGCTAGCCCGGAGACTCTAATACTGCGTCGTGCGTAACAAAGCTGCGACACATGCCTAATCGATCCTAGAGGTCAAACCAAACGATGTCTGAGCTGTCCAACTGCTCCTCTAGGTCTTGGGTAAAGCTTGACTGTGTCATGAGTGATACTGACTCGTATACGTCCATGTACATGGGATGACGTGACGTGACGATAGATAGGCTTGCTAACTTACGGGCGATGGTCTCTGCAAGACAACGACAACCCGCGATACTTTTACACTTGGATTGACTCTAAGCAGTAAGCATAACTTAGTGCGTGGGTCTACAAAATGCGGCCGCTCACCATTGCGCCACCAATCGATGTGTCACACAGAGAAGCGTGCGTCCTTCGGGTAGGGTCCGCCATATGTAGGCTGGAAGAAAACACGTATGAAGAGAACCGAGATGAATCGGATCGGTCTAAGCGCTCAAGGCACGTGGCGTAGTCGTGGCCTTGGGCGCTTCGTCTGTGAGCTGTGGTGGAGAATACGAGGTTAACACACGTAATACGCACCTTATCAGACGCCTTGGACCATTACTTGTGCAACTCTCTCGACTCCAAAACGAACGTCCACTGTCTCAGCCACCAGCCTGTCCCTCTCGTTCTTGCGTGGAGTGAATTTTGGTCTAGTTGTTCTAAGCGAGGCTCACTGTGAGTTACATGCTAGACAAAAAAGGTGTAGGGAGGAATACTTACCGAGCGGTGGCAAGGATTTTCGTGAAGGCCTCTTGCAAGTTTTCAAGGACTAGCAACGAGATCGTCCTGCATATATCGTCCCGAAGTGTTCTTGTGTCTCTATTAATACCTTCGTAAGTGCATGTCTACTGACACGCATTTAGTTGAAAACAGATAGACCAGTGAACTCACCCAAGATCTATACCCCCACAAGACGTCCGTTCTTATCCAAAGATACAGCGAGTTGCTCTCACGTATATATTCCACGATTCCCTTGATTGAGATCCCCGAGCGCCTACCATGTCTTCTCCTGCTGCTCATATGAGAAAGAAGTCAGCAGTAACCCCCCGCAAGACAATGCGAGGCCATACCGGTTGGGTACGAGGCGTTGCGCACCTGCCCGACGCACAGCGCATCATCACATGTTCGAGCGACGGCTCACTCCGACTATGGGACTTAAAGAGCGGTGCACAGATAGGTGACGAGTGGCGAGATGAAGGGGATGAGGCACAAGTATCGACCATGGCATTGTCTCCAAATGGCAAGACTCTTGCCAGCGGAAGCAATGATGGGACAGTGAGGCTGTGGGATGTCGAGACGGGAAAGGTTGTCGTCAAATGGAAAGGGCACACTAGACTTGTGATGTCAGTATGCTGGAGTCCAAATGGTGAACGAGTGGTGAGTGGATCATACGACGGGACGGCCAGAGTGTGGGATGTGAAGAGCGAAGAACCTGTCAAAGGTCTGAATCCAATCAAGACGGGGCACGAGTCGGTGTTTGCGGTGAGCTACTCACCTGAAGCAACAATGATTGCGACAGGAGGATACAATGAACATGGGATCGAAATCTGGGACGCGAAAACAGGCAAACTGCTGTCCACGATCAAACTCGATCGAACAGCTTGGTGCTTGGCCTGGACATGGGATGAAAAGAAGCTTATCGCCGGGTTGGGGGTCGGTGGCTCGATTAGGATATTCGACACTGCCACATGGCAACAAATCGCCGATCTGGAGGGTCACACATACTCCATCACTTTATTTCGGAACGACCGCCTCCTTGCGAGTACATCTTGGGACAAAACAGCACGTCTATGGAATCTTGACACTAACCTGCAAGTCGGACCACCCCTCCCACATGAAAATGATGTCGGGTGTGCGGCCCTTTCCGCTGATGGAAAGCTACTGTCCACGGGTTGTGCTGATGAAAACGCGTACGTGTGGGACGTTCAAGCCATCCTCAAAACAGCTGGCCTAGAAGACCTACTGTCCATACCTGATGTGAGTGCCAACTTGACTCCCACTGGCTATCTCATTCCCAATGGCTGTCAGGCACACAAATCTGAACTCAAAAAGAAGGTATGTATCATTTTGTGGTTTTTCCTGACTACAGCGCGCTAATTTCCCGCTCGCACAAGTCGTTATCAGGTGTACGTCGTGCCTTTTTCTGACCTTGACACTGATTGCGACATCGACATTCCAGGCTAATGCTACGCGACGTCCAGCCCCACGTCAAGTGCCACTAGGCTTTTTCGATAATGTGCAAGACAATGGTCCTGTGTGTTACCACCGTGTCAATTTGCCCTCCTTGCTCTGACTTCTATGTTGTCAGTCCTCCACTACCCGTCGTCTCCATCCTGATCCCTCTCCACATCGCCGCCGCCGTACTTTGGCACTATCCTGGGGATCGCATCCACGTGCACTCCTCGCCCGCCTTCCCCAACTATTCCACCGCTCTCAACCCAATGCCGGTGATTCAGTTGAACTCCAGCAACGCCCAGAACCTAGTGCTTTCTCTCGTCGCAGTCCTCCTGTTGTTGAAGTTCCGGCACTAGATGACAAGAAGGTACATCTCTTTAGGGATGTGTTATCAATGGCTGGTGTCTTAATCTTTCTTTACAGGCACTGTACACTGCTCGGCGCCCTGAACGAGCTAGCGACAAGGCGAAACGCATCAAGAACCCCAAATGGTGGGCTCGTGTTGTGCTGTTCCTCTGCTGTGTGTCTCCGTCCACCGACGACAGTCATCAATTGGTGTAGCGCATGGACAACTATTTTCGTCCTAGTGTCTAGTTCCGCTGTTTTGTTATCTCGTTGTAATGTGCTTTTCTTTATCCAATTCACCAATAATATCCATTGATCTCTCGGACCTTAACTTGTCCGTCAAGTTTGCATAGTCGGTGAGTTTTATATCTGGAGGAGCTCATAAATCAGTACATTTCAGACACGCTGGACGCTGGCATCAAGACAGAATACTTTGTGTTGTATTTTGGTTGTGTACCCGGCAGCTGGTGTCTCAAGCCTTCTTTAAAGTCGATATATACTGCTCGGCGACCGGAACGAGCTACCCACAAGGCGAAACGTATCAAGAACCCTAAATGGTGGGTTCGTGTAGTGTTGTTTCTCTACTCCGTGTTTCCCAATACCAACGATGCTCAACATCACCCCGGCACATGGACGACTATTTTCGTCTCGGCACTCTAGTTCTTTTATCTCGTACTTGGGTATCTTTCCAGCTACCACATCGATAACATGTATGTGTGCCTCCTCCTTCAGGCGGGTGCCACCCCCCACTAGTGATTCTATCTCATTGCAAGGATATACCTCTATATCCTACTAGTCGGGTTTCCCGAGAAGAAATATTCATCCGATCTTTGAGGAAGGTGGGCAAAATCAACCAGTTTCTGTCGCACGAAACATCAATTCTTCATTGTATACGTCAAGTGGGAAACCTATGTGTTGACATGACGGCGGCCGGAACGAGCTAGTGACAAGGCGAAACGCATCAAGAACCCCGCATGCTGGGCTCGCGTTATGTTGTTCGTCTGCTCCTTCCACCGATGTCACGGTCATCAATGGACTTGGAGACACAGAACATGGACAGCTATCTTCATCTCGGTATCTAGCTCCTGTTTTGTCGCAGTGTTTTTCGCTATCTCATCAATATCACTTGCTGACGTCTCACATGTCATGGCGCATCGCCTTCATTATTCCTCTTCCATCACCTTTACCGCCCACCCGTTTAGCAATCTCCAACGCCACTGTTTCAGATGCTGGCATATCTGCATAAAGCACGTTGGATGAGCTTCGGATTAATAGCGATAGTCCAAACGGATTCGTCGCCCCCTACCCCATCAAAACGCCCGAAACTAGAACAGTAGGACTTGCAAGTTGGCATGCAATCTACTACAATCCATTTATTTTACATACATACTACACACTCGCAGAGATGTTATATGGAGAAGTACCCCATACCACTATAGCCTAGCTATCTACACACCAAACTATTCTACATAGTATGCACAACCACGAATGCCCCTCAAAAATACTCTGGGTAAGGCAGGCGAGATGCTATACAGGGTCAGGAATAAAAATTCAGCTACGTAGTAAGACGTAGATGGTACAGTGCAAGTCGCCGCAGTTAGAATTGTGTAGTGCAGGACAAAAGCGAAACAATCTCACCTAAAGAATCCGATCCGATGCAATAAGCATAAGTGTTCACAAGGGCATCTTGGGAAGTAGCTCAATGATTCGGGTCTGCTTCACAGTAGGTCCATCTTTCCCGAGATAGCGGGTGGAAGTGAAGTGCCAGTGCAGAGAACCGGTCATCCAGTCCTGCATTCCTTGGACGTAGATAGCCACCTGCTTGTCAACCTCTTCTCCCCACGAGGGAAGGATAGCACGGTTGTCTTCAAAGCGCTTGATGGTACCCTTGCACAATTGGCAGGCGTAGTCGACAGCGTCTTGCAGGTCCATATGCTGTTCGTACATGAGCACAGCAACAATATTGTGTGTGCTATGACAAGATTGTTCCACGTTGTAAGATAAGATATCCTGTCAGCAGTAATGTCAGCAGTGCCCCAGCGCTCGGCGACATAATGGGACATTACATTGGACCAAGAAACATAATCGTTGGTCGCCTCCTCCATGGCAGCGATAACTGGGTGCGATATTACTTCATCGGGGAGATCAATCTGGGCTGCGTATTCGATGAAGGCAAAGAAAGGCTTGCAGCCACTGATGTCTCGCCTCAGGGATATGTAATATTCAAGATTGAATACACGTCCCTTAATACGATCGTCCACCTCCTGAGCTGCAGCGATGAAGAACAAATCTATCGTGCGGATAAACCGCTCGGTGCAGCGGGGGCCGCCCGTCTCCCTAAAGCGACTGAAGAACCTGGTAACAACGGTCAGAAAGTGTGTTTGTGATAGAAAAAATAATTACGATTTGCACATCTTCCCATAAACATTTTCCGTTTTGGTGTTGATGGGATCACGGAACGCAGACATACAACATTCACGTATTCCCCACACAACGTTAATGTCAAACACGGCGAGCAAGTCGTCGTCTAGTTTCAGCGCCCAGTTCAGGAAGTCCATGCAAACTCGGAGGTGGAAAGCATCCGCATCTGGGTAGCAACCTGATATGAGGTCACCTGCGCGAAGGCCCATAAATTTGGTGATCTCGGGCTCTACAATATGTCCTTCGGTAAAAAACCATTCTTCAGAAGCCCGGGAGACATGATGACAGTGAGGATTCATGCGCAAAGGATAGTGGCAATCACTGAAGAGGTCAGGTAAAATGAATCCTGCGGACTCAGAATCAGAATGAGCGATCGCTGTGTAGGTTGCGGTGGGAGTAATTAAACTCATCGTGGACGTCGAAACGAGATCAAGGAACAGTGAGAGAGACTAGTAGATAACTTGCTCTCTAATATGTCAATCTTTATAGTGGATTTGACATCGTGTTCTTGGCACCGAAGCACCTGATTATCCTGAATTTAAGCGTTTGCCTGAATAAATAATAAATGAGATTTGGCAAGGGTGAAATTCACCTGAGTTACCACGTCATATTTTCAAGATCACTAGTACTAGAGGGTACTAGCTTGCCGCTTCAGCTTGTGCCGAATACCGAGATCAGGCTCTGGCCTACAGTGCGTTGCATAAAAACGGTCAGTCCTCGGTTTGGACGCTAAGCTTCGTCGGCAGCAATACTATATGTACCGTCTGTTTATCCCCCTTTGAGCTGGTAGTCTTCATTCTTAGGTCTTGTCCGGGTATCCCAATTGGCCCGAGTGTGGCTCCGGCTCCATTGACAGCTGGGTCAATAACTCACTGCATGAATTCCCCGCCTTCCTGCACTAACGTGAACTGTGGCGTCCCCGGGCCAGAGCCTGCATTTTGACAGACATAAATTTAGTCTCTACAGGGTATGGTACGATTTATGTTCGACCGGCTGACAAGACCAATCTTACCGGTTTGCCTCAATGGTATAGGCTCGAACGGATCTTGTTTTCTCGCCGTCTGCATATGAGGTGAGTACAATCTTTGTGGAAAACTCACCCATCTCGGTGGAGTTGCAAAATTTTGTTTGTAGGCATTTCGCTGACTGCACCCAGCCTAGCGTTGAGCTATTCCGGCAACTGTTTTCTGTTGCTGAAAATGCCAAACAACAATCCTCTCCCAGAGCTGTTCCGTGAGGTGTGCATAGAGAGCGACAGGTCACGGCAAACATATATTTGAGACTTGAAGCAGATTAGCAAGCTCGTGGACTTACTTTCTTGTCGCCTTGTTCATCAGAAAAAAAAGACCGTGCTGTTGCTCTTTCCGCCGATATAACTGTTAAAACGGTGGATCCGCTGAGCTAGGGTCTAGTCTATGTGTCCGAGTCGTCGAGTGATGGAATGGATGATGTACTACTGCTGTGCTACGCGTGTCTGTAGACTGTCTTACTAAGCTATGGAGATCTCCGAGAGCCTTGGTCTCTGGGCTGCTGCCTTGGGGCCCCTGGTCCACCGCTTTTCTAGTGAAGTCGTATACACGATAGTATCCCAAACCTGAACAAGCATGCTCAGATCGAGCTGTGAAGCTGCTAGCATCGCCTTGCGTCACATCCCCCTTCTTTGGAGCAAGGGAACTGACAGCGGCAAGAATGCGGGCCGGTTCGCGAGTTCGTTTGCACTGGCTCGATGTTTATCCCATGTAGTGAGGAGTTCGGCACTTCATCTTTCCTTTCTGGCACTCTGAAAATGATTAGATAAATGCACGACACGGGATGACCAGATCACCCATTCACTAGCTCCATATCTGCTTAAGGAATTCGTCCAATTCCACGTGGTCGTTGATATGGTCGTTACTGCCATGTATATCAAAGATGTCCTATACGAAGCTCAGCCAGCGCGCTGCGCTCAACAACGGAATGAAATAAGACACCTATATTTGTGCAACGCAATCGTGGGCCTCAGCTCGACTTCATGACGAGAGAGAGTACCAGAAGATTCCTCTAAATGGCTGTTTGACATGGCTTTGTCGAGCATGATCTCTCGCAGACTCGATGGAGTCTAGTCTCGGAGTTAGCTCTAGGACAATAAACCTCCTCGTCATTCAACGCAATCAATATCAACTTCTAGAATCCCAACATATCCATGTATTGCGATCTGATTCATCGAAAGTATCGCCGAAAAGGACCCAAAGATCACCCAAGACGTTCAGCGCATTTATATACGCACTGCTCGAGCATCATGTCGTCTCGCTTGGACCTTTGTTTTTGAGCAATTTCCAGGAGCGAAGACCAGTCTTGAATGAAGCCTTTGCTTCGCGCTTGTGTAAGTGAAGTAGAGAGAAACGGAGGGAGATTCTCCTACAATTGATGCACCTCAGCGTGATGCAGAGCGATGCCTGAGAGGAGCATCACGAAGCTTCTGATGAGGCTATTGCGGCAGCACAATGAGACTGGACGTGTGCAGTCTATGAACGTCGACGTCGAGTAAAGTAGCCTAGCACGTGGATGAAAAGTTGGGACGACTAGCCACCATTCGACAGCATAAAACAGTTCAGCTTGCTTCGTCCTCCAGTTCGAGTTCGAACTGCATAGGCTGCGGCACATGAACATGAGGTGTGGCGTCCTGTCAAACGTTTCGAGGTGGAAAGCAACAGCGGAAGATGTACATGACGCTGGTGTCTTGAGCCATTCAAACAACACAAAGAACGGCACAAAACGATCCGACATGTCTGAGAGGAAATCATTCCTGAGCAGAGTGGTGCGAAGATAGTTAGAGCGTCTGCGAAGATATGCAAGAGCCGTGGGGTGAACCATGTAGTTGCTGGTTCGTACACCTCCCTCTCTCGACGCAGAGACAAAAGATATTTGCGGATCTGAGAAAGTATCGTACCAATCTGCTCGTCTTTCAGGCGCTTGATGGCCTGAGCATCTAGTTAGTCGGAAGACTTGTATTTTCTTGGAATCAGTCAACGATGATGGTTCATGTGAAAACTCACACCTTTCTGCACGCCTCCGGTTTAGCCAACGCCTCCTTTCGGAGTAAGAAAGGAAAAAGAGCTACAAGGCGTTGGCGAGCATGGGGTAAGCAAAATACGATATGCTTATGGCATCTATAGCCTGCCCGAAGACTATGGTACTCTTCAATGCGTGATAGAGCGAAATATTTGCCCGACCCCAAAAGAACAGCCCCGACAACGTCTGAGGCACTTCTTCGGTAGAGCTTGTCTGTGCCGTGATACGGTATAAGTCCCACAAAAGCTGAGGTGAGAAACAACAGAACCAGACCAGCCTCCTGGATTGTCATAACGATCTCCTGCTAAGTTTGTATGAACGCAGGAGTAAGTAATTCCTGCATGCATCGTCCGACATTGTCGAGAGCAAAAAATGCATCATACATATCTATGGACATTGCATAAGAGTTGATGTGACAGTAGATATGGTTGCTAACTTGTCGGCAACGGCCTCTGCAAAGAACGACAATCCACAACTCGCGTATGCTTGAACTTTGAGCAAGATAGCGTAGCGCGTGACTGTATACAATGTGGCTGCTCACTATCGCACCATCAATCGTTGTCTTCTGTGCGA
>MU179332.1:88936-277586 GCA_016767475.1 Suillus weaverae | reverse complement strand
TTGTCGAAGTTCCTGCACTAGATGACAAGAAGGTACGTCTTTTTTGGGATGCGTTCTCAACGGCTGGTATCTCAAGTTTTCTCTACAGGCATTGTATACTGCTCGACGGCGGGAACGAGCTAGCGACAAGGCGAAACGCATCAAGAACCCCAAATGGTGGGCTCGTGTTGTGCTGTTCCTCTGCTGTGCGTCTCCGTCCACCGATGACAGTCATTAATTGTATTAAAATATGCACAATCACATTCATCTTTATCCTCCTTTGTCATCTCTGTGTTTTCCGCTAAACAATCATTGTCGTCTCGCATTCTAATTCGTCTGGGAAGTAATGAGTCGATTTGCACATCTGTTGGTGAGACTGTCTAGCCTGGAGGAGCTCAGCTTGACGTGAGCTTACATATACATCAAGTATGTTTCGTTTCTATACCTGCCTAACTTATTCTCCAGATTCTCGAGCGCTAGACTCAGTTATGCGTGGATGCTTCTCTGAAGAACGCGAAACAATTCACTGCCCGTTCGCTCGACCTTGGTCCCATGTCCGAAACAAGGCGCTAACTCTCCTGCAGATTCAATTTCTTTTCAACATGGGGTTCGCTTGTTTCCAGCCCAGTCAGAATTAGGCTCAGTATTCTTTTCTGGATGCCCACAACTTTGCCTTGCTCTTCGGGGCATTGATGGGCATTGAGCATACAACATCATCACTTACCACTCCGTTCTAGCCCGGCCTTCACGAAGTCTGCATAGACGCAGTATGTGCCTGTGACATTGTTCACTGCCGTGATCTGACCGTTATCACATTCATACGTCAATCGATTAATTTCTGTTCTGTTCTGCATTATTTGTGTTTGCCCTAGCTTATGCCGCTTTTCACAGTCGTCTATATACACTCGACCTAGTAAGGCCACCCATCTGACCACTTGACCATTCACTTTCAGCCTCATAATCCGGTTTGTTTCGTTTCCTATATCGTATTCGGCTGATTCGCCGCCTTGAACAGAAAACGATATTCATCGTGTATGTGAAGCTGACAATTTGATATCGCAGTGGTCGGTCGAGCGAGTTTTAAATGGTCAGACCGAAAATTTCAGCGAGCAAGATCGCGCCAGGCTTTCCTTACTGGCACAAAATTCACAGAGAAGGCTTTCAATGCCAACTAAACGAGCGTTGCCGCCGCGAATACGCTATGTAAACTCTCTCAGGAAGGGCAGCTACAAATGAGTATGTGATTTTTTGTACCCCTTCGAGAACGCACTTCACACCACGTTACTAGGTTTGAAGCTTGCGGAGCGCACTATTCAGTTCGCCGATACCCTCACGTTGCTAACAGAGGAAAACCTCACAGCTGCTCGGGTGTTATATGTAGAGGGCTCTCTCAAAGAAGCCACAAAGTATTACACGACGATCACAGACGGCAAACGAAAATATGTTTTAGGCGCCATTGGCATAGCACAAATGCAGATCCAGAACGGTGAGCTGCTTGAACACTGTAACTCATCTTAGTTTCGGATGAGATAACTGCAGCGATCCACACCCTTGATCTTCTTCTGCAGCCTCAAAATCCTCAGCATTCCGTTGAAGCAGTGGTTGTGCTCACTGCCATCCATGCACACCCAATCTAGGTGTTTTGAACTCAGGTTTCGCTCAAGAAAATGCTAAAGCCCGTGAATTATTCGACTGCGCAATCAAAGCTCTGGGGCAAGACGACTCTCGTGTATCCAATGGTAACCTGCATCACCCAGACAGTCGTGTCAATGATGCCTTGGATATGCACGTTAAAATTGGCACGGCTTTGGCAGGAAGGGAGTCTCGACAGGACAACGCGGACCCTTAAGGAGGCGCTTGGGCTTAGCGAAGCGGACGAACAGATCGATCCACGGCTGCTCGACAACATGGGCACCCTCCAGCATATGGAAGGTAACCTTGCAGAGGCACGGACACGGGCCCTGTATGAAGATTCACTCACTAAATCAACTAGCCTGGGCCCGGATGTTGCAGAGGGGACAACCTCGCGCGGGTGTACTAGGACGTTGCAATGGCGAAGGAAGCATACGGCAAACTCTTAGCAATATATCCGGAGTATGTCGGCGGTGAGTGCAGGTAAACGGCATTTATGTCTCTGTCTGATTGTCTTTTACCCAAGGTTCGACAAGCGCAGATACTAGCTAATCTCAATCAGTCAAACGAAGTGCACGACCTCTTGAAACAAGCCATGGCATCGCAAAACAGCAATCTCAATCTCCGCGCGTTCTACACCTACTTCCTTATTCAATGCTATTTCTCGAAACCTGCCAAAGATCTCGTCTTTGCTACTCTCAAAGATCGTGACAGTCATTATGTCCATTCATTATGCGCCGCTGACTAGATTCAATATTATCAGAGCCGGAAAGGTCGAGACCCGATTCCGAAGGGCACAGAAGAGCGGAGACGCGGTTTCCAGCGCTACCCGCTTACCCCAGAGGA
This sequence comes from Suillus weaverae, assembly GCA_016767475.1. Classification (NCBI taxonomy): domain Eukaryota; kingdom Fungi; phylum Basidiomycota; class Agaricomycetes; order Boletales; family Suillaceae; genus Suillus; species Suillus weaverae. The sequence goes on along the minus strand of MU179332.1, from coordinate 275,129 downwards.
AGCTAGCGAGCAGCAGCGGATCCCGCGGTACGCTGAAAACCATTCCCGTTCTTGTTCTCGTCCAAGGTCTATGGGGTCTCGATCTAACTCTAAATGTGACACAGAGACTACTACTGAGGAGGCAGAGTCGGAACATGATGGTTTTGTTTTGCATGAACAAGACACGTTATGCGGATTTCTTGTTCTTGTTTTGCGGGTTTTTTTCTCGATATTGTAGCCGTGACTTTTTTATTCTTCATATATTGTTGTTCTATTCTTGCTTTCCAACTGAATCCAACAGCTAACGGCTTGGAGTAGATATCTCACTTCGCTCTTGTACATACTGCAACAATAAAACCAACTTTCTGGGCGGCTTAGACATGGCGATGATTCTCTACGCTGGCCATGTTTCGAGTCCCAACATACGTTCGCAAGGAACGTCGCTGTGGCATACAGACTAAGATGAAGTTACCAAAACAGGAAAGTCGTCAGAAACATATGTTACGAGTCTTACGATATTGATATTTGAGGTTCCATACGTACGGGGAATGAGAGGAGGGGAAGACAATGGAGGTATTGAAGACGAAGAGTGAAACGGTGTCACGATGGTGGCTATTGTTACAGGCTAGGCTGTGGTCCTGATGCTTTGCCGCAAGCCTGTCAAGTGTAACACTAACAATGCCTAGAATATTCACAATGCTAACTTGTTTCATTTTCCACGTCGTGACCACAAGAGAATTGTGGACATGAGCCAGGTATATAAATCGTAGGCATCTCCTCTGCATCGTTATCACCTTTCATCTCTTACTTCACCTCATGAGTCACGCAGTCACTTTAAACTACCCTGATCCTCAGCGAGCACGGACTCCTTCACTGAGTCCGTACTCTGAGGTCTATCCTATGCTGCACTGGATGTTACACAGGACGTTCGGTAGTATCGTGTACTCATCGCCGAGTATTTACCTAGCTGATGAGATCTGCATGGCGTACTAACCTTGTGTGTTCTCCTCGTAATGGAACATATCATTATGGCAGCATGGTCTCTAGCACTAGAGCCCATGATGCTATAATGATACATCCAAACTGGACTATAAGCTGGCATATCGATGTCATTATCGACATACCAGTCTTAGGCTTAGTCCCAAGGCGTTCCCTCTTGCCTTATTGGTCTATGCAACTTGAAGCAGGTCTTGCAAGACAAGATATGCGGTCAACATATCTACCTGAAACCAGTACCCCTTATAGGGTCCTGGAATATCCAGGGTTACATGTACCTGACGATATGATGTAAATGCCGTCAGCTAGGGTCCAGTGGGCGCGGGCACAGCACCGCGAGCATGTGAAAAAGCACAGGATGATGCATCTTAGCGGACGATTTAAACAACTAATCGCCCAACTTCATCAACGTCTACCATCTCAGCTCGGTGTGCGTCCCTCCCATTGATTGGTAGAGTGCATCTGTGTCTCGTTCTTCTAAGGAGGGCTTGCCGCAAGTGATACTCTTGGCACTTCAGGTAAGAAAAGATAGGACCACCCTAAGTCACTGACCGGTGTTCAGAATCGTCATCGTCATCTCCAGAAACAGTGGAGAACGTAGTAAAGGCTAACTCCTGCATACATCGTCCCGAAGGCATCGTGCGTGAGCTTCCCTGAAAAAGTTTCTTCGTGAGTGATTCACTCTGCGCTTCTACGAGGTCATAGCAGATAAAACTGTTAACTCACCAGCAGTCTTGGCTCCTACAAGACAACGACAACCTGCTCAACTTCCAGCGCCGAGCTCTCCCGCGCACATAGTCCACTATCTTGCTTTTTGTTCTAAACCAGTGTTTGTTGTTCGCTGGGGCGATGCGGCTTTATACAGGATACCGTCGAAGAACCGCCTTCCGTCGCAGACATCCCCAAGCACCGACCATCCCCGCCCCTGCCATCCCAGCTTCCCCCGCCCCTGCCATCCCAGCTTCCCCCGCCCCTACCATCCCACCTTCCTCCGCCCCTACCATCCCACCTTCCTCCGCCCCTACCATCCCACCTTCCCCAGGCCCTACCATCCCGTCTTCCCCCATGGTTAAAATTCCGGTGATAGCACCATATAGGACCATACGAGGCCATTCCGGCTTCGTAGAAGGCGTTTTGCACCTGCCTGGAAGGCAGCACATCATCACGTGTTCGTATAACGGTTCACCTAAACTATGGGACCTAGAAAGTAGCGCTCAGATAGGCGACGACTGGCGAGACGATGGGGGTATTGCGGGATTGAGGGCCATAGCATTGTCTCCAAAGGGCGACATGATTGCAAGCGGAAGCATTGATGGGACAGTGAGGCTGTGGAACGTTGAGACGGGGAAGGTCGTCACTAAATGGACAGGACACACTGAAGCTGTCAAGTCAGTGTGCTGGAGTCCAGATGGTGAGAGAGTGGTGAGCGGAGCAAATGATGAGACGATTAAAGTGTGGAATGTCAGAAGTGCCACACCAGTCCTGGCTCTGAATCCAACCAAGACAGGGCAGTTGGTGCACGCGGTGAGTTACTCACCCAAGGCAACAAAAATCGCGACAGCGGGATCCAATATTAAAATCTGGGATGCCAAGATGGGCAAGCTGCTCTCGACAGTTGAACACGCTGAAGTCGCTTACAGCTTGGTCTGGACGTCGGATGACAAGAAGCTTATTGCTGGGTACATGCGCGGCTCGATTAAGATATTCGACACTGCCACATGGAAGCAGATCGCCATTCTCGACGGTCATCGAGCCCCTGTCTATAGCATCGCTTTGTCACGAAATGACCGCCTCCTTGTGAGTACATCAGGGGATCAAAAGGCGCGTCTGTGGAATCTCGATACAAAATTCCTAATTGGTCCACCCCTCCAACACGAACATATTGTAACCAGTGCAGCCTTTTCCGCTGACGGAACGCTGCTATCCACAGGTTGTGCTGATGGAAATGCGTATGTGTGGAACATTTATGCCATCCTCCAAGCAACTGGCCTAGAAGATCTCCTATCCATACCTGATGTCAGTGTTAACATATCAGCCACCGTCTCACTGACAATCCTGATATTGTGTACTGTCAATTAGGCACCAAAAGTCGAACTCAAACAGAATGTGTATGCCTCCTCTCATGGCTCTTCGCATGACATAGAAGCTCAGTCATTTTTGGATGTACGCGACGTGTTTGTCAACCTTTTCGATCATTCTAACATCTACCTTCCAGGCTGATGCTACCGCCAGATGTCCCGACGCGCTCGGCCATGCTGATGAACTCCCACCAGGTTTTTTTGACGACATGGATGCCGGTGTTCATGTGCGTCATCACCATTTCTATCGATAATTTTTACTCCTGACCTATGTGCTCTCAGTCCTCCGCGAGTCCTGGCACCCGTCCTAATTTTTCTGCACTCCCTGACCGCCTTTCCTCGTTCCTTCGCCGTTCTTCACCCAATGAAGCGATCGAAACCTTGGAATCACGTCCACGTGCGCTCCTTAGTCGCTTATCTTCATTCATTCGCTCTCCGCCGAACACTGATGGAATATCTGAACAACCCCCAATGTTTGCGCGATTAAGTCCTCAGGTGCTCCTAGGTCACCTCTCCTTATTCTTGCCCCACTCTCGACTCCACACCAACGAAACAACCGAACCTCAGCAATCCCAAACGCCATCGGGGTCACGTCCAGGTGCATCGATTGGTCGCCTATTGTCACTCTTCCACTCTCCACCCATTGCTGATGAAACCCCCGAACATCACCTATGGACAAGGCAAACTACCTCTTCTCATTGCAGTCCCCGCGTCGTCGAAGTTGCTGCACAACGAGACAAGCAGGTATGTCTTTCTTGGATGTGTGTCCGATTTCTGAGGTCTGATAACTGTGAAGGCATTGTATGTTTCTCCTCCGCGGGAAACGGCTAGTGACAAGGCGAAACGCATCAAGAACCCTACACGGGGGGTTCGTGTGGTGTTGTTTCTCTGCTGCGTCTCTCCTGGCACCGACGATACTCAGGGCAGCACATAGGTATTGTCTTGGCATTGTGGTTCCTTTTGTCTCGTAGATATCCTTTCTTATTAGTAATGTTCATCCTGACTCGTGCATTGCTTGATAGCATGGTTTACACAACTATCATTCATCCTTTTTTTTCTGCTTTTTTTTCAATAAGTGAAGCGAAAAAGCAGGAAAACACTGCAGGACACGGTAGGCTTGGTGGCATGAGACAATGAAATATGCTTATCTATACTGGATGTCCACTAGATGACATGCAGACTGCGCTGTGTCGGGGGAAGTCTACAAGGACTCCGCAGAAATGCGTGTGTTGGAGTCGAGACACGAACTTTGTGACTTGTGAGGGCGAAAAGTTGCAAACCATTACATTCACATTTCTAGCATCGACGGACTTGATGTACTTCATCGAGGCTAAGGTCAAGTTGTGGTCAAAGAAAATATTTGATTTCGCTCTGAAGATGTGACTATCGAGTAGCGCCTAGACCCAGCTTCGTGTTCTTGATGATAGCTGTCAAAGGCGCATCAATCCCAGTGGACGCACCCCCACCGATCCTGTCTCCTTCTGCCCATCCCATAGAAGCAAGCATCCTGAACCCGACATTCGTTTGTCCGATCTTTGGAGCAGCCTACGAACGAGAGTGTAAGAGCCGCATTTATTTCAAGTAAAGGAATCACATACCTTGCCAACTTCATCTCCATCTTTATGCCGAGGTATCGTATCAAACCGGCCTCCATGTTTCTTCATGATACTCTTGACTTTGTGCTCATCAACAGTACGCATCTTCGTGGACTTGATGAGAGTAGTATATCTCCCCGCTCCCTTGCCCTTACTCTGACTCTTGAGGCCAAACGAGTTAGCAAGCTCGTGAACTTCCTTCCTCGACGCTTTGTTCATCGGAGGAAGTACCATGTTGTTCTTTCCGTTGGCATTACTAATGAAGCGCCGAATCTGCTTCTCCAGTGACACCATATCAACGATGGCATTCCGGAGTTCAGCAAGCTCCTTCGGATCCAGCTGTGCGGCTGCCCGCATCGCCTTGCGCCCCTTCTTACCGCCTTTCTTTGGAGAAATGGGATCGACGGCATCGAGAAGGCGGGCCTCCTCACGAGCTCGTTTGCGTTCAGCTTTTTTGGCTCGATCTTTCTCCCACATCTCTTGGAGCTCGGGGGGCATTTCCTTCATCTTGTCTTTCTTGCTCTCTGAAAATCGATTAGATAACTGATCGACACGACATGGCAAGAGTACCAACTCGCTGGCTGATAGCTGAAGGATCCGTCTAATTCTTCGTAGTCGTCGAGGTGGTCGAATTGACCATCCTGTATCGCACGGAATAGTTTTTTGCGTAGTTTGCGGTCTTTACCGCCGGCTATACCGCTATGCATTTTAAGCATGTCCTATAGGTAGAAGTCAGCCCTCATAGAGTGCAAGGAGGGAAACCAAAACACCTCTATTCGTGCGATGTAATCATCGTCGGAATCACCCCGATTCCATGGTGGGAAAGGAGCATCAGACTCCTCTTCTGAATCGCTCCCAGCTGCAGCTGTCGCTGGCTTCGTCGAGCGTGATTTCTCGCGGACTCGACGGAGTCTAGCCTGAAAGTTAGCTCTTGGACTAAGTTCGTCATCGGACGAATCATCCGCTTCATCAGAATGATCTGAGCGTGAAGGTTCACGAGGCCTTCCACCCTCTGATTCTGCAATAAGTATTTCCTCCTCAACTTCAAACACCGCGTTTTCTTCCTTGTCTTCTTCATCGCTTGTGTTGTTATAGCTCCCATGGGAGTCACTTCCGTCGTCGTCTTCCTCGTCCTCTATTCTCATCCGCACTTCGTCCTGGATTTCATCTATCGTGCGATGCCGCGATCCCTCTGCGCTCATGCTCTGAACGAAGCCTTTCATAGCCTCCAAATCCGGTTCAAGATCGGGGTCTAGATCCATCCCCCCTAATCCATGAGACACTTCGTCGATACCATCGTTTGCTGGGACGCCATCTTCGTCGTCATCACCAAAATCAACATCAGAATCGTCCTTCCGCCGAGACTCCCATCGGGCACTCTTGCGCTCCTGTTCATCGGCATCTCTCAATCTCGCTTCAGAAAGTATCGCGCCAAAGGACCCAAACATTGCTCGACGTTGGGCGCGCTTACGAGTTACTCGAGCATCTTGTTTCCTTGCTTGTGCCCTCGCTTTTGAGCGATCGCCCGGAGTGAAGATTGGTCTCTGACGAGACCGTTTCTTCGTGCTGGGAGTAGCGAAATCGAATGAAACGGAGGAGAACTGGGGAGCTTCGCTCTGAACTGGGAGACTCTTATTATCGGTTGTGTCTTCATGTGTCACGGGTCCTGGGTAGGTTTGCATGGGATTGGTAGTACCCGTCAGCACAGACCTTGAGGGTAACCGTACCCGAGGAACATCGGGAATGGGCGAAGCTCGCCCTGATCGTGGGTGGGGCGCAACATATACGATAAGTTCATCCTCTTCTCCAAGAGGAGCGCTACCCCAGCCCGTGCGATCGAAGAGCACGACATCGCTGCCGGAGCGATGCGCAGATGGTTTAGTAGGTTCTGTATCCACGAAGAAGGTGGGGGTATCGTCTTCAGGGGAGGCAGTGATTTCGTTGGATATTGATGCTGTGGGAGACTGAGAGAATGGGATGGGGTCTGGTTTATCGATGACTATTTCATCATCTTTAGTTATCACTAGAGCAGCTGTTGAATGCTCTAGCGTAGTGATGCTGTGTACAATTATCTTCTCATTGACCACCGCATCAATGGATACGGGGTTAGGTTTTTCGGGCGATACATCTGCATGCTCTGGAGCTGGATGGGTTGAGGGAGTTGCGACAGCGTGATTTCTCTTGTTATACACCCCAGTGAATACCTCCTCGCATGAAGCAGAAGCGACTTGTGAAACCCGGGTAGTAGTTGAAGCCTGAGCAACATGAAGAGGAGGAAAAAGTTTTCCCATATCAGCAAAGTCGACCTCCTCCAATTCCTCCTCATGATCAGAAACACCGTCTTCTGAAGATGACGAGGATGGAGGGGGAAGAGTCACTCCACTGAATACGCGAGTAACGCGATCTGCAGTAGGAACATGGCTTTCTTCACTCGGACCTAACCATCCCGCACCCACCATTCAGGACAAACCATAATGACCAGAAAAACACAACACATACCGGCACTCTCAGCCACAGGCTGCAGGATATCTTCCTCCTCATGAAACAATGTCCTCGTAAGCACCGATGGCACGAATATAACAGGTTTGAGGTACGGTCGCTCAGAGTAGAGGAGTTTAGAGAGAGGTGCGTTTGGTGTGTTTCTGTTCTGATTGGTACCGTGACCGAAGCCTGGTCGTGCTCTGGGAGCGTCAGATGTTCCTCGCCCTCGTCCTCTGCCTCTGGTGCCCATCCCACGACGAGGGGTGCTTCCTCCTCGCCGAGGCGTACCTGATCCTGATCCCGATCCGAGCCCCGGCCGTCCTCCCCGACCGCGCGATGGAGTCCCACCTCTCGATAAGTCTGCATAGATGTCAAGATAAGACGAAACACTTGTGTTTCTCTACGCACTGCTCGATGATGGCTCCTGCCAGACCTGAACCACGAAATCCATCTCGCTATGAGGGTAGTTTCCTCGAGGTGTATCGTCGTTATAGTCTTGCCCGCGTCCTCGTCCGCGACCACGTCCTCCACGTCCGCGACCTCGACCGTGACCTCGACCGCGACCTCGACCGCGACCTCGACCTGGGCCTCGGGGAGATCCACGCCCACGATCGTTGTTGTTATTGTTGTTGTTTCCTCTAGGCATAGCGACACAGAGCAAATCGTACAAGAGATATGGACAAGATACAAGATGGATACAATATTGGTTTAGATATATGGACTTTGAGAGGATGAGTGAATCATATCATTGACACCAGATCGGTGCCGTTTACAGCCTAGCCGGTGTAACTTTCAGGATTGATTGAACAAACCAGCTGCAGCCAATCGAAAACCGCAAAAATTGACTGGGAATACGTCACGTCGAATATCCATTGACACATTTGCAAAAAGTACGTATGGAACACGAATCAGGAATGTTTACATAAAGCAGTACTTGCTGCAAACCTTTACGACTCTGAATAAAATAGAAGACTCCGGACTATATGACATGTGTACGATACTATGACCATGCATAGTCGAACAGCGATGATAGCTCACAGAAAAGATACAAAGAAAAAAGAAAAAAGAAAGAAAAAGGAATCAAGAAACCAAGAAACGCATTCACAACATAAATCTTCATACATGTGCTCCTACGCAACATCAGCAATCCACACCTCGACCAACACACAAACACACACCTCAACTAGATCTCGGAGGAGGCGGCAAATACCTCCGGTCATCCCTAGGATCCGGTCTATACGAAGGCCGTCCATACATCCTCGGAGGGGGTGACCTCGGCGGCCTCGTATCCCTATCGTACGCACTCCCATAAGACGGACCACCATCCCCAGGTCCCGACCTCTCTCTTGGCGGATAATCCCTCTCAACCCCAGCAGAAGCACTACTAAACGGCGGCGGCCCCCCACGTGACTCATAGAACCCACCGCTCGTCCCGCTCCCCGGTGGCGGCGTCGCAGCAGAACGAGGCGGGTAATCACTCATCGACATCGATGGTCTGCGAGGTGAGTAGTATCCACCACCGCTGTACGGTGGGTCCTCGCGTGCACGTTTGAGAGGCGGTCGGATATCGTCAAGAGAACTGTTCGCGCCGCCTCTTCTTGGGGGACTCGGGCTGCGCGGACGGACGCCACGGACGAAGGGGGGGTCGTTGTCTGGACCTGTGTAGCGGGGACGATCGAAGTCTCGCGGTGGATACGAACGGTCGTCTATGGGGGGCAGGTATCCATCTCCCAGACGCGAGCTCAGTGGACGGGAAGAATCAATAGGGCGGACTGGGGAACTGGAAAACGGTGCTCTCCGTTCCGGTTCACGTCCTTCCCACCCGGAACTTCTGGGAGGTGGTGCGTCGCGGTCATACCGTTCTCTCTGGGGCTCTCTGTCATAGGGTCTCCATACAGGCGGACGAGACTTGTCATCGTCGGCAGCTCCATACCAGTCACGCCGCCTATCGAATGAGTCTCGCTGATCAGCAGTCGCAAACCTTCGGTCAGAATCAGCTTCGAATGATACGTCCGTCCGAGGTGGTGACCGTGGAGGATAGTAACTCCTGCCTCGAACGTCCGAAGGAGGTGGACTGTAGCGGCGAGTATCCATAGCATCAGGACGCCTGTCATCACTGAACCCTCTGTCAAGGTCCGAGCGGTAAGGTGGTCTTACGTCTGATCTCTCCCGTGAGAGATCCCTTGCACGGAGATCGCGCGCATCACGAACTGGTGGTGAATCTTTGGGTCCACGGAGGTCATCCCGAGCGACAGATGCCGCCCGAGGTGGCGCCACATAACCACTGGTGCGAGGGGGAGGAGTTGCTGGGCGTGCAAAGTTATCATTGACAGGTGGACGCGGACGGACGTCAGCAGGAGCAGCAGGACGATCACTCAAAGGCAGTACACGCGATGGTTCTACAGGGCTAATACGGGCATCCGGAAGAGGCCGATCAGAAGCGATAGGTGCATTTGACAAGCGCTCCTCCAAACTCGGTTGATGGGTGATACGGTTTTCCACTCTTGGAGCCCCAGGCTGGCTGAGACGTTCTTGGAGAGAAGGAACTGATTGTTGAGATATTCTCTCTTCAAGAGGTCGAGGACGATCAACATCCGCTACACCAACAGAAGGAAGGCGAGTAGGTCTGTCATCAGCCATGCGGTGACCGTCATCGGGTGAAAGCGGAGGTCGAACAGTACGATCTTCAGAACTATGAACTGAGCCAGCGACTCTCGTTGGACGATCGTCAGGGGTGACTCGACTAGGACGATCGCGGTCATCAACCACCATACTACGAGATTCACGGTCATCAATAGGCAGTCGCCTATCATCGAGAGATGGACGTGGACCGCGATCGTCAGGGCGCAGGGAAGGGCGCTTGTCTACATCCAAATCGTCTTTTGAATCAAAGCGGCGAGGAGGGATGTTATCAAATGGATATCGTGGCTCATAATGGCGTTGTTCTGGGGGAGGTCTAGGAGCATGGCTGCGTCCATAAGAACGACCACCGTATTGAGGACGGTCTCTGTCACGATCACGTCCCCATTCACGCTCTCTTTCACGTTCTCTTTCACGTTCTCTGTCTCTTTCTTTATCAAGGGATGGTTGATCCCTTGGAGGAAGTCGAGGGTCATTACCGTTAGGGCGGCTATCGAGAGGACGGCGTTCTGCATCAAATCGGACCCTTTTGTCGTCCAATGGGGGATCACGAAAAGAGTCTCGTCTAATATCGTCTTTACCATCGTAGGTGGACTTTGGTGCTGAAGAGTCGACGGGAGGACGAGTGGTATACTCACCAGGACGGTCACCAAGAGGACGAGGAGGGTCATTTTTTGAACTATCGCGATGGTCGGCTGAAAGAGCACCATCTCGGGCGCTAACGTCGGCATTATCTGGACCCGTTGACATGTTTCTTTCAGGTTTCGAAGGGGAAGCTTCAACCTTTTTTCCAGGTTTGGGTCCTCCAGGTGGGGGAGTAGGGTCTGGATTCTAAGAAACACGTGTTAAGTGCGAGGGTTAGGGCAAGACCAAAAATAAGCACATTAGCTGTTGATGATGATTTCTTGACTACGGGTGGATCCGTAGGCCTCCTTGTTGAATCTGAAGAGTAAGGAGGGATTTGGTCGTCAGAAGCGTTATCGTAACCAGAGTGATTGTAATAATCCGCAGGGAGCTGTTCTGGATGTGGCAGAACCTGAGAAGAGGCTGGGCCCAAATAGAGGCTAGCGAGAGCAGCTGGCTGAGGAACTGCACGATAGAACTCGTGCTGACCTTCCTTGATGATAGATTTTAAATTTTCCAGTACTTCAAGATCGTTTTTTCCGGGAGGTAGGATGGCTTGTGGAGAAAAGAACTGTTGTTGTTGCTGTTGTTGTTGCTGCTGGGCCTGCTGCGGCTGACTATTGGGTCCGTGCGCATGAAAGTTATAAGACATGCCAAAATTCTGAAAGTTGTTGTTGGGGTTGTTGGTAGCCGAAGTAGAAGCAACGGAGAATGGAGCAGACATGAGAGCAGGTTCTTCACTTGGTAGTGGGACTAGGAAAGAAGTGTTTGGATCCTCTGTAAACGTGGTGACCGTTCGTTCGCGGTTATTGACGTTGTTTCGGCCTTTGCGCTTTTTATTTTGCCTTGCTGACATTTTTTTTGCGGTCCGAATTGGTTTTACCTTGGATATAATCACTATCAAAGATCGATCAGTTCGATCAGAAAAAAGCTGCAAACCATGCTTTACCAACGAGGCTGGTAGATGGGAGTCAAGAAGATAGAGAGAGAGCGTCAAACTCGATTCAGAATTATCCCAATCGGTCAGCTGTTCACAACCCTTTATGAGCGCTCCAATGGACAGCTTGTCCTAAGGAAAACCATCGAACTTTGTAGAATAGTGGTGAAATTTCCTAAAAGAATTGGTCGCGATTCATCAACGCGCGAATTTAAAAACAAGTCCTGCTTCAATCTGATCTCAACTCTCTTCATTAGAATCACTTTGTCCCAATGTCTGTCGTCGGTGTCGACTTCGGTACTCTGCACAGCAAGGTTTGTGCCCTACCATCCCATCAATGTACCACTAACTCCTCACCATCCAAAGATCGGCGTAGCAAGAAATCGAGGTATCGATATCATTGTAAACGAGGTTTCCAATCGTGCAACACCGTTCGCATCGTCTTCTTTCATAGATCATTGCATTCTTAATTCTCATTCCATGTCTTTTTATCTAGTTCTCTCGTCGCATTTGGCCCGAAACAACGCTCTATCGGTGAATCGGCAAAAACTCAAGAGACCTCAAATTTCAAGAACACCATAGGTGGCCTCAAGCGCCTCATCGGTAGAACACTACAGGATCAAGATGTCGAAGTAGAGAAGAAATTCCTCAATGCCACCCTCGTCGATATCGGAGGAACAGTCGGCGTAGAAGTTCGCTACTGATAAAATTTCAATTAATCTCATACTGATCTAATCTATCGCAGGTAACATATCGCGGCGAAAAGCAGATTTTTTCTGCTACACAGCTTGTTGCAATGTATTTTGGCAAGCTACGTGATATCACTGCAAACGAGCTCAAGACCGGAGTCTCTGATCTCGTTATTGCCGTCCCAGGATGGTACACCGATATTCAGCGACGAGCAATGCTCGACGCAGCACAAATTGCTGGTCTCAATGCTCTCCGTCTCATCAATGACACCACCGCCGTTGCACTCGGTTATGGTATCACAAAGACTGATCTCCCAGAGTTAGAAAACCCACGACACGTCATGTTCGTCGATGTCGGCCATTCCTCCATGTCCGTCTCAGTCGTCGCATTCTCCAAAGGTCAATTGTCCGTCAAAGCAGCTGCGTACGATCGCCACCTAGGTGGTCGTGATATCGACTACGCTCTCATCCGGTACTTTGCTGCTCAATTTAACGACAAATACCACATCGACGTCCTTTCCAACCCAAAAGCAACTTTCCGTCTCCTCGTCGGCTGCGAGAAACTGAAAAAGGTTCTTTCAGCTAACAACGAGGCCCCCTTGAACGTCGAATCACTCATGAACGATATTGACGCCTCATCCAAGCTCAACCGTGAAACTTACGAAGAGCTCATCTCAGGCGTCCTCGACCGCATCGCTGCGCCCCTCCAACAAGCCCTCGCCGAATCAGGGGTTAGCATCGATGATATCGACACCGTCGAACTCGTCGGTGGCACCACTCGTATCCCTGCAGTCCGCGCTCGCATCCAAGCAGCCCTCGGAGGCAAATTCCTCTCAACCACCCTCAACCAAGACGAAGCCATCGCTCGCGGCACCACCTTCGCAGCTGCCTTCCAATCCCCTACCTTCCGCGTGCGTGAGTTCCACGTGCACGACATCAACCAGTACCCGATCAAGGTGTCCTGGGAGCGCGCTGCCTCGGACCCAGACGATGACACTGAGCTTGTCGTTTTCCCTCGCGGGAATGGTATCCCATCTACCAAGATCCTTACGTTCTACCGCAAGGAGCCGTTTGAGATCGATGCTCACTATGTAGAACCTGCTGGTCTGCCAGGAGGAGTCAACCCGTGGCTTGCACGGTTCACGGCAAAAGCTGTTCCGCCTGCTCCGAACGGCGACCTTACGTGCGTGAAGTTGAAGACGCGATTAAATTTACATGGGATCATGTCTTTTGAGAGTGCGTACACGGAAGAAGTGGAGGAGCGCGAGGAGGCGATGGAGGTTGATGGAGAGGCACCGAAGAAGAAACGAGTTGTGAAGAAGAACGAGATTCCGTTCTCTACTGGCACTTCGTCGCTTGACCCGAGCATCGTTGAGAAGTTGAAAGAGCAGGAGGCAGAGATGCATGCTGCTGATAAGCTTGTTATGGATACTGAGGTTTGTCTTCCACATGAACTTTATTTTTGACGTGTGCTTATGATTATCAACAGGACCGCAAGAACGCACTCGAGGAATATGTCTACGACATGCGCGCCAAGCTCGACGAGCGCTACTCAGCCTTTGCACAGGCTGCAGAAAAAGAGAAGCTCAACGTCATGTTCCAGGAAGCTGAAGATTGGCTGTACTCTGACGAAGGCGAAGACGCTACGAAATCCGCGTACGTCGCCAAACTCGACGCCCTCAAAGCAGTTGGCGACCCCATCGTCGCGCGCTACCGCGAATCCGACGAGCGCCCCAAAGCCATGGCCCAACTCCGCGCAACCCTCAACGACTACATCTCCCAAGCCACCTCCCCCGACGACAAATTCGCGCACATCGCCGACAGCGAAAGACAAAAAGTTGTCGAGAAATGCGCGACGGTCCAAAAGTGGCTTGACGACCAGAACGCGCGACAAGCTGAGAGGCCGAAGAATGCGGATCCTGTGTTGACGAGTGCGGAGATTGGGAAGAAGAGGGAGGATGTGATTTATTTCGCAATTCCGATTTTGACGAAGCCTAAGCCTAAGCCTGTGAAGGCGGAGGGGACGCCTGGAGGGACGCCTGGGACGCAGACGCCGCAGAGTGGGACACAGACGCCCGATCCAGGAGCGCAGGGGTCACAGAAGGGCGAGCAAGGGCCGCAGAAGGGGGAGGAGGAGGTCCCTGGGCCGCCGGAGATGGATGTTGATTAGCCTTCTACCTGATCTTGAGTCCGAGTTTGCGTTTCGTAAAATTAGCTGTAATGTGGGGTTGACTATGATTAGACCGTGATGATGCATATGGTGCGTAGAGCATATATACAGTACCGCAATATAGTGTAACACTATCGTTCAAATGACTATTTTTTGGCTGTGTCGTTGTCCACTCCGCATCGGTAAACCGTTCATTTCCTTTTTTGGGATGAAAGCTTCAACTTGACGGGTCACCGCGAGCATGGCCCCTTCCGCGCAGGCGGAGAAGCGATTACTCTGGCATCCACGATGGGAGAACAAGTTTATGGTCGGAGGAGGCTCTCAAATGACAATGTACGAATGGGCACCAGAAGAATCTGAAATTCGACATGTAACTTCACAGAATGACTTGCAGTTCATGAAGGTGAACTTCCTTAGTCTTCCTGCTCGAAAGCTTGATTCAACTCAAGGTGCTCTGGCCTTTCCATCTATAGTGTTTCGCTTGGTCGCCCGACCCTGCCTTTGATGATCTTTTTGCTGTCGGATCAGCATCTGGACGTGTCGACCTCATCAGACTCGAAGCTACCAAAGTCGCTCGGAACAACGTTCTATCAAGCGGTCCAGTCGTCACGCTTCCAGTGCGCAACACCCGGTCGTGTAACGCCCTCGCATTCTGTAATGCAGACCCCAACTACCTAGCAGTCGGCCTCGACAAAGTCCGGGGAGACTCCAGTCTCATCATCTGGGATATCCAATCCGCCACGCCCCTCCTCTCGCCCTCCACATCCTCCAATCTGAATTTAACAGAAGACGCAGTAGAAGCACGTCCACAGCCCCGAATAGCGCGTGCCGAAGTCGGTCATCACAGGACGGACGGACGCGTGTTGCAGCAACACGCACCCACAGAAATAGTTTCAGCCCTCGCCTTCCTCCCACAATCTACGCATATGCTCTTAGCTGGTATATCAGCGCGGTGGCTGAGGCTATTCGACCTCCGGAGCGCAGTCCCAGCAACTACTAATATCGCAACCAAAGTATACGGCATAGCAACATCTCCAATCGACCCACACCAAATTGCATGTTGTGGAGACGGGGTTATAACTGTCTGGGACGCAAGACGCCTCCTGCATCCGCTGCTTACGTTTACAGAGAAAGACGCAGCTGCTGATGGTGCAAGACCACGCGCTGGGTGTACGCCCATTGTCAACCATATCGAGTTTTCGAGCTCGAGGAGGGGCGTGCTTGCAGCGCATGAGAAGGATTCTTCCTATGTGCGGTTTTGGGATCTGCAGCAGGCGCAAGGGGGCGAGAATAATTCTGACGGGGAGAGATCGGGAGAGTCGTCACAGGGTCGGGTTGCGAAGAGGTCGTGGGCGCCTTGGACTGCTGGTGGTGCCGGTGCTGCGAATGGGATGAGGCATAGTAATGTGGAATCGCAGGAGGCGTTGGCGCTTGTGCTTTCTGATACGCGCAAAAGTATGTTTTTGGTTTGTTGGTCTTCTCGTGCGTGTACTGATGCGTTGTTTTGATTGAAGCGACGAGCTTTCGGAAACCACTTGCGTCTTTTGCACTTGTTCCGAGTAAGCGCGCGTTCTCGCTTACTTCGGAGGTTATGGTCGTCAATAAGGATGGGGATCTTGAACTTTATGCTGTGCATGATACGCCGAAACAGGCGTCGTGGAGTGCACGCGGGGACCTTGTCATCGGTGCTGGGTTGGAATGTAAGGTACTCCCGGGCTTTGAGGACCGTGGAGTTCCACCACAACCATGGGATATACGCATTGATGGAACCACAACTTCTCGGGGGCGTAGCAAAACTACGAGTCTGCCGGCATTTGGGAGGGGCGATGAGGATGGGTTCCCGGCTCTGGAAGGCAAAACCGCACCATCAAAGCCGATAAAAGCGAGGACATATAGTCCAGCTTCGTTTCGACACTACCCACTCGACCAGTCTGAACTGTCTGCGTCGCCGAGCAGTGTCGGTGCTCAGACGGCTGCGAGGGCTGAGGTTGTGGAGGAGCCAAAATTAAATGGTCGTCGACAAGTTGGAGAGAAGAGTTCACCGAGAGGGAAGACTTTACGGAGCGTGCATCAAGCGGTGGAGGATGATATCTCGATGATTATGCGTCGACGCACTATTCGTGGATATGGGCTGACAAACGTGAGTTGCATAGTTCTAGTAGCATGCTATGCGGGTTCTAAGCGTGATTTTTCTCGTAGGCCAAGCACAACGCTCAGGTTGTACAGGAAGATCCTTGCACAGATAAGACGCTGTCAGAGCTATGGGATTGGATACATCGTGCGTTCCATTAGAGTATCTCCAACTCTGGATGTTCATCTCCCCCACAGATTCTCGTGAACTCGTATGCTCGCCGACGTCAAGATTACACGGCTATGAATTCTCAAACCAAGGACTTTTGGGACTATGGGAAGGATTCGCGCCGCTGCCTCATGTCCCAGAGTCGAGCGTATCGCCTTTTAGCGTCCTTGACGGCCTTTTGACGATACCTCAAATTTCACCGAGGGACTCTAGTCTTTCTCCGCTATCTACTTCTGCTGTGCTTGACCCTTTGACGCGAATGAGACAGCCTCCTGATGATTTGGCATATGGAGATTTCACAGTTGCCGTTGCTGCACTATGCGCCCGACGGACATCGGGTTCGGGACGTCCATGGAAACCCCCTGTCCGCAGCACAGAAAAGCTTGAACAGAGACAGTTTGCGTTGCATCTCTGCGGGTGGAGTATTGGTGATGAGGAAATGAACCATGAGATTAGAAAGTGACTACGATTTATGTGTTTGTGATTTTCACTGCTGATCATCTCTTGTAGGTGGGAGAAGGAGGGGCAACAATCAAGAGCTGCATGTTGGCTCGTTTTCACGCGACAGTATCAAAAGGCGCTGGAGCTGCTAATGCGGAGTAAAGGTACGGCTGTCTTTCTTTCTGTCTTTGTTTTGTCCAATGATAAACATGATATCCTAGATGAGATGCACAATCTCGTGTCCGGTACTCTTGCAGCCCTTATCCCCAACGCTGGCAGCACCCCATCTAACGAACTGCGCACTCACGCCGAGCGTCTCATCGTCCGCCTTGAAGATCCATACTTCCGTGTTATGCTTACCCAACTTACCTCCAAGGATTGGTCCAAGGTTCTTGAGAAAGAATCACTCCCGCTGCGGGAGCGTCTTGTGATTGGTTTCCAGTTTCTGGAGGATGAAGCGCTCTCGTCCTATCTTAAACGCATGACCGACCGGGCTTGTACACTCGGTGACATCGAGGGCCTCATAATCACAGGGCTCACCCCCTCAGGCATGGACATTTTGCAGAGCTACGTAGACTGCACGGGCGATGTGCAGACTGCTGCTATCCTCGCTGGTCATGTGTGTCCTGCTAAGTTTTTTGACGCGCGAGCGGAGCGGTGGTTAGAGACGTATAGGGACTTGTTGGATGGCTTTAAGCTGTTCCACCATCGTGTTGCGTTTGATGTTGAGCGGGGGCAAATACTGCAAGAGGCGGTGTTGAACGGGGATTTGGCGCCGTTTGATTGGGCTCCGAAGCAGATCTTGATTCGGTGTAATTATTGCTCGAAGCCAATGAATCCTGTGATGGCCGAGACGCAGAAGGGACGGGTGGGTGCTATTGTTTTTTTGAATGTGAGAAGTACTGATACTGGATGACTTGTTAGCCTACTGCATGTCCTCATTGCAGTCGTGCTCTCCCGCGGTGTTCTGTCTGTCTGATGACACTGAGCATCGTTCCAGATTGTACGCGCGATGTTGAGCTTGCACAGTCGCAAGCCACTTACCAAGGTAATATCTTCTTTCGTATACACACGTGGGAGACAGACTAACATAAGTCACAGACACAATCGACGATGCAATCGTCATTTGCCAGACATGTCGACACGGTGGACACGCATCGCATATTCTTGATTGGTTCTTTGGCGAAGACGGCGCACGTTCGCGTGGCATGTGCCCTGTGGCGGATTGCGACTGCCACTGCGCAGATGAGTTCTAGTTTTTCGCTGTTCGCTGGAGCCTGAGCTCAGATCATCTGCATATGACCTTGAATCGGGTGTCACTCCTTCCTGTATGGCACCTTGAAATGATCCTCGGATGGGAACCTCGTTTTCTACGAGACTATATACACATAACAGTGTCTAATAGAATCCTACGAATTGGCTTAGAAAGTACTGGATGTCAAGCATCTGGTGGATATAATGGTTGATATTATTATCTGTAGACTTGTTGTAGACATGCTGATATACAGGACGTTATGCGTTGCTGGTGGAAGATAGGCCTGTATATTTTTGGTGGTTCTTCATCTCCGTCGTTCACATCCAGTCTCGACGTTTCCATCCAAAGTACTCTTTCAGGCAGTAAGGCACGTTTGTCTGTTTTACTGAAAGACGGGACGGTGAACTGTTATCTGTGATAGTGGCCGTTTTGTTGAGGCAGTTGGACAAGTGTTCGTTTAAGCTGGTGTCTATGCCATGCCTTATCTCCATGCTCGCTCCAGCATGTTAACTATGATGTACAGATGCAAGTGTTTGGCCCCCAAGGCCTTGGCGCCACACGCACCCTCCTACATTATTTTCTAGGGTCTACTGCCCTAGCCTAGACTCACTCGTGATGGAGAACACATCGTGTCTTTGGAGATATCGGGTCTGCAATCTAATGACGTACATCGAATAGTATACAGCTATATTACAAGCAAAGAAGTTCAGACAAGAACCTCAAGTTCTGTATCAGTGTATTCCATGAGCACTGAATCAGCGAGCCTTCCACCTAATTCACCACACTCATGTGAAGAACCTTCGCTGGACGTGTCAAAATCCGGGTCAGCTTCCTCCATAAAGGAAGACTATCCAATCGCTGGACTTTCATGACCACTTTGATGTGGTGGATGGACAAGTGCTCCCCGCTGTAAAACAGTCATTAGCGTACGCCCAATGGCATACTACAGGGGACTTACTTCGAGGTAGCTAGTGCTCGCGCGGACCGCACAATATCGTCAATCATCCTCCCTTAAAGCGTCGTGAGCACCGCGTCAGTGGAAAACGTCAGGCTTACCATCCAACTGATGTCGTGACAGTTTCTCGATATCACGAAGAAGTAATGAATGATCCATCCCCTTCTGATCCACGAAGGAGGAGCTGATAAGTGTGCGCTCGCTGTTCCACATAATTGCAGCAGGATCGTTCAAGCCGAAGTGGCCGAGCCAAAGACGACGTCGGGCTGTAGCATCCAGTTCAGGGAAATCGACGACTTCGATGGAGAACATTCAGAAGCAGAAGCAGGTCAGACAATCGGGTTACACACCAGTAGAAAATCGCGTCAGGAGTGTGTCGTCGCAGGTACTTGATACCCAGAAGGAGATACAATCATTCGACTCAAATTGACGGAGGACAGTGTTGATGCGATCCTGACGAGAAATCAAGGTTCGTATAATAAGAATCTACCAGCCAAAACATACCCTGTGTGTTTGTTTCGACTCCAAGAAACGCTGGGTGACGTGATGAATCACACAGTGCGAAGTGTTGAAGAGAGTACGTACATCGGCGTCGTTCACCACAATCACCGCATTCCAAGTGGCTGCAAACTAGATGATGACCAGGTCTCATCAAAGGATCATCGAAAGCTGCGAGTTCTACGAACCGACACGCGCAGAGCAATATCTGACACCAGATTCACAAGGTCGTATAATAAGTCATTAGCCGTGATAGTAATGGTAAGCAGAGGTCTTTTGAGGAGATTGCAGACAGCATGAACAGTTGTCATTTTGCCGGTCCCTGGTGGTCCCTTAAGAAGTACTGTCTACGAAAGTTTGAGTGAAAGACAAAAAATGGCGACAATTCAGACACACCTGTCCTTTATTGAACTGCGCTGGCTTCAGACGGCCTACAGAACAGCCAGTATTATCAACTAGTGCTCTGATAAGATCCTGCAACAGAAGATAAACGAAGCCAAGAAATCAACATGATCGCGCGCACCTTGGTATCTTCGTCCATGATTAAATTGCTCCATGCCTCTTGGTCATAATCAACAGGCTTCAAATCCCAGATATTGAATGTTCGCCATTGCTGGATATTATAATTGGCTTGAGCAGCCAGCGAAATATATGTCACAAATTACTCACATTCAGTTCAAGATCATACCCGCCAATCCAGTACGGAAGGCGCGCGATATGCTCCTCCGCATTGTCGGGAAGTGGCACACGTCTATGATGCTCCTTAGAGTCGACACGGAAAATAGGTAAATTACTAACAGATGTGGGTTGTAACCTTGCAAGGCACGGTGGAATCCAACTGGGTCGATCATCACCCGCCTTATACGTGGTTTCAAGTTGCCACCGAAAACCGACTGCATTTGTGTTTCCTCATAATCTGTAAATGAAGAAAGCATGAGAACAGCGTGATGAGAAGCTGGAGTGATGCGGCACGTACACTCTGCACAACAAACTCTGCTGTAGGAAAGATAGAGTCTTCCACGCTCTATATTGATGATTCGGCGTCTTAACGATAAACCGAGGGGCAAAGTTCTTACCAGTTACTTTAGCAAGGGCTTCGTCTGTGACGGGTTGAAGAAACAGGGACGAGCAAGCTCGAGTTCCCTAAAATTGATGAGTGAGAAAATGGTAGTTGAATACTGGAGAGCTGTCACAGTACCTGGAATGCAAAAAGATCAAATTCCATGATGCGCTTCTCAAAACGAACGCCATCCCATTCAAGATGCTCCAACTCGACGAGCAACGCCCTAAACAGATCTAATCAGGATTTATCACCGCCATGTTCCGAAAGGTCCCTGCTCACTGTCTATCATCAAGGAAGCGAGCGCTCTTCAAGACTACCAATATCTTTCACGCAGCATATCAGTGGTGACGATGAATGAGCGAAGGAAATAGCACTCACAATAGGCCTCCCCACATCTAAACCATTCTGTAAAAGCCCAGAATTATAGATGTAACGCTTTCCTTCCTCAAAGTAATACTCGAGAAGATCGAAGGAAATCTGATTGTCAGACAACAATTCTTCGAGTTTCTTGATCCTGCATGGTCATAAACGACAAGGGACGAGTATGGCGGATTAGAACACACGCACGTCTGCTTGCTTTCGGCCTCTACGACATTCAACAGCTTTCCTAAATGTATCACAAGAACAGCAACAAACTCAGCGGCCATTTCGCCTGTCCATAATGATAAGAGCTATTCGAGGTGAGGAGCAATACAAAACTAACATCCAGTAGACGCGTTGAAGCCGAACCCCTCAGCCTTGGTTGCCAGGTCTTCTGGAAGTTGCTCTGCATCCAATAGAGTGCGTGCATCGTCCAATTTGGACCGAAGTACCTTCATCTTTTGGGACAGTCGATGAATAGGGAACTCAAGAGGCTTGTCGTAGTTGACGTCGACAAATACAGTACTGAGAATCAGGTGTCAATGTTATTAACACCCTCACGATCTATTCCAAGACAACATACCGAAGAAAAGATTCTAAGATTGAACCAAAGTCACTAAAAACAAGTGACTTTTTCCCTTTGAGCTTGTTCAGTATGCATGCTATGCAATGATATAGTGAAAACTTGCCTTCCTGGCTCATGGAGCGGACGTTGAGATAGAAATAGTCATCGATTCCTGGAATACCTATGGGCGATGGCGACAAGGGCCTGTACCTATCCGGCACCCACTGCTTGCCATACTGATCCCTTGTGCACCGTAACCCATTGAACAAGCCAGCACCAAACATAGGCGAAAAACTCACCATTTCTGCCACCGACGAACAAAATGGTCCTCTCCTTCCTCATAATGCTTGTGTGAAATAAATGGAGGCTGCCAAACTGGCGAATGTAATGCAGGAAATGAGTCACCCCATGGGCTTTGCGGAGGCCTTGGGATGAAAGGGGAGTCAGGAGTTGGCGGTCGGTGAAGTGCACCTGGTATGTGTTCGTTGTCTGATTCCAATGGAGATGTTGCTGGTCGCCGAGAAAAAGTCCCCCATATAGATCCTAATTCTGGAATTGGCCCAGTGTCACTATCAAGCATCAAGCTTGAATTCGATGGAGAACTCGATGGAGATGAGACAACCACAACAGGACACATGCTTGGTGGGTCAAATTGGGGTGGAATTGATGATCAAAGGAAACACCAGCTCTATATGAAGGCGTCTGCAGCGCCTATTAGACATGATAAGAGAATCCTGTGGCTTCCACATGTCAAGATGCTGTGCGTCACAAGACTATTGCTGTTCATTTATGGCCAGCACGCCAAGGAATAAGTGTAAGCTGTATCCAAGCTGCCGTATGCACGTTCTGGACTTGTGCACAAAAGGAATGTAGTGGTCCGACGTCGCCAAGAAAATGACAAGTGTACGCAAAGTATATGCGTCAGTTTGCAAAATGAAGGAACAATAAACTACTCACGAGTCGTCACACTACATTGAATACGATAGTGGGAAAATTTAGACAACGATAAGATCTCTAAGTTCAGGGTTCAATCTTACTGATGAGGAACGTTCTCTATAGAAGCAGCGGGCGTCTTCCTGGCATTTGGACCTGGAGAATGATGGCGGCACAAATATCTCCATCGTGGATTTTGGATTTCACGCAATGAACAGGTCTAGGCCAAAGCGCAGTCAGTGTTGTTCTCTCGATGGGGGTGCGAGTGAGCGGGTTGGCCACTTGCATGAATTGTGAACAGGATTCCAGTGGGGATAAGCCTTGAAATGAATCAGCTCCCACGCCAGATACACCGGAACTTAGGCACTACCCGTTGAGTGTCCAATTATACTATATATATATCAATCAGAACATGATTCTTATATCATTGCCAATAGTCACAGCAATGCGATTTCTTCACGTACCGCTCAAAGGCCTAAGGTTTGCGAAATTTGATGACACGATAGCGCTGGTGAAACTGCATTTTATCAAGTAGCCAGATGGTCGGTATTATTACATAGGTCGAGTGCATGAGACTGGATACCAAGCCAGGTGAACATAATTCAGAAGACACACAGGAAATGAGGATACACAAGTCAATTACAAACCAAAATAATTAGAACATAGATGAGAACCACCAGTATGCTGCCTGGATGAGGAGCAGCTGGCTCCTCATCAGTGGTCACCAGTGTAGTTAACGGAAGCGCAGCAAATGTATAACATGAGGCGAATCCACCAATGGGGGTTGTCGACGACCACCGCACGATGAGAAGGCCTGTCAGTTGCAGGCATGGAAGTGGCGGCGGTCGCAGTGGCAGCGACAGCTGTGAGTATCGTGAACATTTCAGGGGCAGCAGTGACCAGAGGGCGCAACGACGATGCTTGAGAGTGACTTTGAGCTTGTTGCTGACTCTTGGTCTGAGTACCTTGTGTTTTGCCCTTTTTGCTACGTGGTGGGGCGACATGTAAGGACTATGAGATAGATTAAAACGTAAAAGAGTGGTGAAGGTGACCATACCCTTTTATCACGGACAGCTGCGACTTCTACGACATGGGGTCGGCGTTTCGAGGTGAACCCTTGTGTCGGGTGTTGTTGGAGTTGTGCTGTCTCATGTGTGTTGGATCGAAAGCGATGGAAGAGCGAGGAAAAACCAATGAGGAGTGCACGTGGACGTGAGGGGGCGAGAGCACGGCGGCAGCGGCGCGCAGAGGAATGCTGTGATGATAGAGCCCTGAGCCAGAAGTGACTGATAAAAAATGAGGACATACATGAGAGTATTCTTGCGTGTCGTCGAAAAATCCCCCTGGCAATTGGGCGTCTTGGAACTGGGTAGCATCGATCTGGTAGGTCGACGTTACAAAATCAGCAAAAGCGTCGACAAACATGTCACGTACGTCCAACAACTGCTTGTGTAAGAAGGAAGTTAGCGTACTCTTTTCCTGAAGAACCATGAGATGCATACATTTTGTTCGAATAATATCGTCAGACAGGCAGAGTGGCTGATATGTTTACACTCACATTCGAAGTGGACAGGAGGTCTTCAAGACCAGTTTCATTTAGGATGGTGGGCACGTACCAGGTGTACACATTCGTGTCCCCACAACAGGTCACTAGTAGCTTTCCATCAGCGGAAATTGACACACAATCCACCTCACATTCGTGCTGGATGGGTGGATCGATAGGGAGGTTCGTGTCGAGATTCCACATAAGCGCTGTTCCATCGTTGGACCCACTCACAAGGAAGCGGTTGTTCGAAGACAAAGTAATGTAAACAACGTCTTGGTGCTCCAGAATGGCAAGCTCCTGCCATGTGGCAGTGTCGAAAATCCTAATCGAGTTATCTGACGACGCGGAGACAAGCTTGTTGCTGTCCGACGTCCATGTCAAACTCCCAACTGATTGATTATGTATGACTGCGTGGAGCAGCTCGGCTGACGTTGCATCCCAGATTTTGATCCCATTCTCGAGGAGTCCACCCGTCGCAATCTTTGTTGAATCAGGTGAGTAGGCCACCACATACACCCACTTGTGCCCCGTTTTGATTGGACCTAGCACAGTCTCGCCACTTTCTACATCCCAAATTCTTGCTGTCCCATGATCCATCCATGGATCCGCTCATCACCCGCTCACCATCCGGACTCCAGCAAATCGACTTCACATAACCCGTATGTCCGGTCCACTTATTGATGACCTTCCCCGTCTTGACGAACCATACCCTCACCGTCCAACAATTGTGCCGTTTGGAGACAATGGGATTGTAAGCACTCCTTCATTATCATCTTATTCATCTTATTCATCTTCCTTATCTCGCTAGTCATCACCTATCTGTGCGCCGCTCTCCAGGTCCCACAGGTGCAGCGAACCATCTTGCGAACATGTAACGATGTGCAGTCCATCGTGCAAGTGAACAGTACCTCGTACCCAGTCGGTATGTCCTCGCATTGTCTGGTTGGGCGTTAAAGCTGGCGTCTCTTCCATCTCAGCAGTAGGGGAAGACATGACCGGCGCTCAAGTCCTGATCGCTGGTGTGCTGTACGTGCTCGAGCAGCACCGCGGGATATTAGAACAGATGGTCCTGCAGAAGAAAAGTTGCCGGTTATTGTATGGATCTATTTTCTTTCCTCATTAACTTGTCATCATAGCACATGAAATGTTGCTTACAAGAAACACTGATTAATGTATACTGACTCACGAGTCACAGGGACGATGTGTGCAAGAGTTGCTGACTGCAGTGTTTTTCGAAAATGTTTGCGTAGATCCCAAATACCGGTAAACGACTGTTTATATCTTGACTTCAAGCTTGGCAGGGGTGCAAAGTGTATCGCTCACAGCAAGTACCTTCTAGAAGAACTCGACACAGCTTTAGATGCAGTGGATGCTTACCATTCATGACGTTTCGAGAGTACTTGACGAACTGTAAGCTGAGACAGCAGGTATCTTGCTTGGGGTCTAGGTCTATCTCACCGCGTGCACCGACTGCCCTGTCTTGGTTGGATTCAGAGCCAGGACCGGTGTGGCACTTCTGACATTCCACACTTTAATCGTCTCATCATTTGCTCCGCTCACCACTCTCACCATCTGGACTCCAGCACACTGAATTTGACCTGCATGCCGGTGTCACTGCGAAGGCACCAATTATTAATCACCTCAATACCGTGCGGCTCTGCAACACAATACAGGGGTCTGTTATCACCACGCTTAACGTTCGAGAACATAACTCTAAGCTCGTAGGTGACTGGGATTCAGCAACCGGTATGACGTCAATTGCTTTCCCGCATATCTCATCCAGCAGTGTGTAGGATGGGAAACGTTCGATCTGATTGACAGTTGTTGGGTACTCTGCAAGGAGTGGGTGAATGTGTTTTCTTTTTCAGGTTTCGTCGTGGTACTTGATGTTTCATCTAGTGTTCAAAAGTATATTCGAAAGACAAATAAGCCGGACAAATCGTTAACCAAAATCCTATTGCATCGCTACACTAGCTGCGTACAAAGGGGTGACCCTGAAGACACTTTATGGCCCATAGCTCCCAACGTGAAGCGCGGCGTTTCAGCCTCATACAGGCCATATACATCAATCGAAGGTCAACCGAGGGTCGCCAACATCTCTCGCTCCATTCAGCAATATGATTGACTCAGCGGAAGAATTCCCCTATCACAACTTGTCACATTTTTTATAGTTGATGTCAACAACGAAAAATGTAGCAACGTTGAAATAGGGGATTTCTTGCTGAGTCAATCATGTTGCGAAACCGACGGGAGAAGCGGCGAGCCTTAGTTGACCTTCAGGCGATGTATATAACCTGTATGAGGCTGAAACGCCGCAATTCACGTTGGGACCTATGGGCCATAAAGTGTCTTCAGGCTTGACTGAATCATCGCAGTTTGACGGGTGTTCTATTACGAGGAGAACACACAAGGTTAGTACGCCATGCAGATCTCATCAATGCAGATCTCATCAGCCAGGTGGATACTCGGCGATGTGTACGCAATACCACCGAACGTCCTGTGTAACATCCAGTGCAGCATAGGATAGAGTACGGACTCAGTGAAGGAGTCCGTGCTCGTTGAGGATCAGGGTAGTTTAAAGTGACTGCGTGACTCATGAAGTGAAGTAAGAGATGAAAGGTGATAATGATGCAGAGGAGATGCCTACCCTTTATATACCTGGCTCACGTCCACAATTCTCTTGTGGTCATGACGTGGACAATGAAACAAGTTGGCATTGTGAATATTCTAGGCATTGCAAGTGTTATACTGGACAGGCTTGCCGCAAGCCATCAGGACCACAGCCTAGCCCGTAACAATAGCCATCGTGACACCTTCGTCTTACCTCCATTGTCTTCCCCTCCTCTCAGATCTCATTCCCCGTACGTATGGAACCTCAAATATCAATATCGTAAGACTCGTAACATATGTTTCTGACGACTTTCCTGCTTTGGTATTAACTTCAGCTAAGTCTGTATGCCACAGCGACGTTCCTTGCGAACGTATGTTTGGACTCGAAACATGACCAGCGTAGAGAATCATCGCTATGTCTAAGCCGTCCAGAAAGTTGGTTTTATTGTTGCAGTATGTACAAGAGCGAAGTGAGATCTACTCCAAGCCGTTAGCTGATGGAAAGCAAAAATAGAACAACAATATATGAAGAATAAATGGGCCAATATCAAACATTATGAAGGGAAAACCCCGCAAAACAAGAACAAGAAAACCGTGTAACGTGTCTTGTTCATGCAAAACAAAGCAATCATATTCCGACTCTCCTCCTCAGTAGTAGTCTCTGTCACATTTAGAGTTAGATCGAGACTCCACGGACGAGACTTTGGACGAGAATAAGAACGGGAACGGTTTTCGGCGTGCCGCGCGATCCGCTGCTACTCGCTAGCTTCCTCTGGAGTAAGCGGGTAGCGCTGGAAGTCGCGTCTCCGCTCTTCTAAGCGCGTCGGACTCGGGTCTCGACCTTTCCGGCTTTGGTGATGTTGAATTTAGTCAGGGGTGTATAATGAATGGACATAATGCTTGTCAGGATCCTTGAGAGTAGCAAAAACGAGATATCTGGCAGGTTTCGAGAAACTGCTTCGGATGAGGAAGTAGGTGTAGAACGCGCGGAGATTGATTGCTGTTTTGCGACGCAATGGCTTGTTTTTAAGAGGTCGCGTGCTTCGTTTGACTGATCGAGATCAGCTAGCATCTGCGCTTGGCTGGAGGACGATCAGACGGAGACACAAATGCTGTTTAACTGCACTCACATCGACATACTCTGGTGTCTTGCTAAGAGCTTGTCGTATGCTTCCTTCGCCATTGCAACGTCGCCACCGTCCTTGTACACCTGCGCGAGGTTGTATAACATCGATGTTGACATCACCTCTCCAGGATCCGGGCCCAGGCTAGCTGCTTTGGCGAGTGAATCTTCGTCAGATCACGGCAGTGAACAATGCCACAGGCACATACTGCGTCCATGCAGACTTCGTCTCGTCGCTGATGACTTTGCGAAGGCTAGGCTAGAACGGAGTGGTAAGCGATGATGTTGTATGTTCAATGCCCCGAAGAGCAAGGCAAAGTTGTGGGGATCCAGAAAAGAATACTTAATCTAATTCTGACTGGGCTGGAAACAAGCAAACCCCATGTCGAAAAGAAATTGAGTCTGCAGGAGGGTTAGCGCCTTACAGGGTGTTCGGATATGGGACCAAGGTCGAGCGAACGGGCAGTGAATTGTCTCGCGTTCTTCAGAGAAGCATCCACGCATGACTAAGTCTAGTGCTTGAGAATCTGGATAATAAGTTAGGCAGGTATAGAAACGAAACATACTTGATGTATATGTAAGCTCACGTCAAGCTGAGCTCCTCCAGGCTAGACAGTCCTCACCAATTGATGTTCAAATCGACTCTTTATTTCACAGACGAATTAGAATGTGAGACGTCAATGATTGTTATTCAAAGCGGAGATGAGAAAAGGAGAATATCAAGATGAATGTGATTGTGCATATTTTAACACAATTAATGACTGTCGTCGGTGGACAGAGACACACAGCAGAGGAACAGCACAACACGAGCCCACCATTTGGGGTTCTTGATGCGTTTCGCCTTGTCGCTAGCTCGTTCTGGCCGCCGAGCAGTGTACAGTGCCTGTAAAGAAAGATTAAGACACTAGCCATTGATAACACATCCCTGAGAAGATGTACCTTCTTGTCATCTAGTGCAGGAACATCGACAACAGGAGGACTGCGGCGAGAGGAAGCACTAGGTCCTGGGCGTTGCTGGAGTTCAACTGAATCGCCGGCATTGGGTTGAGAGCTGCGGAAGAGTTGGGGAAGGCGAGCGAGGAGTGCACGTGGAGGTGATCCCCAGGATAGTGCAAAAGTACGGCGGCGGCGATGTGGAGAGGGATCAGGATGGAGACGACGGGTAGTGGAGGACTGGCAACATAGAAGTCAGAGCAAGGAGGGCAAATTGACACGGTGGTAACGCACAGGACCACTGTCTTGCACATTATCGAAAAAGCTTAGTGGCACTTGACGTGGGGCTGGACGTCGCGTAGCATTAGCCTGGAATGTCAATGTCACAATCGATATCAAAGTCAGAAAAATGCACAACGTACGCCTGGTAACGACTTGTGCGAGCGGGAAATTAGCATGCTGTAGTCAGGAAAAGCCACGAAATGATATATACCTTCATGTTGAGTTCAGATTTCTGTGCCTGACAGTCTGCATTAGGAATGAGATAGCGAGTGGGAATCAAGTTAGCACTCACATCAGGTATGGACAGTAGGTCTTCTAGGCCAGCTGTTCTGAGGATGGCTTGAACGTCCCACACGTACACGTTTTCATCATCACAACCAGTGGATAGCAGCTTTCCATCAGCGGAAAAGGCTGCACACTCGACGTATTTTTCATCGTGTTGGAGAGGTAGTCCGACTTGGAGGTTTGTGTCCAAATTCCAGAGACGTGCTGTTTTGTCCCAAGATGTACTTGCAAGGAGGCGGTCGTTCTGAAATAAAGTGATGGAGTAGACAGGACGTGTGTGACCCTCCAGATCGGCGATCTGTTGCCATGTGGCAGTGTCGAATATCCTAATCGAGCCATCAAGCCCGGCGATGAGCTTCTTTTCATCCGATGTCCAGGCCAAGCTCCAAACTGCTCGATCGAGTTTGATCATGGACAGCAGTTTGCCTGTTTTCGCGTCCCAGATTTTGATCCCATTTTCGTTGTATCCTCCTGTCGCAATCATTATTGCTTCAGGTGAGTAGCTCACCGCGTACACGTGCTCGTGCCCCGTCTTGATCGGGTTCAGACCTTTGACAGGTTCTTCGCTCTTCACATCCCACACTCTTGCTGTGCCGTCCCAGCCTCCACTCACCACTCGTTCACCATTTGGACTCCAGCACACTGACGTCACAAGGTCAGTGTGCCCTTCCCATTTGACGACAACCTTTCCCGTCTCGACATCCCACAACCTCACTGTCCCATCCTCGCTTCCACTGGCAATAGTCTTGCCATTTGGAGACAACGCCATCGTCCATACTGCTTCCTCACCCCCTTCATCTCGCCACTCGTCACCTATCTGTGCACCGCTCTCTAGGTCCCATAGTCGAAGTGAGCCGTCAAAAGAACATGTGATGATGCGCTGTGCGTCGGGCAGGTGCGCAACGCCTCGCACTCGGCCGGTATGGCCTCGCATCGTCTTGCGGGGGGTTACTGCTGACTTCTTTTTCATATTAGCAGCGGCAGAAGACATGATGGCCGCTCGGGGATTTCAATCAAGTGAATCGTGGACTATATGCGTGAGAGCAGGTCGCTGTGTCCTCGGATAAGACGGTCGCCTTGTGGGGGTATAGATCGTGGGTGAGTTCACTGGTCTATCTGCTTTCACTCGAGTTCATGTCAATAGAAGCGCATAGAGAGATTGCTCACGAGAGGTCCTATCCAGAGGAATTCAATCTCGACTCACAGGACAGTTTCGGGACGGTGTATGCAGGAGGTATCCCTCAAGACCGATCAGTGAGTGGCCCTACCTCACTTCAGCTTTTCCTACTCGAAATAACCAGAGTATCACTCACGGAAAAGCTCCACTTGGAACAATCTGACACAGATTCACTCCACGCAAGAACGAGAGGGATGGGCTAATAGCTGAGATAGTGGATGTTTGCTTTGGGGTCGAGAGGCTTGCGCAAGTGTTGGTTTAAGTTGCCTACTAAGGTGCGTATTCCGTACAGCATCCTCGTGTTCTCTCCACAGCTTCACAGTGCTGTGCAGACGAAGCGCCACGTGCGCCTCCCTATCTCTATTCGGCCCTTCAAATGGTTCGATGCATCCCCGCTTTTTGCACCTTTTCTACCATCCTATTTATGTCTGACCCTATTTGGAGGACGGTGTTGCACACTTCTCTGTATCGCACAGAAGATATCAATTGGTGGTACAATAGTGAGCAACCACATTTTATTACAGTTACACTATCTTGCTTGAAGTTCAAGCTGACGCGTGTTGCGGATTGTCGTTCTCTTGCGGAGGCCGTTGCCGGTAAGTTAGCAAACATATCTATTGTACCATCAACTCGTATCCGATTCCATAGACGTGCATGAAGC
The DNA here is from genome assembly GCA_016767475.1 of Suillus weaverae. Classification (NCBI taxonomy): domain Eukaryota; kingdom Fungi; phylum Basidiomycota; class Agaricomycetes; order Boletales; family Suillaceae; genus Suillus; species Suillus weaverae. The sequence goes on along the minus strand of MU179332.1, from coordinate 243,954 downwards.
ATTTTTTTGATCCCGGCAACGTCGGGACAATGTGTGCAGGAAATGCTCCCGTGTTCAAACGTCGCAGGAGATCGTTATGACGATCCATGAGGCTGGTCTGGTTCTATTGTTTTCTTACCTCTGCTTTTGGACTTATACACTGTATCACGGCACAGGCAAGCTCTACCGGAGAGGTGCCTTTGGATAGCTCAGACATCGCTGGGTTCGTCTTTCAGGGTTAGGCAAGTGTTATTACATTATCGCGCAATGAAGTATCAGGGTCTTCGGGCATATAATAGATGTCGTCAGCACCTTATTTCTGCTTGCCCCGTGCTCTGCTCGCCAATGCCGGGTTACTCTTTCTTTTTCACATCCAAAAAGGAGGCGTTGGCTATTACCGGAGAGGTGAAGGAAGATGATGGTTTTCATGCGAACCATCATCGTCGACCGGACTTCTGACTAACTCGAAGCTTAGGTCATCCAGCGATCGGTACGATACTTTCCCAGGTGCGCGAATATCTTTTGTCTCCCCGCAGATAGGAAGGTGCACAAACCAGCGACCACATGGTTCACCCCACGGCTTATGCACATCTTCGCAGAAGTTTTAACTAACTCTGTACCAGGTCCTCGTCAAAGATATTTTACGACAGATGTGCCCGTAGACAGTACTTTATCTACCTACTGCACCTAACATGTGTAAGGACGGAACGTTCGATCCTGTAGAACCAATTCGGCTGACTCCCATGTGCGCGGTCCACCTCAGCTCCACTTGCACTCTTGAGTCCGCTGTCATGCGGTTACTCTGAACCCCACTCTTGGAAGGGCGATCAGGCAGAGGGAAGACATTCATGGTAAACGCATTATCCTCCACGCTACATGCATCAGGACATATCATTGTCATCGTGGGTAGCAGTGCACTGCGCGATGATATACAAACGCAGTCGCACAAAGGCGACGTCCGAAGGCGGACGGTTTGCTTTATTATGAGAGTAACATATCAAAGACACTTCCGAAGGCGAACGGTTTGCTTGTATCACGGAAAGTAGTAATAAGTGAAACTGAGAGAATGATCATGGAATTACAAAGAGGCTGTAACGCAGATGAAGAAGACGATTGGGTAAACTTGGGGAGTAAATCAAGTACGGCGCGCTATACATTTGCTTCTGCCGATTTCTCCGAAGCAGAATACGACTCAACAACACTGTCCTGCTCTGGTCTAGCTGCTTGTGCTATGTTGGTTCCTTCTGCTGTGATCGATACAGTCCCCGCGAATGCTAGAGTCGGAGGTGCTGCTGGAGTAATTCGGGCCGACCAATCATGTGTGATTGCCCTTCCCCGTGCCACACGTATGATAATGAACAATTGCGCAATGCCCTATTTTAAAAACAAAAGAAGCTAGTATCAGAGATACGGATAACTCAGGTTTCTATCTGCTTACCTGAACTTGGCAAACAGACAGAAAGCATACAGTGGTGAGAGGACTTGAATGCACAGCAAACGCAATTATGAATATCATGATGAAGACAGTGTATGCCATGGCGGACTCGACGACCATGAGGATGACGGTATCATAGGTGCTAGAATCATATTCAACAAACGCCTGCTTCATCTGGCCTCGTATAGAGAGCAAACGTTTCGTCACGAGAATGGTATAAAGCATGGTGTGCGCCACTTGGAAGGAGAGGTATGCGAGTGTGGTGTTGATACCGTAAAATAGGGCCCCAGTGCCCACCTGGACCAAGATGGCAATGGCTACCGCTACTCAAAATGTCAGTGATTACTACCGTTTGGTAAATAATGTAACCGCACCAATCATGCCAATATAGAGGGCGACCATGGGGATCATCACGGGTCTCGCCCAATTCCACATCACAAAACATCGGTAAAGCTGAGTATTTCAAGCGTCAGAGTTGCACATACGGCAAACTATTCAGCTCACAAGCAGTGCTTGCATAAACCACTCCGCGACATAACCACTAGATGAGGCCATCAACGCTGTGTGTAGATGGGTAGACAAAGGTGCTTACCAGAATATCGCCACAAAGTTGATACGGTAATGCATTACGTTCTCAATCAGCGCAACGGGACCACCGGGTGCATCACGAAGGTCTATCCAAATCATCACCGTATATTTTGTATTGCAAGCAAAGCTTATCGTCCCAAGCGCGAATGTGATGAGGATGTAACAAAGAAGTGTGCGACGATTATTTGCAATTTTCTGCCCATGTCGCGGACGTTGCATGAGAGCAGTCACCGCTTGTACAGTAAGGAGAAGGTATACGCCTATCATGGTATAGAGGTCAACTACTGAATTATGGCGTGGGCCGAAAACGCACCGTAGGATACACCCCCTAAAATCATTCCAACAAGACGAGACCGTTCAAGCGGCAAATCTGTCTGTGAGGCATAGGACGACATGACCCAAAAATTGGGAAGATGAAGGGATATCGAAAAAATGTGTCCTAATATCTGGCACTAGCAGCGGTGAGAATAATCAACAGGGTGGTTTAGTCCTGGAGACGAAGAAGCAGTCATATAGAGTCTCGGAATAGAGTTTTCACCCTGGAGAAAATGTACACTGGTAAGTAGAAACTCTTTTACGTGAAGTGATAAAGACGAGGGGATGATATATTAATCATCCGCTAATGCAACATGCCACGAAAACTTTGACGTGGGATCGAGCAAGAGAATGGACTAGCTGCCAGTGGACCTTGGCAAGCCTAGCTTCAGGCGCTGAAACAGTGGCTAAGTTTCAAATTTCTCATTCCTTTGCTGAATTATGAATTAACTGCTCGTCATGCATTCTCGATGGACCTCAATGACGTCTGCATGCGTACCGTTCATTATATTCTTCTGGCGTCTTTTTCAGACTCGCCCCATACGCACATCACAAGCAGACAAGCAAATAGTACTTGCCACGGGCCCTGCTATTAGCCTGTGTAGTACGTATTCATGCCTTATGTAATAGGAACGAATGACAAGTTCAAATATTGTCGTTCGGTAACGCAGGAGCGATGGGATATTCTTACCTTTCTAACACGTTCGTCGTTCACTTTATGTGACTGGCGGCAAGAAGGCAAAATATGGATGCGACTCGCTGGTCCCAAGGAATGACACCTCGGGTTCTGTAATTGAGGAGTCTCGTCAGGATCATATGGAGGTAATACAATCTCTCTCATGGAATTGCATGCCTCACAAGTAAAAGGTTGGCTGCTTGCTGATGTAATCAATCATTATCACCAAATCAAAATTTTGGGTCACGGACTCATGCCAGACAATTGGTTCGCTGAGTACGCGTTTCATAGCCCCACTGATAGCCACATTGGCGCTACGCACGCACATCTCATCTTGAGTCTTAGACGAGTTGCGTATCTAAAACGGCCGGCGGAAACGGCGGACTGGTGGGGTACGTCCCACACCAGAGCACTGGGGGCCATTAGACTATAACGAACATACTGTCCTCCATGGAATCTACTCAATAAGAATTTTTTTACCACAAAAAATCGGCTCGCTCCCTGAACTGAGATTCTAGATTCTAGGTCAGGACAGAATGCCGCCGAGTTCAGGGAGTGGGGAAGCAATGTTTGTGTTGACGTAAAATACCCGAAGCAGTGGCATGGCATGGACGTTCGGGAAGATCCTGTAGTGGTGGGGTGATAGTGTTGACAAGAGGTGCGAGTTAACGTTCATGCTCAAGACACGTAACGCTGACTGTGGCGAATAAAGTTCTGATAGAGTTCAGGAGACAATATAAACCACGACGACAAAAGTACTTATGGTCCGATCTTTGTGTGACAGGCCATACGTTTGACATGGAAGCCCTTTGGTTCCCTGACAGCAGACAAGTTCCAGCTAGGATCGTAAACGGGTGTAACTTTGGTCTGGAAGCCAATGCCGCTCAGACGCTTCACAGCGTGATGACGTCCGTACCAAGGGACAACATCAACTTCTAGGCTGCGACAATAATGTTGCATGCCCCCGATAGGATGTCGACACCACTGTCGTAGAAGTTGTCATCAACATACACCTTCAAACAATTCAAAATGTATTTGATGCGGTGTTGGACAACGTGCCTGACCCTAACAGTGACACTGGCTAACCTACACAAGGAACTTAACTTACTAACTTACTACAAGTGTGTGATGTGTGAGCCTCACGGATATCGGTAGAATTCAATTGTTTGATTCATCTGTCCCTCCTGCGAACAGAACAATGTCAGGGCTGGCGCTCTAGTCTCGTGAACACTTTCAAGCTCTTCCCGTGTGGTTGCCCTGGACGAGGACGTTGACCAGAGGTCTGAAGCTGAGTGCTCTCATCGGGCCTGCAGTGTTGGTTAGTGGGTGGATGATCAGAATGAGACAGTCCTGCGGATCACTGGTAGGACCACTGACGCAACTGACTTTTGCCAAATTTGTAACTCGAGCCGTATGAAAGCTTTCTGCCGCGGCGGGTTCTGCATAGATGCATTTCGAAGGTTGCTGTGGACTTTTTGCCTATCTGTGCGCCGCTCTCCGGGTCCAGGTCCCATACTCGGATCGAGCCATCGATTGCACAGGTCATGATATGTTGTCCGCCAGGCAAGAGCACAACACCATTAACCCAGGCCATCATTTCATCATTTTTGACTTCCATTATCTGGCGGGACAATACCTCCGGTGTCTCCTCCATCCATGAACCGGGTTGATGTTGATACTGCATGGTCAGCACTTGGAGTTGGGGTTACCAAGGCAAATCGATTGAGCATTGTCAAGTTGACGAGCCTGTTTCTTTCACTTCAATTATAGTTAATAGAAGTGCACGAGGCATTGCTAATTACAAATTCTGCTTACAGGACTTTGACCTTGACCCGAAGGACGGCTTCAGGACTACTATGCAGGAACCTTTATAGGGATCCAAGTCGCTGGTTGTTCTCGCTATCAGCTGTCTTATGTATGCGAGGGATTAAGTGAAAATACATACTATTTCCCCTCGACACCTGACAGAAGTCTAGTGGTGGTAAGGAGAGACTGGAGAGTAGTCACGGCTCTGGTCGCTGTTGATCGTCTGGGTTTTCCGAATCACTCAGCGCAAATGTCCCACCCTTACGGATGGCGTGCAGATGAAACGCTCAGGTCCTGCAACTGGCGCTATGCGCATGCTCTCCTATTGTTTGAAACCTTGGCGATGATCGCGACAAAAATGAAGTGGATGCTTGTCACGGTCATCGCTGGCAGGAATGATTGAATTTATGTGGCAAACGGAAGTCCATGAATTTCAGTATACCTCTACGCAGGTGAGCCGCACGGAAGAGCACAGACGATCATCTATGATAGCATGAGTTGATGTCTGGCATTCCAAACAGAATCAGCCTGATTGTTAATTTGAATGTGCGAACTCTCGTGCCGAAAAAGCCAGCAGCGAGGAGTGTAGTTACCCCACAGGGAAGAGCGTCGGTGATCAACATTTCTCATTCCACAAAGCATATACACACATAATATTTACAGAATCTACCGCTGGAGAATATCCGGGACATTCAGCTGAGGCTTGGGTCCGGGTGTCAGAGTCAAACGCGGGATTGAATTTGGCGTCATTATTGTCTATTGGTGTATTGCGCAGATGCACAGCAGACAAAAAGCACGAGACGTGCCCACCATGAGGGTTTGATGACAACAGGACTTGACTGCGCCGCCGCGCTTGCTGCACCTGCTGTGGTAGTAGCAGGATCAGGGGATGTTGTGGATGCCGAGCCGGCAGCAGGTAGAGTTTGTGATATCGACGCCTGTGCTTGGCCTTGCGATTGGCCATGGCGTGGCTTCACCTTGTCGTCAACTCGTGGCCGTGGAGCAACATACAATGCCTGTACATAAATCATTGATTGACCAGAAACACATCAGAGAAATACATACCTGTTTGTCGCGTATTGCAGCAACTTCGACAACATGAGGACCATGACGGGAAAAGATACTTCGCCTTGGAGGTTGTTGGAGTTCCGTTGTTTCATCAGTGTTGAGTTGACGGAGGAGCGAGGAAAGGCGAGAGAAGAGCACACGTGAACGTGAACCAGATGGTCTGAAAGGACTGTGGCGGTGGCGTGCAGAGGAATTATGATAACCTGGCGCGGAAGACTGAGAGCGTAGCAGTCAGACCTGAACAAGAATGGGCTAGCTGAGATAACAATGACGTACATAATTACCGTCTGGAGTGTCGTCAAAAAATCTCCCCTGATACTCCTCCTCGAGCTCAGCTGGAGGTCCCGTGGGGCCGCCCGTAGCATCCGCCTAAACTATCAAGGTTATGATCATCGAAAAAAAAATGTTAACACGGCACGCACATCTAAAAACGACTTGAGCGAGTGAGATATCAATATCGGAGGAACGATGATATGATACATACCTTCTGGAGTTCATCGTCAGTAATATGGATTGAGTGATATATTTTTACTCACATCTGGAATTGTCATGAGGTCTTCTGAACCAGCATCTTTTACGATGGCATGAGTGTCCCAGACGGACAAATATGCGCCAGCACCTACGACTAGCTTTCCATCATCAGAAAAGGCTAAGCAATCAGGAACATTGTCGTGCATGAGACGTGGACCAACTGGGAGGTTGGTGTCGAGATTCCACAAGCGCACGCCTGACCATGTCGCACTTGCTAAGAGGCGGTCGTTCCGAAATAAAGCCATACGTCTGACATGGTGTCGATCCAAATTGATGATGGCGACCTCCTGCCATGTGGTGGTGTCGAATATCCTGATCCAGCCACATTGGAAACCAGAAATAAGCTTCTTTCCATCCAACGCCCAGACCAAGCTGAGGACTGGTTGACCGATACAACCAGATTGAGATTCGTCGTCGTCGATAATTATAAAAGGACGCTCTTCCTGGAACTCGACTGTGGACAACAGTTCGCCCGTCCTGGCATCACAAATTTTTAATGCGTTCTTCTCTTCTCCGCCCGCTGCAATCTTCGTCCCATCGGGTGAGTACGCCACCGCCCTTACAGATCTATATTCCAAATTGATCATTGGATTGAGACCCACCACGGGTTTCCCGCTCTGGCCATTCCACACTCGTGCCGTCCCGTCGTCGGACCCGCTCACCACTCGTTCACCATCTGGACTCCAGCACATTGACCGTACTTTGTCAGTGTGACCATTCCATTTCACGATGACCTTCCCCGTTCCAATGTCCCACAACGTCACCGTCCCATTTTCGTACCCGCTCGCAAGAGCAATGCCGTTTGGGGACAATGCTATGCTTTTCACCGATATGGGGTAACCTTCAACTTGCCACCTGTCGCCTATCTCTGCGCCGTTCTCTAGGTCCCAAACTCGGATCGAGCCATCGTTTGAACCGGTTATGACGCGCTGTCCGCCAGGGATGTGCACAATGTCGTTTACATTAGGACGACCGTGGAGAACCATTATCTGGCGGGGTAATACCTCAGCCTCCCGAATCTCCGGCGATTCAGCGTAGTACCGCTGAATGCGTGGCCCAGACATGGAAGTTGATCTGGAATTGTTCATTCTGCTCTTTTTTTAGTTCAGATCGTGGACTGTGTATGCGATGCAAGAGCAACCTTTGAATCTAAACCAGATTTCTTGAAAGGACAATGTTTATGGGTGAGTTGACGAACCTATATTCTTTTTGATCAATAGAAGCATGCGAGGCATTGCTAATGACAAAGTCTACTCACAGATCTTTGATCTCAACCGACAGGAAGGCTTTGGGGATACAAATCGCTGGTTAGTCTCGTCTTGTCACCAGCGGACTTATTTTGGCGAAGGGGGTGAACACACACGATGTCCCCTCCACACTTCAAAGAGATAGTGGTTGGAAGGCGAATGGTTACGGGTCTAATTGTTGTTCAACGTCTGACTTTCCTGGAACAAGCGCCCGGACTATCCTCTCACGTTCAGATTTGCTTGGTGCAGATAAAGTTCCGCTCTCATGAATGATGTGCGGTCGAGGAAGTGCTTGATCAAATCATCTTCGCATTCCCATGCGTTAATGTTGTATTTGTTTCATTGGGTAATTTGCTGATGAAGCGCTCAGGTCCCACAACTGGCGCTATCTGCATGTTCTTGTACTTTGTTTGATACCTTGACTGACGTTCGCGACGAATTGCAGCAGATTGCTTCATCAACGTGGTTCATACTGCCTGTCTATTATCAAAGCTTGATGACACCTCCAGAGCAATGTGGCATGCTACTTCAGCGCTTGATAGCCAACGTCACAGTGGTCTGAAGCAGCCAGTAGGCTTATTGTTGCGAGGGGCGCGCCAAGGTGTGTCCTAAAACTTTGAACTGGCCACATGATTTTGTCTTAGTTCTGAAATACATCCTTGCCCCGAGTCAAGCGCCCCACATTCGTGACACCGAGAATGATCATCTCGTAAATGCATTGCCTACGACGAATTCTTCGCTGTCTATGCAGATTATAAATTTTCATCTATCTCATTCCACCAGCTGTTGCCGATCCGGGCGCCGCTCTCCATGTCCCACAGTCGGAGCGAGCCACTAGCTGGACACTGGCCAGGTGCACAACACCACCTGCCCGCGTGGTGCGGCCTTTTGCACGCTAGTGACTTCACTGGTCAGATGCGCTGCGTAGATGAGCACTTTGCCCACGCACCGGCATTGTGTTTATTCGTGACAAACACCAGTAGCAGGTTCATCGGGTACTTTCGTCAGGCTTCCACCCTCGGTAACCCAATGTTTCATCTCTCCGACGTTCTAGTGCGGTCAGCATGTTGGTCCATGTGATGTATATTGTTGACAGGGTAGAAGGACACTGCCACTTGACGACAGGTCAGGAATCGGTTAAAAGCTCTGCATTTTCACCTGCGCTGCTGAAAATGCAGAACTTGTGACTGATCCGGAATGCACGTCACCGTCTGGCAAGGGCATGATATCCGGGGTTCCGTCAGCCTCAGAAGCTACTTGTACCGCAGCTTACTACTAGGAGCTCGTGGGCTTGTGTGAACACCCGTTACTCGGTGGTCTGTCCACAGTGCCAGGTCGTCGAAACCTATTTCTAACTTAGATGATATGAGCAACAATATGCACGCGGTGCGGCTGACCACTGCTCGGCCAGAAATGTCAGCCTCACAAGTTAGGTTGATGCCGACGCCTGTCAGCCTCCCGGCCGGAGACATAAAATTCGGACAGCCCAAGCTTTTCTACCCACCCCAATCTTGTCTTCGACGGTCACCTACGAGCTCCACTATTATAATCTATCTCACCCTCGTTTTCATCAACCATGCGTGCATTCATTCTTGTCACCGCCCTCGCCACGGCCACCATCCACACCGTATATGCCATGCCTAACTCCAACCTCGCGGTACGCAGTGCCTTCTCAGACACCGCAGGCATCCCGCACGTATCGCATCCTTCCCACCAACGCAACAGACTTCACCAAGGAAAGAAGGTTGGCGAAGGTGAACAACGGACGGCGCTTGGTCATGCTGCGCGAGGGTCCGTTCATCTAGCTGAGCCGCGTGAAGAGCAAAAGGCGCCGATCGTTAGAAGGGAGAAGAAGACCAGACGAGGAGTGCTTGTGGAGCGGGCGATCAAGAACGCAGACTACGGTTCCGGAAGTGCTCCTGCAGGGGAGGCTGTGGCACACTCCCAAGCTGAACCTGCTGCCAGCCCGACAAGCACGCCCGCAGCCGCTCCTGGTCCCGCAAGAATCTCCGATGACGCAGGACCGCCTCAGGCTGCCCACGCCTGACACCTCTTGAGGGATGTTGCAGTGACCAGTCAAATGTAATGATAGGAGGGGGATTCGGTGAATCTGGTGAAATGTGTCATTGGGCTGTATCATCAAATATCATTGCGTCGTGTAGCAGGAGGCCGGACCGTTGTTATTAAATGACCAAATTGTGTCTGCCATCCGCCACGAGCACGACTACTAGTACTGCCAGCTTGGCAAGTGGGGTGGGCCCAGAGTGGCAATATTGCACAGCCACATTTTATTACTCAGCAAGGTTGGGCGCTCATATTGAGGCTTAAGTTCATCAGCCTCTCCCGCAGTGGTTGCTTCACAACATTATCTCTTGCCACAATGAGTTCAAGCCAGTACCCAGTTCCACCACCATCGTACCTGCCATCTAGCTCGTCTAGCAAGCCTATTCCTAATGATGATGTGAATTCGCCATTACTCGGTCGCTCCAGGTCTCCGGGGGGTGGGATCTATGATCAGCCCCAACAAGGCGACCTTCCTGACGACTTTAAGGTATCTCTTCCGAGAAACTATGTGTTATACGACTCTTCTGACACTTCTTTTGGTAGTACGGCGTTACCGTCTCCGAGAGCTCTCCAGAAGTTCGAAGCGCATTTGTTCGCAAGGTCTACACCATTCTCTGTACGTGCATGTGTCTCTTCTGCTGTAGATTTTGCTCATAAAGCTACCTGCTGCAGTCTGTCAGATTGTACGGGGGTGCTTCGCATTGGTTTCCGAGCATATACTCACGTTCATCTCCAGCTCGCCACTTGTGTTGTCGCCGGCGGAATCTCCCAGTCATTTGAGGCTATAGCTTGGGTTACAACACAGTGTGTCCTCATGCTTCGAAATGACGCACCGCTGGTTTACTTATGATGCTTCTCAGCACCTGGTCATTCTATGTCCCCCTTTTTGGTACCCTAATCAACCTTGGATTGCTGTACTGGAAGCGTCATAGCCATCCCCTTAACCTGGTACTGCTGTCCACCTTTACGGTAATGGAAGCATTCACGCTCGGTGTTGTAACTGCGTTTTTTGATAACATCATTGTTCTGCAAGCACTGTATGTCCCGATCGATCCCTTTGTTCTACTCAAGGCTGAGCAATTTGTCAGACTGATCACGCTCGGTGTGTTCTTGGGCTTGACCCTGTTCACTTTCCAGTCGAAGGTATGCTCTTCAAACTGACCTAATGTTACTCGATTCTGATGATCTGTTCAGTATGACTTCTCCGGTCTCGGTCCCTGGCTCTTTGGCGGTCTAGTCGCCTTGAGTATGCATCATATTTCATATCTTGAATTGAAATTAACATTCTTCCGCAGTCATGACCGGCATGGTCGGCATCTTTATCCCCTTCGGCACTACGATGGACCTCATATTTGCTATTGGTGGATGCCTAATCTTCAGCGGCTACATCGTCTACGACACGTACATCATCAACAAGCGCCTCTCACCTGATGAGTTCATCATGGGCTCCATCAGTTTGTACCTTGAGTAAATCCTTTACCTTAGGCACGCTTTCTTAGCTGACGGGACACTCACTTTCTAGCTTTATCAACCTTTGTACGTCATTTCGGCGGACCTGTCTAAAAGTTGTGTTTACTGATCATCGCTTTCACAGTCATCAATATCCTCCGTCTTCTGAATAATATTCAGGACCGGTAGATTGCCTTATCTCTCAAGACTTTGGGTGGTGTAATTAAGTGCTAGTTAGTGGGTTATGGGCCAATATCTCTTATTATGGACCGAATTTTCTATGTAGTATCCGTATGTGACTGAACGACAGAATGATATGGATTGGGTTCGTGCATGTTTAGGCTGATGGTTGTGCGTGCTTCGTGTTTGCATCTCTTACGAATACTTCGCGGCAATGACGACTCACGTCAATTAGTGCAAATGGACATTCGAAACACACCCAAGAACTTGGCCCATTCTGCAAACAAAATCCAATTCAAATCGCTGCGCAACTACAACAACTGCGTCAAAGAGCCCTAGGTGATGGTACAATATTACAATGGAGTCATGATGCCCGCCGAGGTGGCTGATACAGTGGTAATGTTGAACCAGCGACACGAGAACCTTGTTAATACATGGCTGAAAGGAATTACACCAAATCGTACGATTATACATGGATTTGCCCCAGACCCATGGTCTAGATCATCCGCACAGCTCAGCATTGCATTTTTATCAATTGCAACACCCTTTCCTTCGTGTAGCGAGGGGTGAAAATACAAGGGAATACAGGATGTCTGCATGGGTTGGCTCAGATAAACTATGATGAACCTCGAGGGTATAACTCACGTCGTTACGCCTCCCGTCCATTTCACTCCTTCGGCATCGGGCCCGACATTCCATCCTGGCGCGGGTTTCACCGAGAAAACGGCAAGAATGTTTACAACTGCAGCGAACAAGGAAGCATCCGCAACATGTCGTCCAACACTGCTAAAAGGTGAGGCAAAACCGTTTATCCGCAAAACTCTAAACTTCGTACCAAACACGCCTTCCAAATCCAAAAGCAAAGGAAATGTCGTCAGGGCCATGTGTTGACGGCTCTTCGACGGCGACTTTGGACATATGGCGCTCGGGCATGAACCTCGTCGGGTTAGGATATTTCTCAGGATTGCGCGCCATAGACCTTTCATAAGAAGAAATGATTATAGTTTGATCTTTGTTCACTTGACCATGATGAATCACCATGTGTTAGCCATTACGGTAGCACCTTGAAAAATAATTTTTGAGCGGGGATAGGGCTTTTAGTCTGTATAAACTGACCTTTTGGAATATAATGGCCTTCGTAGACGTCGTCATTTACCGTGGCATGGGGAATGCCTAAACACATGGTCAATGACCGTGCGAACCAGAAGAAGTTCGACGAGTCAATAGTACTGACCCAGAGGGACGACAGGGAACCACCTTAGCGTCTCCTGTATAACGGCATTGATGTAGGGCATAGAAGCCCGATCATCCCAGTCAGGTAATCTTCCAAGGGCTTCCCCAATGACGGAATCAATCTCTGCTTGCGCACGTGCCTGCACCTCAGGATATAGAACCATGGCAAGCAGGAAGACGTATAAAGTGGACGTCGTCTGGGCCTTTGGTCAGTAGATAGCTAAAATAGAAACCAGGTCTAAACGTACAGTTTCTGAGGCGGCTAGAAGCACGGAGAGAATCAGTAGAGATGCGTCAAGAACATACGTGATCATTGCAGATTCGTCACGAACCAGCATAACCAGAGGCACTGGCTTCCTTAATCGCTTTCTCCAGAACAGCGGCCTCCTGTTCATCTTTCGCTTTCTCTGGTATACGACGCAACGCATCCGACACCATGGACGGTGCAGCAGTCCCCGCGGCCTGAGAATCATCAGCCTTATCTAAATAATACTGAGACCAAAAGGCACTTGGCACTTGCCATGTTCTTTTTGACATGTTCAAAGGGCGTATCCACAATCATGGGAACAAGGGTTCTCTGGAGTATGGCACCCCTTACAAAACTAGCTCCAGGGAGCCAGGGAGGAAGTTTCTCTACTGTGAGTGCAATAGAATAGGACTGCAGCTGAGCGAGGTTAACGCCGCAGAACTTAATACGCACATATCGGGAACTCTGCTATAACAGCTGCGACCTCGGGCCTGAGTTCTCTTACAGATATCTCAAGTGAACGCTCGACAAGCGCAACAAAAGGATCATCAAGAGGCGCTGTCGAATAATCATACACGATTGACATGATGATAGACGTGCTGAAGCTATGTAGAAAGTATGATTCAGTCACGTAATACATGAAAGGGGGGATGACTAACGTGTGGAGATGGGTTCCATACACGTCCGAAGAGGCTAGTAAGTTTGATATCAAATTATGAGCGTTACGCATTTGAATCGGACGGAAGGATGGTGCTGCTTCTAAACGGAATGCTTGATGGAAGATTCGCCTGTCTGTCAAGCCATGATAAGCGAGATAAGAGAACTCGAAAAGATTTACTGACGCAGTCTCCACCTGTCCGAGTAGGGCAGAAAGATAGAGGCGAACTCGGTACCGAAACTAGGACTCGTTGAATGAGAAGCACATAAGGCGATAGAAGGGTCTCACAAGTCAAGAACGTGCATAAGCCCTTGGGGTCTCGTGGAATAGTTATGTGAACGACGGTCAAGCAAGTCGTGCGCAACTCTTTCGGAGTTGATGATCACGATATCTTGACTGAAGAGTCGAGAGTAAACAATTTCTCCTGTGTCGCAATTCAGCACATCCACATACGCAAGTCGGTGGTTCTACGCACCATATTCAGCTCCCCATTTTGAGTACGCTAACCATGGGTGATCCGTGTCAATTCCAATGACGTTTCCGACAAAAGGGAGAGGTGGAGGACCAGGGGGTAAAGGAAGCCCCTTTGTGTCTCTCTTCTTTTGCAAGGATCGCACTACCACGAAAGATACAAGCGATAGGAGGGCGAGTGCAAGCGTTGGGGCCATGACTTGAACCTAGTGACTGTGGTGGCTACAGATGGCCCTGGAGCATGTATATATACACTTGAACCAATTACTACCGTGTATTTCTATTTAGCCGAAATAGGAATGTGGTTCCTGCAATGAGCGTCAAAAGAAATTCCTAAGCCAATATCGTAGGCAAACTTACAATTATAATGGCCTCCATAATACGTGATCATGCCCGTTGACGGATACTACAATAGCACGTCATTAATTCATTGTCTCCACACTAACTATGTTTGCGCATAGATAAGCATAAGGCGATATGCTGACTTCGCGAGCTTTAAGCTTGCATCTTGACAGCAGGCGTAGTATACGTCAAGTTGTACGTTGAGGATTGGTACCGAGCGAATGAGTGCAGAGATCGAGAACTGCGGATGCCAACGCAAGCTATTAGCCCCGTACAACCAAATATTGAAGGCGGTCGTCTGCAGTTTGAGTGTTTGCTGTTTTATGCGGGTTCGGAATGACAAGGTAATGCGGGAAGCACTGAGCAGCAGCTCTCAAACTTCAGTGAATCATTAACGGCGGAGTGCAGTGACGCAGTGACATTTCGAACCAATCCTTTTCCAGATATATGTGTAGTTTGGAATGGAATAGTTGTACTGCGGGATGTGTGGTTAGCTTCGGTTTGTTTCCCTGCTATTCATTGAAAAAGGGTCCGTCTCGGAGATTAGTGACAGCGCGCTTTTATCGTTCATGATCAATACGTACTCACTGAAGAGCACAGGCGATACCCTGCCCAATTCCACTACGACACGTTGAAAATGTTAGATTTCAACCGTATCTGATCATCATATAGTTTGGGCTGCTTCTCCTGGTCCCCGTGTCTAGTATGTTGCGGGGAGATGCCAGGACAGTTTGGCGGAGTCCCAGGGTTTTCAATCGGCATGGACTGTAATATTCGTTGAATTGGGGATATTAGCTCTCTTTGTTAGCTTCAGAACTTCGATGGTATTAGGTCTGGCATACGAGGGATCCGAGAATGATGGCATCATGATGAGGTTGTTGTTTATCATAGTATTTGTTCGAGGTAGTCGGTTCACGCTTGCCCAACAGTTGAACAACTCCGCAATATTACTCGGTTGAATTGGGGGTGGTGATCGCTGACACCAATCATTGGCTTTCCGCTCTCAGATCCCAGGCATTACCGATGGAAACTAAGCTTGGACCAGTCACTGGCTCAGCTCAGAACCGTTGAGGCAGTACTCAGTCACTACTGGTCAATATTCAATTGCCAAGACTCAGTACGTCAAGATCGTCGCAAAATTTTAATGAGTCCGAGCGCTGCAACAGCCACCGCTCAACACACTACTTATGTCATCAGTCTGTGACTTGATCTCCTCCTCTGAGAAGTTCAAGCTTTCTGACAAACAAAGGATGAGCCATTTTTTGCTCACTGTTTCTCGGCTGTTCTTTTGAGGCAACTAGCACTTAGGCTTCAGACATAGTTTAATGTGAGTGCGACATCGTCGACATATTGTACCTTATTAATTATTACTTGAACCTTCAGGATCATCATATCATGTTGCGCATCTCCCTGCATCTACTGTGCCATATACGTTACGATTCATTTATCTGGTAGCGAATAGCATCCAAAGCAACCGTTTAAAGTGACAGCATGCCAGGAAGCTCGTTGACACTCAGTTCAACCATAGCAGACGAAATCTTTTCAGTGTAAACCTACTCCCATCGCCATGGGTAAGTTGAGCCTCTGGAGTTTCTTCAGCGAACAAGGACGATACCTTCCCCTTCCAAGAGAGTCGGTGGACGGGAAGACGGTCGTCATAGCTGGAGCGAATGTTGGATTAGGACTCGAGGCATCGGTACATATCGCGAACAAGAGGCCCAGCTTGCTCATTGCGACATGTAGAGACGCAGTGAAGTGTGACCAAACTTTGGAAAGTAGGTGCAATGTTCTTTTTAGTGCACTAGCAAATAGTCACGCGTGTGCTCTTAGTTCTCCGCGAACGCTGCACTAGAACTCAACCAGCCAGTCTCGATTCATGGCCGCTAGAACTGTCTTATTTTGATAGTGTCCGCTCTTTTGTTGACAGGTTCGACGCAGAAGGGCCACAACGCCTGAATATCCTCCTCGCCAACGCGGGAACATTCAGACCAGTTTATACTCGAACACAAGATGATCTGGAAGTGATGTCTGCTTTAGTTTCGTGTCAAGTGTAATTCCAATTTACTCATATGAACGAAAGGCTGCAAGTCAACTATCTCTCAATCGCCCTTTTGAGCATTCTCCTTCTGCCTCATCTGCTCCGTTCGGCAACTTGTGATGATCCATCCCGACTGGTCTTGGTGTCAAGTTTGGGACATTATCTTGTGGAACCCATGTTGACAGGTTCACGAAATTGGGACCACGTATTAGGGGCTATCAGTGCGGAGAATTTTGGGGTGTCCGGGTTGGTACTTGTCATTTTCAGATCTACAGAACCTTATTGAATCGGTACAGGGCATCCAGGTACAATCTGTCGAAGAGTATGTCGTGATTTGGTAAAATGACACCACTGTTACTGAATATGGATACGTAGTGCTCCAGGTCGCGTTTGTGCGCGAACTTGCTTCCCGGCTTCCTTCTCCCACTCCACTGGTCATCACTGCCGTTGACCCGGGGCTTTGCCACTCGTCCTTACAGCGGGAACTTGAAAAGTACTGTCTCTTACGTATAGTTCTTGCATTCGTGAAGTGGCTTCTTTGCGCAAGAACCTCGGAAATGGGCAGTCGTAATCTTGTCTATGCAGCTCTAGCAACAAACGCACAGGATCTTCATGGCAAGTATATGTCAAGTTGTGAGGTCGTCGAGGAATGTGATTACCTATTGAGTGCTGAGGGCAAAGTGTTCTCAGAGAGACTTTGGGTAAGTTTTTTTTAGCTTCAGATTAATCCATGCAGTCCCTTGAATTACATTTACAGTGGGAGACTATCGAAATGTTATCGAAAGTAGATGACCGCGTGTCTCAGATCGTAAGCACTTACTTGCCGGCTAGGTAGCACCTAGGTCCTGTCACAAGACAGCGAATGGCAGCTCCTGTGTCTTATCTGTCGAGCGACCTGGTGGTGCCTTGCAGTCTTGCATTGTGTTTCATAAGGAGCTTTGATGCTGGTCATTCCATACACTGATGTAGAAACTGCAAGTCTGCAATTGCGGCACATATACAATCCGCAGCTTCGGGATTCTGTCACCCAGGATAGAATCATGACCGCACTCGAACCAAACCGCTGACACCCTGAGCTACAACTTTGGTATTACTGCATTGTGACAATACTAATGATGCGCAAAAGGATTTCAAATTGGATTGTCGCATCAGAACTACACATCCTTCGTTTCATGGTGATTCGAGCTTGTGCGTCACCGAATGACCCGCTCAACCTTCTTCACATACATCTACTGTAGTGTCGATTGCAAGAGTCTGTCATGCGTAAGTTTACTTACCCCTATTCAATTGTGAAATCTGACTGCTTTATTTACTCAGTTGGCAATTTAGATCGGCTTCCATTCTCCATACCCGATTGCTTGCTCAATTATACCGGTAAGACCTCGCCCGGAGTCCACGAAGCCGCACAATTTCATGGTCCCTTTCACGATCTTCCGACCCCGTCTGATTGTGCCTTTTGATGTGACTGATGAGAGGTAAGTATGGCTCTCGGCATGGCTTTCTCTCCGACGACGTGTTTATCGGAGACTCTGCAGCATAGTCAGTGATACATGAGCTCTTGGGCATTCATTCCACCACCACGACTACTTCGTGCCTTAGCCGACATGAGACTTGTAGTGGGTTTCATGCTCTTGTACCAGATTCAAGACTAATGGAAGCGATACGTGCCTTGCAGATAACGATCTGGACCAGTATTATTGGCCTGGCTAAAATCCAGAACGCTTCGGCAGCCTGTTTGTGGCAAAAGTGAGCCTAGTAATCATCATTGTGACACGTCGACGTATCGCATGATTGCATAATATACATAGACTGTCGTGGTCGAGAACGCGGCACGAAGAACTAAACAGCAAAACATGTCAGTCCAGCCGCCCAGTCACAATACTCGAGTTGAATTGCAGTGCGCAAGTATCACATTAGCACTGACATCGATAAGATTGTCGTTGCGAATACATGCCAGTGCACAATCAGCTGAGCAACCGAGCGTACAACCAATCCGGTAGGTTAGAGCCAGCCAGTGACTAATAAAGGGGTCGGTGTCTATCACTATCTTTTCAAATCCATTGACCCAGACATAGATCCCACTTGAGTTCTGGGACCACGCCTGTGAGGAGCACCGAGGAGCCAGATTGGCCCCACGTTCAGGGACCAGTCCCCAGGGTGCTATATCCGATTTCTTTTCTGTTGTCAGAAATCTGCTGTCGGAAACCACTCCCAGCGAATATGCCTCTGCCACCGTCACCGTATCCTTTGTGGAGATAACACGCTCCAACGTACCCATGATTCCCAAACGTTCACGTCGTGTCGCATGAGATCCTCCCTCGCTCCTCAAAAGGACATCAGGCTGCGGCTGACCATGCGTGCCGGTGTGATGTGACTCAGACTGTCAACAAATGCCTCGGATCGAAACGGGGAATGGCATGGAGTCGCGAGATCGATGGGGGCGTTCCTCAGAATCCCTTGATTAATAATATGCTAGGTGCCGCAGCCCGACCCACGGTCCTCCACGTGCGGGACTTCTTGTTGACACTACACAGCTCTCAAGCGACTGCATTTTAACGTGTGCACACTCACGTACGACGTAAAGGATCTCTCCGTTGCATTCGGTAAGCACCCATATCTTCGGGCTATACTTACATATGCATAACGCATGTGGTATGTAGCACGCGTATCATTGGCAGCTCGTACTTAATTCTATTTTCTATTACAAGGGGTGTTCTGATGTCGACCTAAGCTCGAAGTTCATCAGCTGTGCTGGTAGGTTTAACAGATGACGATATGGTTGGTTCGTACCTGTGGAGATTTGAGTTTGCTGTAGTAGCTGCTAGACATAATCTAATCTAACACGTACGTACGTACGTTACCTTCGACACTTGGTTTCATGATGTACAGCGATAAGCCGGTTTCTCATGCGGAAGCGACGTGGCGGTTATTCGTACACTGATTGCTGGACAACTACAACAAATGCCACGTTCCTCCCACAACTTCCATAGTAGATTCGTATATAGAGAGCAACCGGCCGGGCAACTGCAGAGCAGCTTATCGCGGCTATGCCACGTCTCACTGCAAATGTTGGTTGCTCTCTGCCAGTTGATGCATTATAAATCTAGGTATCCTAGCTAACTATGTAAACCACACAGCGCGCGATCGACGCATTTTGCATCCGAGGTGAATTATAGCATCATACACAAAGAGTACAAAGAACGCTACACCATAAACGTAGCAGACACCCGTCCATGGATACGCGGGCATACCAGGCATAAGCCTCCAGAAACCGTGGGCAGGGGATTAAATTAGCATAACATAGTCTCGTTCCTCGCATGCAGGATGTCGTCCAGTAAGATCGCGACCCTCTTTCTGGCAACCAAAAAATCCATCCCAATACAAGTAATCTAGAAAACCCACCACCGCCCGCGTCCACGGCCACGCTGTGGTTCCTTTACGCTCACCTCGTCATCGGCTGCGCCAGGCGGTGCGCCGAGGCCAGCAACGCTCGCAAAACTCACGTATCCCGATACCTGCTTACAAGCTTGCGATGCTGCACGCAGATCAAACTGCGGAGGATTCACTGGTACATGGGAATTGGCGCTCGAGAAACTCGAGAGAATCGCCGGTTTCGGTGAGTGCGGTGAGGGCGTGGCATATGGTGAAGAAGGCGACTTCTTTGTTGGAGTCGAGAATGGCGAAGGCGGGAGGGGCGTCGTCATCCACGGCGAGGCCTCTCCCTGCGAATGTGGTGATCGCGGTGATTTTTGCGAGTAAGCTACAGACGTCGACCTATGCCCTCGGCCGTGTTTTGATGATATAGATGGCAGTATGAAGGGTTCCACATCATGTGCAGTCACATGGGGTTTCTCAGATGATTGAGAATTTGTATATGAATTGGAGAGGGAGAGCGCTGATGAGGGTGGAGATGCTGATGAAGACTACACAGGGTGTTACATATCAGTATTTAATTCAGGGGCGCGTGTGTCGTCACGATGAGCGCTCACCTCCTCATCCGGTGAACTCTTTATTCGCCTTTCCTCTTCACGCATTCCACGATGAAGCACGCGTTCTAAGCGTGATCTCAGGACAGCCTCATGAGGCGGTGCATCACTGCCAAGAACATAAGAGCGCGGTAATGATGTCGAAAGACATTCATCCAGTTTCTCTGGCTGGACAGGAGCAATAGGGTAGCCCTTGGCACATGAGTCTGAGCTCGACCTGAGTAGCTGAGCATATGACGAGTCTTCATTCTCGTTCGGAACGTAGAAACTTTTCGACTGGAAATTCCGGATGGAAGCAGCACTATTCCTGCGCGAAGATTGGAAGACCAGGACAGGTTGGAAGAAGTCGTCGTCATCATCACAGTCACTGCACGTTGACCGCGAGCGCGAACGTGCGCGGGAGGTGACGGTTGTGCGAAGGGTATTGTCTTTCCTGAGGGTATCTCGCAGCAGACGCTCTGACCGTGATGATGGTCGCGGCGGAGGCGAGTGAGGTCGCTGGATGCGTGAGGAAGTACCCTGCTGCTGAGGGGTGCGAGGACTAGGAGCAATTATAGACATTGCGAGGGTAGGTTGTGAGTGGGAAGAGGGAGTTAGTTTATTCGGTGTGGAAACGCGACCTCGTGGTGAATGCGTTCGAGACGATGGAACACGTTTCGTAGGTGGACTCAAGTCAGAAATTCTAGAGGAAATCGTTGAGAGGGAGCTAGGCGTTCTTGAGATCGACGAGAGGGGTTGAAAAGGAGAAAGAGATGACTGTTCCGACAAACGGATGGTCATGGGAGAGGAAGATATTAAGTATGTGCTTGAAAAACGCTTTGGCTACGCTTGGGTCTTGTGATTCACATAGACCGCCTCGCTTCAAACACGAGGATAACACGAAGTCCACAGGTCAAGGCAGGAAATAAGGGGGAAGCAAGCAGAAGATTCGTCGTAGGAGATTGCCTGGCATGTCTGTCCACACGATTCACGGCAATATCCTGCGACCCCAGAAAAATGGTATTGACCTAGATCCGGTGTCATAGATGACGGAGTGTTCTGGCTGACTTCCTAATTTGTGTAATATTTTCATTTTATTATTTTTATTTTTTAACCACTATTTCTCCACGCCGATAATTTACCTTTTATGTAATCACATTGGTGTCTTTCGTCCGATGCCGTGCCCACCGCATCACAACCGCACTGTTCCCTGGGGCGCCACAGCAGCTGATCAATAATGAGTCATACATCCCCCAGCTCCAGCACCACTTCGTGGAATCTGATTCATAATTATCTCCGTTCGGCGTATGTTGCGACCTACGGAAACCTGCTAAGTAGTACTACCGTCGACTATCATCCACTCCAACAGTCAGCTCACATTACTCCCCCGTCGTCCGATTTTCGCTACGCTGCTTTAGTACTAGTTTCGGCTTCCTCTTGAATGTCTCATCATTCGATCCGCAACCTCCGGCAAACGAGGCAAGGTTTTACTAGTCTCGTTACATGGCCGCCTTACTTCCGACTTTTCACTCGTCCGACCCGTCCCATTCTTTACCGGACGTTTTGATTGTCGGCGTACTGGGTGCAATTCCGGTGAGAGTCAACACCTCCCGCGTGCCTGATGGGTGCTTGATCTATGATTGATATATTCATCATAGCCCGTCAGCAATGCGTTCATCAGTATCGTCTCGCTTATACATCACCCCGCATTCACCAAGATTAAAGTGCTTCTTGGAAGTTCATCATACCTTAGAGTTTGTCGATAACATTTATGCTTTCTTCCAAGGCCGTTTATAGGTTATGCCAAGTTACGCTCCGTCGAACTATATTTGTTTTCGACTGGATCCGACCGATCGGTGAGTGATCACTCGGATATTTCGGGGACAACTTGCTTTTCCATAGACATTGTGTGGCATCTGTCCATTCAATGTCGTACGATGAACAATAGACGTGAATTGTGTTCGAGGCTCAGGCCTCCATATCTAATGTATTGTTCCCTGCATAGATCCCTACAGCTTATACACTGCCTTTATGGTTCTCGAACATCAGACACATCCATTTCAAAGTAACTCTCGATTCGAGATTCCGAGTCGGATTCCATTCGACACCAGTGTATGATCGGGAATGCAGCCAGATCAAGACAGCCCCTTTGACAAGAACCCGAGAACTCAACTCGCAACGGCACTGGCACCGGAGGTTCGCCATTCCTTCCAATAATATTCATATAGGAACTTCTCGTCATGCAGATGCCAATCGATTCGCACGAGTGCATCACCTCCGACTATTGACATCTTCGCGATAGCCGTTCTTATCCGTGGCCTTTCGTTATTCATCGATAAGTCATTTAGATAAATCAGTGTGGCTTCGTGCAACTCGATCGTGTACATCAATGCGATGCTGCTGATTATCGGATGATCGCCGGTCTGACAGCTTCAAGCGCTCATTGTTGAATGGCCAAATCATTGTCAGTGGAAAACAATGTCTCTGTTTCAATCGCATTTGAAAACAAAGCACTTTAGTTTTGCTCGTACCTGCCTCCGATGTTATTTGAATGATCTTGCATGCGAGAAGAGAATGATAGTCTAGCATGAACGGGCTTGTGACAAGTTGACCGCGGAGCCGGTGAACACGTGATTGAAGGCGACCAAAAGGCCATTGGCTGCGAATTTGAACGCTTGACAATATAGCAACAAAGTTACTGTACATGACGTCAATGTAAATTTCCCGAGATATATGCATGTGGATGTAGATCTGACGTTTACCACAGAGTCGCTTGTGTGGGGTCCTGTGGAGTGGAGCAAGAGCACTTCGAGAGTTACGATGGATCAGATGCTTATTTCGTTGGAGGCGCCATATTGGCCATTGAGCCATGGCAATTCCAGCGAGCAATGCTTTGTAGATCTAAGAACATTAGCGCCCTTGATTCGATTTCCCTATAGGAAAGGCTTGGAGGCGCCATATTGGCCATTGGCTTCGTTGAGCCATGACCATGCCGACGAGCGATGCTTGTATGTCGGAGAACGTCATTACCCTCGATTCGACTTCTCTATAGGAAAGGTGAGCATTTTGCTTATCATATGACTTGGACCTACTCGGTGGGAGTAATTGTCTACTGAATGCGGGATCTTCTTTGCTAGACATTCCCATTCGCTCTTTATCAACATTCACGTGAGGTGGATGAGTTTTAGCGTCATGATCAATAGAACGTCGCATGGAAGCCAGCGAGTGAGTGGGAATGTATGCATTATTTAGTCTTCAGCGAGCTAAAAAGTCCCTGATCAGTGGGATATTGGATAGAAGCATATTCGAGTGTTTCACGTCAGTCTACTGATGTGCTAGCATAGATTAGATACTCGCCTTGGTTCCCTTTCATACCAAAATATGCAGGGTCCGATAAGAGTCTTCAGGCACCCTGCTTATGGACCATCCAGAGTCCAGACATTTGCAATGACACTTGTTTGACGTTGGGAAATACCACGAAGTTACACCAAGAATCATCCGGTCGTCTCCGAGGTTCCAGGTCGAGTTGACAAATACGAGCGGAAGTTAATTCGAGCAGTCAACTCGGGTCCTACTTACCATGGCTATATTTCAGAAAAAAACTCGTCCAGCTCCCGTGGCCGCATCTGATTGGAGGAAAGTATATGTTATAGAATTTCGGAGGGTAAAGGGAGCTTGGATTGTTGGATTTCAGGAGCCGTATCCCGAACCTATTTACTTGAAGGACCCTGTTACGTCCCTGTAGTCTCAAGACGGCTCATTGCATAATCTATTGTGATTAAGGCCCATTCAAATCGTTTGGGGTCGTTTTGGGAACAGCGGGCATCAGATCGTACAAACCTAAACTCTCATACTTGTAAGCCCAGACTCCAAGACAACGATATCTTTCTCACTCATCTTGGAACGGATTACGATTGGAAATCGAGGCCAGTTGGCCTTGAAGCTTGAAGGTGAAAGACTCGTCTGTGCTGTGTTGAGCTTCCGATATCCTTCCTAGTAATGCTGGATCTTGCCCCCGGGATTTAAACCATAAATCACGTTGGTGGGATCAAGCTTAAGGTCAATCGAAGCGTTTCCTTTGGAAACTAGGCCGGTCATATACACTAGCCATTAATGAGAAGGAATCGTATTTATGACCCGGCCGTCCATCGGAAGTCTGGACTGTGTCGATATAAAAGGACAAATTTCCATAATGGCACCGTAAGGTTCCTTGGCACTGAACAGCCTCTGATTGGTGTAGGAGCGAGTCAATCTTCAGAAAGGACCTAACTCACCAGGGGGATGGATATCGATCTTGGTTGTGTCACCCTGAGGTAGTTGAACACTGCGGAACACTGCGCTGAAGATGACATCTGCAGGGTTCATCCTACCGAGTGATTCTCCATCAGATACCCACCAGCATTCCAAAATTATCCATTTAACCTGGTAGCTGAACTTTAATCCATGACACCCGGCGACATCCTCCACTCCCAAGTTTTCGTCGAGCCATGTTAATACCCCTATGTTCTCCAGGCCAGGATGATAGTGCGTACCGCTAGAGGTTGTCGAGTCTCCAGTGTCACTTTGCAACAGAGTCCGTGAGGTACTCGTCTGTGGGACTTTACTGATCTAATTAAAGGGCGATGCTCCCTATCCACCGGGTGCCATTTACCCTTCCTTGTGGGTAGACTGATGCTGGGAAGAGTACGACAAGATGTACACGGTGGAATTATCGCTTGTCTAAGAAGTCTGCCAACACCTCGAGGCTGGTGTCAGTGCTTCTACACTTCATGAAAAGTCTGACATTATTTTTTGTACTACGCAGTAAGAGGTCATTTATTCTGATCGCCAAGAGGATATACTCACAGGCGAGATTCGATTGCCCACGAACTGCTTCTAGGTCTCGGAGACATTTGGGCGCAGCGAGGTTGCCAACTTGCAAATGATTGTGAGATGAGAAGTGTCGTATACAGCCAGTACTAAGATGGACTTGATAGCGTGAAAGTGGAAGCGGTAGTGGTGCTTTCTATTGCAAGCGGATAACTGAAATATCAAACCTAAGACACAAATGTGAAATGGTTTGGGGTTCGGATCAGAAAGGATGCCCTTACCTCGAAAGCTGCTCACATATGCAGCATGACCGATCCTTCACAGCAAAGCTGGACTCGACATGAGTAAGCCACGTCTTCGAATACTGCGTGCACAGGCATGCACCCCATAAGTTTTCTCGAGATCATGTTTGAATGCGCAGTCACGCTCTGTACCAGCTTATATTGTTCTATAGAGAACCTGGCAAGTTCCACGATCGCCCAATCTATGGCATGCAAGTCCACCAGTCATCCGTTGCCAGTCACTGTCTCCAGAGGTGCATGTACGCGTGAAGGCCCATCCGGCAGGCGCGAAGACCTCATATTGATGGTTGAAGAAACTCCGCGGCAGAAAGGCCTAGGGGAGTTTGTTCATGAAGTATGGACTAGATGATGAATGCCTCGTGCCAGGCGTGCCGTCAAGGTGAAAATACAAGCCGAAAGACCGAACATGCTGATACTCACCACGTGAAGCTACTTAGGACCACGTTCTTATGAGCTTGTATTGGAGGGATGGTTTACTACTCGTTCGGATCTGAGGGACCCGGCGTCGTTGAGAGCTGCTGAAAAAGGTGTATTCTAGGTGGTGGCAACCAGTGACACGGTTGGTCATTTCTCACGAGATTCCCAATCGTTGATGTTTCTTTGGACACAGTTGGACACACCCTCTAAATCTGCGCTGTACATGCGGTGTGCAATGTGCATGTTCTTTGTGACTGATCATCTTGCACTGAAAATAGGGCAACTGCTTTGCATTTTAGTTCCAATTTGGTGTGTCTTTTTGCCTGTGGTCCTGTATTTCCGAGCAGGACTACAAATCAGGGTACTGACCTTCGTCTTCTAGTAGCAATTATAACATCGAATGTAGTCGTGAAAAATCTCTAATGTCACTAAGCTGTCAAGCTTTCAAGGCTGTCGGGCAGGGCAGTCCGCTTACTAGCGCTGTTGCTTCCGGTTCCCTGCCAATTAACCTGTGCCCAGCGCCCAGATCACGGTCTCACGCTTTTCTTAGCCTGTCCAGGCTGCCCTCCTGAAGCCAGTGTGAACAGGTGTGAACCTGTGACACACGAAGTACCCTAATTAGCCAAGTTCCCCATAGGTTGAAACATATGCGCTTACGCCCAGAACGGAGATGTCCAAGAATAACGTGTCTTCACATCGGAAAAGGCGCAGTCCGTCCACATGCCGACGGTCCGAATTGACTGGCCTAGGATGTCTAGCTGACATTTCTTTCCACTCGACGACTCATTGCTTGTTCACCCTCCAGCACGATGGCCTCTGCTTCGGCCAGTCTCGTGCCCCAGGCTGTCAGCTCCGGCGAGCTTACAGACCTTGTTTCGTCTTCTACATCTGCCACCGTTCATCCTACAGATGATTCCATCCTCGCTGTTCTCACCGCTCGATTTCGGGCTGATTTACCATACACTAAACTCGGATCCACAAACCTTGTGGTAGTCAATCCTTACAAAACACTTGCCAACGTCAACGATGCTAACGCAAAGGAGTACGAAGAGAGATGCTACAAGGACACCAAGCTGGGCTTGGCAGATTCTCGGAGACCCCCTCAGCCTCACTTGTATGAGCAAGCGGCCAAAATTTATCTCCTTATGAGAAGGAGGAACGAGTCTCAAGTAGTTGTTACTCGGTGAGTTACTTCCGCATCGAACGAAACTGCAGCTCATAGCATAATTCTGTTAGGGGAATCTCGGGTTCAGGAAAGACTGCAAGTAGTCGCCTGCTCGTGGACCAGATTTTGCGCCTTTCAGCTCACTCCAAACGAGAGGCCAAAATCGTCGAGCAAATCAAGTCTTTCACACTTCTGCTCGAGTCTTTCGGAAATGCAAAAACGCCTGTGAACCCAAACGCCTCACGACACACACGCTACACAGAACTCCACTTCAATGAACGCGGGCGTATCAGCGCTGCGAAAGTTATCGCCTTTGGGCTTGATAAGTCCCGCTTGACTCGCTTGTCACATGAAGAACGATCTTACCATGTGTTTTACCAACTTCTTGCTGGAGCTACGCCAATAGAGCGTGACTACATGGGCTTGGAAGGTCCTTCGGACTACGCCCTGTTGGCATCATCCGGTTGCTATCACTTGCCTGCTGGCCCATTCAGTGATGATGGCATCGCGATGGATGATTTGCGAGACGCCTTCAAAACTTTAGGCTTCAAGTCCAAGCACGTCTCGTCAATATTTAGTGTGCTTGCTGCCATCCTGCTGCTCGGCAACCTCGAATTCGGGGAGGCTGATGCACAGGACGTCTCTGCATATGTCCTTAACGTGCCAGTTCTCCAACAGGCAGCAAAGCTTTTGGGCGTTTCTGCCGAAGAACTCAGCGACACGCTGACGTGCAAGACGAGCTATGTACGCAAGGAGCTGTATACTGTGCTACTCAATGTGCAACAAAGTGCAGCACAGCGAGACCAGCTAGTTCGCGATCTCTATGCAATCATGTTTGCATTCGTGGTGGAAACTGCCAATTTCAAGCTAGCCCCTGCCTCCCTAAACCCTACATGCTCCGCTACTCGTATTGTGCTGCTTGACCAAGCGGGCTATCAGACACGGGCGCCTTCAGGTTCGAGTGGCCCGACTCCCCTTATCTCGGCTCATCAGAATGGCTTTGATGAATTCTGCATCAATTTCACCGACGAAATTGTACAATCCCACATACTTCGGAACATTTTCGACGACAGCACAGATTTAAACAGTCGTATGATTGCTGATGGGAACTCGCTACCGGCCATCATTGCTATGGACAACTCAGCCTGCACTGAACTTCTTCGGGGTCCATACACCACTCAGAAAACGTCACGAAAACCTGGTGGTCTCCTGGGTGTCGTTGACAAGGCCGTAATGTCCTTCAAATCGGGGCGTGCGGGTGATCAGCGGGATGATGAGCTGCTACGGGATTTGGGTGCCAAGTTTGGCGTGCACGCGTCTTTCATTGCAGCGCCGACCACAGACGAGAGGAGATCTTTCGGGATCAACCACTATGCTGGTCCCTGTTCATACGACATCAGCAACTTCGTGGAGAAGGACGCTGACCTGCTTGACCCTGCTTTCGTTACTCTCCTTCGCAGCTCGACTGATGTATTTGTCGCGAAGCTCGTGTCGGGCCCCAGCTTGTCTACGGAAAGGCACCAGAGCGATGAGGAAACTATCGTCCAAGCTCAAGTCTCTTCCCGCCCTCTTCGCATGCTCACTCCTCTGGGAAACAGTGCCGATGATAATTCTCGCCTAAACCCGTCTAAAATCTATCCCGTCACTACGCAGCTCAATCAGACGCTTTGGAATGTCTTGTCCAACATCGAGAATGTGCCGATGTGGACTATCACGTGCATTCGCCCCAATGATAATGGGTTCTCCAACTCCCTTGACAGGCGTCGCGTCAAAGGCCAAATTAGGGCTCTGTTACTCCCAGCTATTGTGTCAAGGAAACGGGTCGAGTTTGTTGCAGACTTTGATCAGGCAGAGTTTTGTGACAGATATCGTCCTACTATGCGCGGATCAGATGCTGAGCGCATTCGTCAGTGCGCCCAGTCTAATGGCTGGAGAGAGGGCATAGACTTTGCGATTGGGAACCAGAAGATCTGGCTATCGTACTCGGCATGGAAGATGGTAGAAGATGTTGTGCGTTCTGAGGAGAAAGAGCAGAAGAAGCTTGCTCGTGAGGATTCGCAAGAGGACGAGAGCGCCATGCTCGATGATGCCACAGACTACCCTGGTGATGAACGGCAGTCAGCGTACTTTGATGAACCGCATGCCACATCATTTCAAGAGCCGAAAACGCCTACATTTGATGGTTATGCACCGTCTCATGTTGCAGCTCCTAGTTACCACGAGGAGTCGGGTTCCACGATGTGGGATACGAAGCCGGAAACCTTTGACGCAGCACCTCCCCTTATGCCTAGTTCTGCCATACTGTCCGCGAATAACGCTCCTGAAATGTTGGAGGAAGAGCTGCCAACTACTCGAAGCCGACGTTACTGGCTTTATGCCGTTCGCTTCTTCACCTGGTTTATTCCCAACTTCCTGTTGTCGTGGTTAGGCCGTATGAAACGCCCTGACGTCCGCCTTGCATGGCGAGAGAAAGTGACCATCTGCATTCTCATCTTCCTCGGAAATGCCCTTGTCCTATTCTACATCATCGCCTTCGGTATCATTCTCTGCCCGAACTTCAAGTACGCATGGACGACGAACGAAGTGGCTCAACATACAGCTACCAATAACTACTACGTCTCCATTCAAGGCAGGGTCTACGACGTCTCCAATTTCGTTCGCGGTGACCACAGTGACATTGTGGGAGAGCCAAGTAATGGTGCGGCCACCCTGGCGGGGCTCGCTGGTACCGACATGACCTACTACTTTCCCCCTCCCTTAACTGTGGCATGCGCGGGTCTTGTCAGCGACCCGACAATGAAAATTACTACCCAGAACAACACTCTAGTCTTGTTCCCGACAGCCATGCATTCCTCGGGATCCAATGCTCCGACGACTCCCACACTTCTCGACAACCAGGACTGGTACACCGCGACCTTCAAACCAAAGATCAATCAGTATTATCTTGGTCCATTGGTTTGGGAGCCAAGCGATATCTACTCTCAGGCTAATCAATCCACGAATCCGCGGTGAGTCGTACTTAGTCTTCTTCAGTGACATCACTCATCATCTCTGCAGAACTTGGGCGATTTACGAGAATAGTATTTATGATTTGACGGACTATCTCTACACCCTGAACACGATCAACCAGAATGTCGCCAAGTACAGCTTCCTTGACCCGAACCTCGTTGCAGTCTTTGAGCAACAAGCTGGACAGGACATTACTGGCCCTTTGAATCAAGTCTTTGGTGCCATGAGTGCTGGAAACCGTACGGCGAATATGGACTGTCTTTCTAACGCCTTCTACTATGGAGCGACAGACTTCCGGTACACTCCTAGATGCCAAACGCAGAACTACCTTTTGCTTGTGTTCTCCAGTGTCCTCATGGCCTCGATGGGGTTGAAATGTACGTCTTCTTCCTATCCGAACCTTTGCTTTGACTCACTCCACGCAGTCCTTGCTGCACTCCAACTCAATACCAAGCGCTTCCCTGAGTTACTGGACAAGTTCGTGCTATGCCAGGTCCCTTGTTACACGGAAGGAGAGGATTCCCTTCGCCGCACACTTGACTCACTTGCCAACTTGGACTACGACGACAAGAGGAAGCTGATTTTCGTCATTTGTGATGGGAATATCATCGGGAGCGGTAATGAACGGTCGACACCTGCCATCGTACTCGACATCCTTGGGGTTGACCCAGCGAATGATCCTGAGCCTCTGATGTTCAGATCGATCGGAGAAGGTTCGCAGAAGCTCAACTATGGTAAGGTATACTCCGGATTGTACGAGTTCGAAGGCCATGTTGTTCCGTACGTTGTCCGCTCCGTAACCTGTAACCATGAAATCATTGTTGACATTTTTTGTGTAGGTATATAGTTGTCGTGAAGGTCGGGAAGCCAAGTGAACGTTCGAAACCCGGTAACCGTGGCAAGCGTGACAGTCAGATCATGTTGATGCAGTACTTGAACAGGGTGCACTTCAACGCACCCATGTGCCCACTAGAGCTCGAGATATATCATCAGATGCGGAATGTTATTGGGATTGACCCTGCGTTCTACGAATACATCTTCACTGTGGATGCAGACACGGTACGCTCTACTGCTCGATATCCCTCCCGAGAGGCTCTGACATCTTTTTCGTAGTCCGTGACTCCCAATTCTCTTAACCGTCTTGTGGCAGCCTCGATATCAGATTCCAACATAATCGGCATATGCGGTGAAACGAGACTCCAGAACGAGGAGGGATCCTGGTGGACCATGATCCAGGCAAGTGGTTTAATTTTACACATTTTGTGGATTCATGCCAACATACCCATAGGTATACGAGTACTACATCTCGCACAACTTGTCCAAAGCTTTCGAGAGTCTTTTTGGCTCAGTCTCGTGTCTTCCTGGTTGCTTCACCCTTTACCGCGTCCGCACTAATGATAAAGGCCGACCGCTCATCATCTCTAACCGCGTAATTGATGAATATGCGGATAATAACGTGGACACCCTGCACAAGAAGAACTTGTTCTCCCTTGGCGAAGATCGATTCCTGACAACGCTGCTGATGAAACATTTCCCCACCTTCAAGACCAAGTTCACTCCGGACGCAATTGCGCGTACCATGGCGCCGGTATCCTGGAGAGTGCTGTTTTCACAACGCAGGCGTTGGATCAACTCGACCGTTCACAACTTGTGCGAGCTTGCTATTCTTCCTGACCTCTGCGGAGTCTGCTGTTTCTCGATGAGGTTCTTCGTCTTTCTCGATCTGATTGGTACTTTGGTAAGGTCCTTTCAAAGCGTCAACGTACGATTTCTGATGTTATTCATTAGATATTGCCTTCCACTGTTGTTTACGTGAGCCGCAGCACATTGTCTATCACTAAGTTCCAGCTAACGTTGCGTTTAGTTGGTTTGGCTGATTATCGAGGTCGCTACTGGACAATCTCCGTTCCCTTTGATTTCCATAATCATGTTGGCAGCAGTGTATGGTCTTCAGGTAAGTACGTCGTTTTATTAAGAGAAGTAATTTACGATGTCATTTCCCAGGCTCTTATCTTCATCATCAGAAGAGAGTTCATGCTTGTTGGATGGATGGTGGTCTATCTCATTTCGTGGGTTGAGTTGTTTCGTATCAGATGCATAGCTCATTTTCTGTCATTACAGGTACCCAATTTACAGTTTCTTCCTGCCCATATATTCATTCTGGCGGATGGATGAGTTCGGTTGGGGTAACACTCGTATCGTGCTTGATGATGGCGGAAGCAAGAAAATCATCGCCAATAACAGCGACATGAAGTTCAACGAGTCTATGATTC
Source organism: Suillus weaverae (assembly GCA_016767475.1). NCBI lineage: Eukaryota > Fungi > Basidiomycota > Agaricomycetes > Boletales > Suillaceae > Suillus > Suillus weaverae. Next base: position 211,687 of record MU179332.1, on the reverse strand, counting down.
CGTACAAGAAGTTTAGTGGTACGTTCAATATGCATTCTCACTCTTGCTACCTGCTAATGGCAATCCGTGCAGACTATGAGGCCGAAACGTTGGGTGACAACCAATCCGGGAAATCGTATGGCTTGCCTCCTAATTTCAACCAAGCAAGCTCCGTGCATCTCTCCGCCCCTCAGCCGCGTCTTCCATCAGGCTCCCAACGCCCTTCTGTCTACGAGTATGGCCGCTCTGAGTCAGGGGACCATGACTACTACCGCGACACGAACATGATACATAGCAACTCGTCGCATCACAACCTACACGGACCTTCACGTCCGAGCTCTCGTGCCGTATCTGACACTAACCGCCCACCACCTCAGATGGCCAACTGGAGAGGACCTTCGCAGGAAAGGATCAACATGTTTACTCCGACCAATTCGGGTCCACATGGGAGCGTGTATGGCATGACGCCGCCTGACTCACGAATGGCATCTGGAGTCTTCAACAACCACTCCATGTCCCCCGCCCAGAGCTTAGGTGTTCCTCAGCAGCCTTTTAACGGAGGAATGCGGACATCTACGTTATCTATGGCTACAACTGTGTTTGCCGGTCCAAGCCCGAATTCAAACCCTTCGGACGACGAGTTGTACAACGCACTCAGGAATTTCCTGAGCACACAAGACTTGATGGCTGTTACAAAGAAGTGCGTTCTCCCCTATACTTGACTACATTCCTTGATACTAACTTCACTTCAGGACAGCTCGTGAGGCTATGGCGGCGCGCTTCCCTCGCGCAGACTTGACGCCTCGCAAAGACTTTTTGAACCAATGCATTGACAACATTCTTTCGCATTAAATGTAGAGTAGATACATCATTAAGGACACTTGCATTCATTTCTGGGACACTTCTAGTCTTTGGACTTAATTAATCATCGGGACATGCTGATTTAGCGTTGCGTTTTGTTTGATTACTGCATGCATATCATTCGTAGTCTAGGTGTTGGATATCGTTGGACATAATATAATGACGACTTGGACTGTTGGAACTTCGTTAGAACAATTGACTGGTGATTATGCATATGACAAAACTATGAGGCGTAAAGTAAGAAAGACATGACCTCTAAGAATTGATCATGTTACTCGAATAATGAGAACCATGAGCATGAACGCGACCAGCACGACAAGTATACTCATGATCACCAAACATGTTGTACTTCCACTCTTTCCCCTGAAGTCCCTTAACCGTATCCGTTCCTTCTTCATAAAGTCGAAGTTGCCCTCGAGCTTCTCCTGCATTGCTTCGACAACGCTCTTGTCTTTAACCAACGACTCAGAAAAGTGGGTAGCATTGCGCCGAAGCTGCGTCGCCATTAGTGCGAGTTGCTCTGAGAGTTCTTCCTGTAGTGCACGAGAGTTTTGGAGGATAGTAGGTGTAGCAGTGATATTGGAAGTGGCGGAAGATGCTGTAAGAAGAGTTGATGGTACAAGGGGCTCTGAGGGTAAAGACTCTGTCCGCGAAGATGGTATGAGGTCATCCTCACTATGCACACTTTGAGTTGTATCTTCTGTCGGGATGAGCGTCGCTTCTACAGGTATGGTCTCGAGTTCAGCTGCCTTTGTTATAGGGGCACGTATTGATGGCAGGATTGGTGTTGGTCTCTTAAGTGGAGGAGCCGCTTTCTAATTCGGCAGATGAGGGGACGTATGTCACAGTTAAAGGGCTGCATACCTGCTCGACCTCTGTTACAAACGCCTCGACTTGATCGAGCGTCGCACGTAAACGCTGATAACGATGTTCTGAGGCTCTACAGAAGCATATCATAAATGTGAGCCTAAACGGACAGTCTGCCTTAGCAATCCCACGTACGGTGAAGTGCCATGGTCATCAACCTCGACATTCTTTAGAAGCAAGCGGGCGTGTCGGATTCGCTGAAACAATGTCAGCTTCTAGGAGTCTTGTATTGACCGTGAATAATCCAGAACGAACCTGGAGAGTGCCTTGGGCTTTGATCCAGGTGTCTCGCCGCGAACTATCGGACCAATCATCCTCGGACACGGATTTCTCAAGCCTTTTTACCAGACGAGGTAAATTAACCCTATCATGAAGAATCTGGTCATTAGTGCGTACGCTCATGTTGGGTCGTTACAGGTCAGGAAGATGGGGTGTAGGACAAGGTGCGTCCATTTGTCCTGGACTCGTGCTTGACATGCATACTAGAACTCACGTAATGCCTATTTGGTTGATGGGAATATATTTCCACGTTTGGAGCATACACTGACATAGCACTTCCTTTGACAACCTCCGTTGTTACCTCCGCGAGTTATACCCTTGCTGCTCACACGCAAGAGCAGATGGACGACCAGGAATCGCAAATACATCAACTCGTCGAGAACGCCGAGAGAGAGCAAGACCGAGGCAGTGGTCTGGTAAGATTTGGAACAATTCGCTGTCTCGAATGACCTCACATAAATTTACTAGCGGCGTGACGTGCTCACGAAACTCATTGAAATCGCTCATTCTTCAAATTCTCAGCTCAAGTGCTATGCAGCAAATCACATAAGATACTTTTTCAATGATTTCCCTGACCTAGAAGAAGATGCTATCAACGTAGTCTACGATCTTTGCGAGGACCAAGATTCACGGGTGCGGTGTCTTTGTTTTCGTGTGCACCTTTCATGACACCCCAACCGCAGGTTCGCATTGAAGGATATCGAGCGATCTCAAGCGTTTCATCTGTTGAGCACAAGTGGGTCAAACGAAATTCGGATGTGCTTGTGCAACTTCTTCAAAGCGGTAAGTAAGACGACTTTGAAACATATATCGCGCAAACTACAACGATGATGATGATGATGAGCATACATGTGTCTCGCTTTTTCAAGGTTTGCTGACTATTGCCGGTAGATGAACCAGAAGAGGTTGCCGTTGTCAAAACAGCCCTTTGTGACCATCTCGACATGGATCCCGGTATCACTCTAGGAGTCTTGTGCGATCAAATAATTCCTCCTGAATACACGATAGACGAGGAGGAGCAGCAAATTCGTGATCGTTTACGCTCGCTCGTGATAGCCTTTTTGAAAGTTGATGCAGCTGAGGCCATCATTCGGAAATACACCAAAACGCCGGGTACCGATACAGAAAACATCCTGGTGTGCCAACTTCTGACGGTAACTTGGTGCACCTTTCCACTGTTTCGCAAGGCTGACTCGTCGATAGGCTATCAGAAGGCTGGAAACACGTGATGTTGAAGTGATCATAAAGGACTTGCTTCTGATGATGCCTTGCTATAAACCAGGCTCTGCGCGCGGAATGGACCTCCTTCACGTGCTTATTGATAAGGCGAGGTCTTCTCTCAACGTGAAATCGAACGACTTGGGATCCATCAAGACCATTGATTTCTACATATCTTTGGCGCACTTCGTCGCCATCCAAAAACGAGTTGCTTCTCCTGTTGTGTTGTTACGATTTTACTGTACGTCTCTGATGGGGAAACCTGTCTTGCAAAGGTTTTCTCCCGAGGAGCAACTTGTTCTTGCGGGTCGAGTGGTAGAGGCACTTGAAGCATGCGAAGAAGAAAGTCATCTTCGCCCTCAAATTTGTAATCATGAACAGGTTTCATTTCTTCGGCGACAGGTTGTTGATGGGGCGCCGAATTTGTTGGAGGCGAGTCGTCCGCACAACTCTACGGACAATCCACTGAATGACTGACTTAGGCTCTCCATGACACGAAACTCGAGTCTTCAACTATGTGGGACACACTGCGCGTCCTCCTTCTAGCTTGCAAACATGTAAGTCGGGTCTTCCACGTGGTTTTGCAAAATAACTCGTTTCCAGCGAAAAGAACGTGAAGACTGGGTAGTTCCGTTTAACTTGGCTACATCCATAAGCAGATTTCAAGCGCAAGCGCAACAGTTGGGGCCAGGAAACAACAGCGATGAAATTCGAGTACTCATCAGGGTTCGCAGTGGGCCGCTTTCCGCTTTCTCCATTGACGCCCATTGTTTCTTTCTGTGTTTGAGCAGTCACTAACCGAAACTTCAATGTCGCAAGCAACTTCGAGTACAACTGTCGACGGGGACGGTCTTTATGAGCGCCCTGCTCACCTCCCGGCTCGACCTCAAATTGGGCGTCCGCTGTTGAAAAGACCAGATATGTCAAGACCTTCGCATACGAGCACGAGTGGCCCGGCATCGAACTCCCGGCCAGCAATACAAACTCGCGACTCTGGCTCTGTCGCATTGCCCAAACGATCCTTGAGCTCGGGAGAAACAGTGCCACAGATCAAGCGAGCAAAGACAGAATTGACCGAGGAACGACAACTGACACCTTCGTTGCTGAGCCGTATGACGATGCCTATCCCAGGTGATGCGGAGAAGGCCTTGCGGAAACGTGGAGGAGCTGGAAAAAAACGCGCGGATTATTCGTCCGAGCCGGACAAGCATCCTATGAGCGGTTATAGCATTAAAGGCGCTGCAGCACATGCCGAGCGGGGCGGGGAGTCGAGAGATCCCACACCAAGAACATCGTCCTTGCTCGATAGACTGAACAAATCTGAGGGCGTGGATGATGGCGGTAATAGGAAGAGACATCGAGGGAAGGCATGAATCAGCTCATGGGACGTTGATATCTATGTATGATCATCGCTGGCATCTAATCTTGTTTAGCATGAACAGTTGCTGCCAGGTTTTATAAATTAAACGCAACCGTTCCGTCGATGGGTTTCAAAGTACTACAGACCACCTTATTTTTTAGAACTTCATGTATGAATGCAGACGTGGCACAGAAACCTTAGAAGAATGAAGATAGTTCACTTGTGTTTTAAAAATTGACATGTGCGCTACGTCAGATGCATGCAGCAAACACAAGGACTCTATGTACGAGTACACGCGACCTTGGCGCTGCGAATGGTAATTCTAGAAACCTACGTAAACAAATACGATCTGCTATTCGAACGGAACCTTCTTGCGCAACGTCTTCACGGCCTTGTGCAACGCTCCCGCGGCACGTCTGCAGTTTAGTCTCCCTGGATCGTCAACCAGGTTGTCGTAAAAGACAGACGATCTCGCACACGACATCGTCGTCGACAGACCACATTGAACTATCACACTGCGGAATCCAGAAAATTGCATCACCCAAGCGAGATGAATTACTTCATAAGGACCCTGCACATGAGTTCCCTGATCATCAAATGTCCGTCGTGCATAGCGAAGGAAGATTCGAATGGTTGTTTCCGATTCGGCATCCCGTGACAGGCAAGATGGAGCCGAGTTTTTTTTAAAAAAAATAAAAAAAAAGCTCAATGCATCGAAGGCGCCCTGGACAGTTGCTTTGTTGTTCGAGAGCGACGTAAAGGATAACAAGGGTGTGACACGCTAGGACGCCCTGCTCATCGAATCTGCGTCAAAGGCTGATGGCAAGGCTGATGAGAGACTCGGATTGAAAGGAATGGCCAGGAGGACAGAGTGTCAGTGCAGCTCGATTGATTGAACTCGATGGTCTTATCCAGGTCAGACAGAACGCCTTGCTGTATCAGCCTTGAAGGCTTCTGGCAAGGTTGTCCAGAGACATGGACCGGAGGGGATGGCCAGGTGGACGGAGCGCCAGAGCGACTCGATTGAGCTTGATGGTTTCATCCAGGTCAGACAGGACGCCCTGCTCCCGGAATCTGTTGTGAAGGCTGATGGCAAGGTTATCGAAAGACATGGATCTATCACGGTGGCCGGGGGGACGGAGCGCCAGCGCAGCCCTATAGAGATTGATGGCCTCATCTACGTCAGACAGGACGCCTCGCTGCCGGAATCTGACGTAAAGGGTCATGGCAAGGTTGGAGAGAAATTTGGATCGATTAGGGTAATCAACGGAACGCTCTGGCAAGACCGCTCGACGATGCTTCACGAAGTCGATTGCCATGATATTGTAGCTAAGATGCGAAGTTACACCAACTCGTAAGAGCGAACCCGAACGAAAATAGGAGATTGCAACTCTATAGTACTGTTGGGCTCGCTAATGAGTAAAAAAAATACAACGAGATGATGTTGAATACGCACGCGACGAGCAGAAATTACACTGTAGTGAAGAGTGTCATGAGTTTAACAGGTGACCCAGCCTGGACAGCGGCGCTAGGCCACATCGGGGCCTCTGAGGTCTTCAGACGCCCACACAACAGCAACTCACCATCATTGTGACACGTACTGGCAAGCCTCCCTTTCAAATGTCTTCCGTCCAACGGGCTCCAGGACTTCGAGTCTTGGCCTCTACTGTCCATTGTTTGTGCAATTACGCAAGGTTGCAAAATTGTAGAAAATCGTCCTGTTAGTTCGTACTAACTTGTGTGATGCTGTGGTGATGCTGTAATTTAAAGCCATGCTACTCCGAGTCCAGTGACCATGGATCAAATCAAACACCAACTCGACTTCCCTGCGACTCGGACCCGAACTCCACCGGAAAACACCGCGGCGTTTCGTGTCAGGTCGGTGTCGGACTCGGAGTAGCCAAATTGCATCTCTTCTTTTTACATAAGTTTTCACGTTCACCAGCTATGACGATGCTCAAAGATACGATCTTATTGTCTGATGGAGGACTCGTGGGTTACTGTACAAGTTTCTTTGTACACACAAGCTCATTTCTTGCAGGGCACTACTCTAGAGGATCACTTCCATCTCCCGATCTCGCACACCCCATTGTGGTCAGCGCGTATCATCCTTGATGCACCAGATACCCTGCAACAAGCTCATCTTGCGTTCCTCGAGGCTGGATCGAGGGTCCTTCTCACAGCGACGTAAGTGTCTCCGCTGTGTTTTTTCGCAAGTTGTGCACCAGTCGTCCACAGCTACCAGGGTGCATTCGAATCATTCGAGCGCGCAGGGTACTCTCGTGAAATCGCTACCGAGGCTATGCGCAATGCCGTTCACATAGCGGACCAAGCCAGACATCAATTCTGTAAGGAACACCTTGATATCAGCCCGAAGGATATCCATATCGCCCTCTCCCTTGGACCCTTTGGCGCTGTACTCGCCCCTATGCAAGATTTTGGTGGAATTTACCCTCCCCCATACGGACCACGAGCGTACAGCGACTCAGAGGAAAATACGACCTCCTTTGGAAACGATATTGAAGGCAAGAATAACTCCATAAAGGCGTTGACACGCTTTCACAAAGATCGACTTCGGATATTCACGTCTGATAAAGAGACGTGGGACAAGGTCGATTTTATTGCGTTTGAGACGGTGCCGCTGGTGAGAGAGGTGGAGGCGATCAGGCAAGCAATAGATGATATGAAGGATATCATCAGTCCGAAACCTTGGTGGATCACTGCGACATTTCCCAATGGCGAGTATCCAGAGACTCGGCAACCTGGAGGGGATCACTATACCGCTAGCGAAGCGGCAATCGCTATGATACGCAGCGACGATAATATGCCAATACCAAATGGGATTGGAATCAATTGCACGGCGCTCAAGTATATTCCGGAGTTACTCAAAGATTTTGAACGGGTGATGGACGGGAATAAGAAACTGTTCCTAGTTTTGCACCCGAACGGAGGGGGCGGATTTGATTTGTCTACTCAAGCATTCCGAGAGCCCGAGGAGAGTGATCGATGGGCAGAGGATCTGGCTAGTCTCGTCAAAGAGGCCAAAGAGAGGAACTGGAATGAGATCATCTTTGGCGGTTGCTGCAAAACTGGACCAGGTGACATCAAGGCTCTGGGGGAGGCGTTCAGTGAAGAGTAGGATGGGGTGTAACAAAGCTGAACCTCTGCTGGTCGATCTGTGGTAATTGACATACCTTGCCTGATCCTGGTAAGTAGAATGATGGAGGGTTCTTGGTACTGACTCGGAGGCGGATAAAATAGGCATCCCTATGTACCTGCCATATCAGCCAACAAAAGAAATCCAATAGGGCAACAAAAGGGCAGTGTTTCCGCAACGTCTGTAACATGTTTCGATCATCTATATTACCATACTAAAGGCATGATGTGGTTCTATCATCGCCATCAACCTTGTTCTTACCAATCAAAAAAAAGTATCTTGCAACGTTTAGCGGTCCGGAGCCAGAAGGAAGGATGGCTTCAGGTCAATCGTTCGGGAGATGATGAACTTGGCCGGCTCTTCCCGTCTGAAAATGTATGTCAGAAGGTCGAAGTTCCAGGATGCGATAGGCAAAAAATTGAAATTGATAAAGGTAAACCACTCACGAAGGAGATAAGGGTGTTTGCAGATGAAGTGAGGTGAGATGACGTTGTCGAAGGGAAACCCTGCGACGTTCAAAAACGGCCACGTAGGTCAAGTGTTTCGTAGAAGACGCACCGCCAAATTTCCCGGACCCTACATGCTGGGCGCGTTATCGTTGTCAAATGGGTATGAATCGATAGGAATTGATACCATCGATATCATCTCCCGTATCAGTATTTACTGCGATGATCTTTGCAAAGACGCGCGCATCTCCGGATTATCGTCAATCTTGCGGCTATACCTTCCGGAGCTTGTCACTACGACCTCGTCACGCAGGCGCGAGCCCACCGACCTTCCACTGGCAATTGGATTAGGCAGCGCGTCGAAAGTCGGACGTCGGATCGTGCAAATTGAATTAGAGGGTGAAATACTCGCAGCAATCCTCTTGGCACAGGCAGTACAGGTAGTTGGACCTGGTGCTTGCGGGCCATTTATATGGACATGCATATAAATATAACTAAACCGAAACGTTTGAACACCACAAAGTCGAGGAATTGAGTTACATTGGCCACTGGAGGCTGCGGGTTATACGGTATTGTTTACCTAAGCATGACAATAAAGGTTTGTTTCAGTACTGGACTTGCGCCTCCTCGTGGATAGTAGCTATAGGAAACGTTGCTCTCTGCGTTATTTTCGGTGGCCTGGCGGCTCAGTATTGCAGCCAATTCATAACACGCCATCATTTCTCCACGGCCTCTTTAAATTGGTCAAGATCGATTTACTTGATAATACCACCTTGCCTTTAGAGAGCCATCTGCCAACGCCACATTCTAGTGACTCCCTATCATATCATCCATCTGTACATATACCGGCAACACTTTTTGCATCTGGCCACCACTTTCATATCAGGACTCATGACTGAATACGATTATTCACCCGCAGCATGGGAGCATCATGTTGCTCAACAGGCTCGGGTTTCAAACTGGGTGTCCCAGACAACTGCTCAAGCGCATTCCTACTCCAATCCATTCGTCATGTCACCTACAATGCGTGATCGCTCGTTCTATGATGAGTCAGGTGGAAGACGGCCGCGCCCTGCGCCCAGCCGCTCAAAAACTCTCAATATACCTTCCACGAGACAAGAAGAACCATATAGACACACATCTTCTCGCTCTCGTTCGCATTCAGGTTCTCACTCGCAGCCCTTCGAAATATGGTCGTACCCTCACTCTAGTCGTACCACCTTACAAACTACATCGCGTTCTCGTACTAGCTCGGCACGCAAGCCACCATCACGCTCGCATACTGTACAAGTCATCTATCCTCCACCTGCGGTCCCTACACATCAGCACCAACGCACCCAACCCTATCCCTACCCACAGAAGCAATCGCAGCCCGTGCGGCAACACACTGGCGCATCTCCGGCATATTATTACCCGGGGCAGTCCCACGGATCTCACCAGCGGACGATGTACCTCCCACCGCCACGCCAAGGGCAGTCGCACCACGTCCCTAACGGTCGTTTGGAGTATCAGTATGGGGTGCGCCTTTACCAGACCGCCTGCATCATTGTATCGACGCTAATGCTCATCGTTTGTTTTATGCTCGCATCGTGGATATTTGTCACATGCAAAAATAGCCACCAGCTCAGAAGAAGTCGCAACCTCTGCTCAAGCGCTTGCTAGGGTTCATGTCACCTGGTTCAGGCAGTGGAAGGGGCGGACCGGTGAAGCACCGTAGCTCGGGGAGACACTCGTCCTATTAAAGACCGAGCAGACGCCGGAGCTCTGTCGCATATCATGTTCATCATCAGAGTCGCGGGCCCCTGTCCGAGACCGGCATACATTTATATTTTATTAAATTTGAGCGCTGGCGCCCACTTAACATTCCTTTATATATTTCGCAAATGATTCACATTCATTAATATTGTACATTCTAAACATCACCCTCATTCTGTACATTTACGCATTGCAATGATCTGACGCACTTGATGCCCTACTCTACATAGACAACAGGTACAATGACCTTGCTTGGAAGTTGCAAGGTTGCCAATCAGTCTCATATGTAAAGAGTGCATGCTTTCATTTTGATTACATTGATCACCTCCAGTAACTGGGCCCAGTCTTCTTCCTTCTCTGGGTTGTCCACGCTGTAGTTACACGACAAGGATTCTGTAGTAAATCACCTCACAAGAGTCACAAGACTAGTATTGTGTGTCGTACAGTAGCGTTGGCACGACGGCATCGGTGATCAAACTTCATGGATAGTCGCGGAGCTCAAAGTTGAAGACGCGATAGACCAATATCATGATTTTGACTCGCTGTAGGAAATCAAATACCAGAGTCGGATTGCTCAGAATGCGACTCTAAGGCTTACTACATTGTGGCCAGAAGATGTGTAGCAGTTTCATGTACTTGATACTGTCAGTACTTCGGAATCGATCCCACCAATGGCTTGCCGGATCTAGCGGTCTCCGACTCGCTGGTTACTTCAGCTTGACCCTGAACCATCATGCACAAGTATGTTTTCTGTCCATCATGCTGCCCACCTCCATTGTAACGATTGGTACAGCAATCCGCCCGACGACACATCGCGTTCTCGCACGTTCTGGAAGTGGCCTCACTTCCCAGGTACAGTGCATGATCCTGATAATGGTATTTCCGAGGAGTTGTACACTGAGCTTGTGAGATACGCAAAGTATGCATCTGGCGCGTATCAAGCCCTGTGCCCGCGTCCGATGGGAAACACACTGGTTACCCAGGTGCGCATATGGTCGATAATCTTGTGATGGGTCGTGTGCTGATATTAACATGAATGACGTGCAGTTTACAGATGTAATTACGGCTACCCAAGGTTTCGTTGCTCGTGATGACACAAGGAAAGAACTTGTGGTTTCATTCAGGGGCAGCCGTGAGATTGCGAGCGCAATTATTGGTAAATTTTGAGGCGCGAGATTCTAAGATGGCAACTTTTGACACCCGACGAAATGTAGATACGTCCCTCGTGCTTTCCCCACTGCGTGGACCAGGCCTGCCACAGAATACAGATGCCCACGTACATACAGGCTTTCTTTATGCTTTTAGAAGCGTTGGAGAGCGCGTACTTAATGTTTTACGCGAGCAGTTTGACAAATTTCCACAGCATGATGTAGCTGTGTCCGGCAAGCCACGCTGTCTTTTCTCAATATACACGAACTAATTATATCCGCAGGTCATTCACTTGGAGTGCGTCGGACCGTGCCTCTTCGTGATACGACTTATGTTATTGTCCTTGAACAGGGTGCCATTGCATGCATTGCAGCATTATCTATCAGGAACAGTTTCCCTGATGTTGGGCTGCGATTATTTACATTTGGTGACAAATCTTGTACCCCTGTCGCGCGATGTTACTGAACATGACTGTCAGGCCAGCCAAGGACAGGGGATCATTCATTCGCTGAGCTCGTGGAAACTGTGATTGGAACGGATAATATTTTCCGAGGTACGATCTTCTTTCGTGTCTATCGGAGAGTATGTCTCGCTTACTTGGGTCTCGCATGCTGCTACAGGCGTGCATTCGTTCGGTATGTTGCGCGATGTAAGTTCTGTTTAGAATGCAATTAACGACATATTTAGATGGCGTGCCGACGATGATACCTACGAGGCTGGGCTATAGGCATCAGTGAAGTCTAATTTGCTATATAATTATCATGAGCTCACATGGTTATCAGCGCTACGGAGTATTGGCAGTTCACCGAACCACGTTCGAAACACTCTGCCTTTCAAAAGACTTTCACTGATATAGCGTTTAGCTGCCCCGCGCCACGTACGTAGATGTGTGGGCAGCGAAGACCCGGAAGGAAGTGCATCTATACGTATGTTTACTCCGTTGTGTCCGTGCCTTCTCGTGTTTGACGTGGCTTCTACATAGCATCGACTGGTATCAATCTCCCGCATATGGTGTATTTCGAACAGCGTGAGTGCTTTTCTTTTTTTTTAGTTTAAGTTGCTGATAGACATGGGGAAGCGATTGCATCGGATCCCACCGTTTGTATCTGAGCATCTGCGGTGATCCAGATGTCGTTGATAGCCGATGCACCTACCTCTTTAGCCCCTTATTTTCGCATATGTGTGTATTTCTTTCCTCAGCCATACTACTGGTGCGTCCACCATGATGGTGACCATGGGTTTATTGCATTTCCGGAAGTCACATGGATAATTTGGTTGTACTAGTTGAGTCCCCATCGTGTATTATTGTACGAATGACTGTGACTCTTTGAAACTGCTCATGTGAAGATATTCCGCCCATTTCCATGAGCGAAATGATATCGACTGCAGCACTATGCAATCCTAAACCGGATTAGGTGCACGGTTGTATCATGCTCGTATGTCTAGGTGTGGTAAGGGATTACTGCCAAACTCGGCAGGCAGCTCCCGCCAGCCTGCAAGGAGCGTGCTCAGGGCTTTTGGGGGCGCCTTCAGTGCCATGAACCTCATTTAGGGCAACTCAAAAGAAAATGAGGTTGGGTATCACTGAGAGGTATAAGCTAAGGTTGGCTACGTGCCAAGTTCAAACTAGATCCTCCAGGGGATATTTTCTCGCACAGCTGTGACAGAGTCGCAGAGTATGCTTGTTATGGTCAATTCAGCTACTAGGAAGCATGTAGGTACTGGTAACCAACCATGTAACATACGTGGCAACACTTGCAGCACCAAGCTCGGCATCAAGGCAAGTTGCAGGTACTTAGTCGTGGACGACAGTCCGACGTATGTGCGGGAGCATTAGCGCACGTGGCATGAAAGTTGCCGTCACTGCATCTTTTCAGGCCATTGCAGCCTGAGTTTGTAGTCTCTCTCCCCGCTGAGCTCTGCTCTGTGCTGCCATCAGATATTCTTGCTATACTATCACAACGTATATTCGCGCCTTATTACTCCTATATTCCAGCCAAATCGTTGACATGTCCGACTCGAAAGTATTACATCTCGTTATCCGTCGCATTGCAGACTGGTCTCTCTGGTCGTTCTTCACAGAAGTACGTGTAATTGGAGGGGAGCATGTTCCGCTGGATGGACCTATCATTGTGTAAGTTTCGTATTTTGCATTACTTACCTGACTACTGGGACACTTGAGTCCGTGTTTGGCTTTGCATGGGACCTATCTTTGAGAGCGCTTAGATGGTTAGAGGGACCGGTTGGATGGACCTGGGAGCGTAAAGGAATCCAACGTCGCTACTACTGACCCCTCATATGTTACATCTATATCTGAACAGTCTAGAACTAACCCGTTTTTGCAGCACCGCCACCCACCATAACATGATGATCGATCCCGCTATCCTTTGTTAGCTTTCTTGTTCTTCTGGTAGATTCAACGCGGGCTTATCGTGTCTTTTGTAGCGTCGAGCTTCCCGCATCGCCGTGTTCTACATTACTGGAGTAAAGGTAAACCAAGCCCTATTGACCTAGCAATTCTTCCTCATTTAATGCGTTTGCGCCTTGCTTTAAGCGTCACTTTTTGCGAACCCAGTCCTTTCTTGGGTACTTCACTCGTCTGGCAATATTCCTGTAGACCGAAAGTCAAAAAACCGTCAAGATCTATTTCGGGGAACCATCGAAGCCCTTGCACGGGGCAATGCAGTTGCGCTTTTCCCGGAGGGCACGTCTTACACGGAGCCGAGGATCATGCAGGTAAAAGATGGCGCTGCATGGGCTGCACTAGAATACACCAAGTGGGCGGCGGAGAACGGAGTGAATGGGCCTGGGGTCCAGATCATCCCCGCCGCTATCGTGTATACGAATAAGTCCAAGTACCGAAGCAGTGTATGTCCCCTAATCCCATGAAAGGTACCTCACTAAAACCAGTACAGGTCATTATGAAGTGAGATTTGGTCAGCCTGTGGATATACTTGTGCTGATGGCGTTATTTTCATTAGGTTTGGTGAACCGGTTTCGATGGATGAGTACAAGGAACAATTCTTTTCGGATTTAGAAGGTGCACCACGCGCAGCGGCAAAGCGCCTCACGCGTGCAATCGAGAAGGAGCTGGTCGAGGCAACCATCAATGCTCCTGACTGGTATCTCAATATTGTTTCATTGCGGTATGTACGGACTCTGATTATGTGTTAACTAGGGATACCCTTTACAGTGCTCGAATGGCAAGGGACCTTCTCTGGGAAGATGAGCGCTCGATCGACCTCGAAGAATTTGTCACGATTTCACAGACGTACGTTTTCGCGCTCTGTTTATTTACTTCGTATCGGCAGCTCACGTATCGTCATAGTCTAGTTGATCTTTTTTCCACAACGGACGCCGCTGCAAACTTCTTGACTGTTCGGCACCATCTCTTGGGTTATTATTCACTTCTTCAATCTACTAATCTCACGAACTCCGTCTTGTCATCACTTCCACTTCCGCCAACGCTATCCCCATCTCATCCAACCCCCCTTCCGTCGCGTTTGTTAACACTCTCTGTCCTTATTCGCGACACGCTTGGTGCCCTCACTCGCCTTCCCTTCTTCCTCATTCCACTCTTACTTCACACACCGGTATATGTTATGGGTCGAATTGGCGCTCGCTTAGTCGAGCACGAAGAGGAGACTCAGGCACAGAATAAAGCCGTTTTTGGCTTGTTATCGTGCATGATGATTTACCCTGCTACGTTCTGGGCACTCTGGGCGATGCTGTGGTACACAGGCACTGGCGCTCTTGTGGCAGCGTTCACAGTCTGGGCGTTTGCATATTATCATAATAGATTAATCAATGGCACGTATATTTAGAACACTGGACATGTGAGCTATACTAACAGAGCAATGGGAATTTCTCTACAGATATCTATATGGAGTAAGTTCCAAACATTGTGATCTCATATTCTTGTTAGCTTACCTATAAATATCAAGTCTCAAGCGTGTGATTGCAGCATGGCGCGTTCTTGTTGGTGTCTGGGCGCCCAGGCGATGGGAGCTTTCTCTGTCTGCACTATCTCAATATACAACCCCGCTAGTGCCTCCTGAGAACCCTTGGATCGACAAGAATCGTGCAAACTCCTCCACTCCAGGCACATCATCCGGGACGCTAAGCTCCTTACCAACACAGATTACCGATGAGCCACCTGTTAAGATCGCGCGCCGTCGGAGGCCTTCGTCAAGAAGAATTATGAAACATTTGCTCCGGGCACGCGGAGAGGCTGTGAAGGCTCTTGCTGAATTCCTGACGACCTTGGAGGCAAGCGGAGATGGGAAGAACGTAATCGCGAGCATCCACTTGGCAAAGAGGTTCGGCTGGGTTGAAGAAAATTCACCTACCTCTTCGACAGACGATGGAAGAGATGGCGATGCATTACCTGACGCCAAGGGATACAGGCATGCACGCGAGGTGATCGCATTTCTTCGTGCTCGTGGTGCGAAGATCGCAACGTTGGATAGGAAGATCGAGGGAGACTGGGCACTCAGTAGTGATGAAGATGGTGCGGCAGGTGAAAGTGAGAAAGATGAGGAAGACTTAGCATGGGTGCCGAGCAGCACGGGTCTCAAGCAGGAGGACAACTAGCGTACACATGCTAGAATGATCGAAGGAATGTGTGTACCTATGGGCTTCATACTTATTCAAGGGTTACTTTACCTCGCGTCGATTTAGCTGCTACAAGTTCCATTCTTGTCACCCTCATTACTGGATTGTGTTTTGATGTCCTTGAGAAGGCAGACAGACAACTATCAGCACCACCCCCGTTTCCACCCTGCTGAAAACATGTTCTAAACCCTGAAGATCTTCTATGTATGGTCAATTTATTTTTTTAGGGAACATTCCGGCACTCGGACGGCAATTAACGAGATATCCTTCAGGGTCACCAGGAGAACGTAGAGCCGCCACTATCTGCCTGTTCCTTTGTTCTTTCTAGCCTATGGGCAGTGGGGACACCAAGCCCGAGCAATGAAAACAATAATGATGACGAATTATTGGCCCTGGGGTATCTGTAGTGGGGTAGGAAGTCCAAACAAGATTAACAGCCTCTTCTGTGATGGACATTTAGAATATGACCAGACATATCAATGTTCGATAATTGGGCTTCAAGATCCGACCAATAATGGGACGATAAAGCATTGCTCCATAAAATGGAACACCGCCAGCACATTGATCAGCTATGAAAGATCCGAATAGCCTTGGAGCTATTCCACATGCGCTCAGAAATCAGCAAGTGTTTGTGGAAATGAAGGTTACATCGAGCGCCCATGATTTCATGGAAATGCCAGATGCGCCACGCGCAGTTATTGCCCCACGGTCATATAATGCAGTCAGAAAGGAAAAGGCAGGGAATATTCGAGCATGGCCCATCAGATAAGATGTCTGGTGACTTACGACATGCTCAAGATACCCAAACTGTCCAGCGCTGAGACTAGGCGACTGATATGCACGTTCGATGGGTGCATCATAAGAATGGTACTGTGAGGACCTGGAGTGGTGGCACATCTTCTGAAGCAAACAACTAGAGATCAACAGATATCGAAAGACGATCGATGGAGCAGCCCAAGGTAATTACGCAGCCAGATTGCCTCTCATGAAATGAAATGACTCCGGAGATAGACCAAACCAAATATGATGCCAGGCAAGGAGAGACATGCATTTGCGGCAGTACAGCAGCGCCCAGAAGCAGAAAGATCTGTGCTTGAGTGGGACTAGATGTCCTGGCGGTGTGCTGCAGGCGTATGATATGATTGAAGCCATGTTGGAAGCATACAGTGTTGGTTGAGTCCTCCAGGCATCGATCGAGGATGGTGCTCCAATAATGGCAAAGCTATGGACTAGGCATCTGTGTATGGCATGCAACATTTTCATATGACAACGTTGCCCGTTATCTATCTTGTAATACGCCGAGCCCGTTCTTTCGCCCGAGCCTATGTAGGAACTTGCTGCCCACATGTATCCCAGTCATGATCGAAATGAGGCCTAAAATTAATCAGAGTAAGGTAGCTCGTCTGACAGCGATGGTAAACACTCAACAGTTCATTTTTTCATGGAGCTCTAGTTATGACCACATCAGCGTCAGTTGGCACGAATTTAAATATACCGTGACGCATCCTTCATGAGACAAAAAAAACTGCAAGAACACGTGTTTTCGAGTGGACCGTGCATTATGCTCCAATATTAATGACTCAGGTTAGCAACGCGAAGGAAATTGTCGGGCACGTGTTGTATAGTTCGTTTGGCTTGTGCTCAAAACTCTTCGAGCTTCGAAAAGGATTCTAAGAGATTCTAAGTTGACAGATGCAAGACGGATGTGTTGAACCAAAAACATATGGCCCAAAATGGAAGTCGTGGTTATTCATATGCCACGTTTGTGCAGACGTGACTTGTCTGCCTCAGACTAGTAGTCTTCACTTGAAACAGTTGTTATATTCCAGCTTCTTCATTATCTTGCGCGCGCATTTACAGAATGCATAGCATTTATGCTCGAGTAAACGGCATTTCCGCTCTTTGGTCAACGTGTGTTATGGTTTTACTTGGGGCCGTGGCGCTTTCCTCCTTCCTCTTCAATGCGAATCCCAAGGGTGACCTGGATATTGTCTCTCTGAAGGTGTAAGTGACTCGATTTCTTGCATCAGGCATGTGGCTATAGAGTCTTGCCTCTGTTATGTATCTCACATCAGTGACTTATCTTGACATTCCTTAGGTTCCACTCTAAAACAAGACGCTATCCTTTCAGAAACGAGGAAATTGGTTTTGTTAAATTTAACCTTTCGGCCGGTACGTATTCTTCATCGCGATGACAGCGGAAGAGTCTCACCGGGGATCCACCTCTTTCTATCGCGCAATCGCGGTTTCTTATACGTTATCCGATTTTGCGATCACTACGTGCCGCTCTAGACTTCACGCCACTTTTTAACTGGAACACGAAGCAATTATTCGTGTACCTTGAGGCAGAGTACACAAGCGCACAAGGAGTAAGCAATTTACCATTATAATTTCTATGGCTTCGTGCATACGGGCGGGCGAGATTCAACATACTATGGTATCCTTTGTCTGACGCACTTCTGAAGGTCAACAACACCGTTGTTGTATGGGATCGCATTGTACGGAGAAAAGAGGACGCTACGATCGACATTGTACAGAAAGACAAGTACAGACTTCGCGACCTGTCGGGTTCTTTCAGGTGAGTCAGAATTTGATAAGGTCCACCCCCTGTTAATTTCATGCTGACAACTCGGGTTTTTGGACAGCAACGTACTTCCCGCTCAGTATTCCCTCAAATATAATGTCATGCCGTATGTTGGCGTGCTCAGTTATGGAGAAGCTGCTCGCACAGCGGAGCCTATCGACTTTCCTGACGCCCGAGACTCCGTGTCATGAGCGTCATTTGCCAACCTGGACTCTACATCAGCTTGATTGGAAGAAACAGTCAGGATCTAGTTACATAACTACATCCCAGACATCGAGTCTTGAACTACTTCGTACGTCGATATGTACGACGAGATCTCAGTATTATATGAGAGTTCACAATCATCTGAAGGTTAGGCAAGTCGCGTGTGTATATTTTTCTATTTGCTGGAGCTTAGCAGCATCTGAGGTCTTATGATCTGGGTCTCTCGACGAGTCGGAGAGTTCCAGCGAGCGTAACCATAAACCCATATTCGAAGTTGGAAACAATTTGTGCGATTTTTTCGGTGAAAAGTTACCGATGGGGAAGTTGCCCTCGTTGTTCTATAGTTTCGGTGACAATAGTACTAAGCGGACCGCAGGTAAACGCGTGTCATAACCTTGAAACGTCTCTCACTGGTGGAGTACTTACAGTCGCAAAACAAACCTCGCTACTCGAAGATCAAGTAATACCGTCAGTAGAAGTCTGGCCAGCTGCTTCTCGACCTTGATCTTAAATGATTATACAGGAGGACGGGAAAACCATCGAAGCTGCCAAGGCCCAAGATAGAGTACAAGATCGGATCTCTCGCGATCTGCTCCCTCTCTCGTGAACCCAATTCCAGTTGTACTATCCTTTACGGTCATTTGGTATCCTCACGTCAGTCACTTGCCATTTTGCATTGTTTGTCACGAGGAAGAATAAATGGCAGTCGTGAAATTTGGTGAGTTTTTTTTGAGGTGCGATCTTTAAAAATCAAATTCTTTGGGCACAATAACCTAAATATTAATCAGCCTGATTAGGATGATAGACCTTCACATGCTCCTATGAAACGACGGCAGCTGGCTGTGGTATTTTCATTGATTAAAGGTTGATATGGAGGGAACACCTGGTACCATTCAACTTGGAGGGATATGAATTGAAGATATCAGAGTTCTGCTTCAAAATGGAGGAACGCGATTGTGGGTCATTCTGCTTACGAGAATTATTACGGAAAACTGATGAAGACTCAGGCTTGTTGCTGTAATCGTTGACAGCTCTCGTCTGACTTCGAGCCTGACAGAGGCGTGGGTTCCTAAAATCAGCCTAGCTTAGTAGGCTTGCAAATGAAGCCGAGTTCTTATGTTACCAAATATGCAATGTACCTTTTTCAGTGAGTCTTAATATATAAAAGACACTCACTGCCTTCAAAGTGGAGATTTATCCCCTGCCGTCAACTGACCTTCCGTTTACACGAAACATTCCCCATCGACTTTGCTTCCTTCACTGGGACTACATGTCTTCCGAATCCACTCACACGCCTTCTGAAGACAGTCGATATTGGCATTATGCCCAGCCAAACGCATCCTCCAGTTCACAAAACCCTATACCCTGTGACGCGCTCAGCCAATCATCACATGCGTCATCTAGGCCATCTAACGGTTATGCAGAAGGTTTTGATATTAGTGTAAGTATTCTTGTCCAGTAGCAACTATCCGATCATAGTTGACCCAAGTTGACGATAGCTCAAAGTGAAACGTGCATTCACGTTCGAAGAACTTCAATCAGGTGCATACTTCAATTCTTTGGACGAATCAGATCTGCAGTTCTTTGGAATGTACGGTCAACCTGTTCTCATCCCATGTCCCGAAGATTCGGATCAAGGCGGTTGGAGCTTGCAAGGCCAAACCCACATGCATCCAGGCGGCGATTCTTCATCCTGCATGACTGCCACTCAGTATGCTCCTCATAGCAATCCATCTTCGTTTCAGATCTCGAAATCATATACGCTAGTTGATTCTCTGGGACAGTTGTCTGCTTCAACGTCTGCACAGGCGCCCAGCGGTACACGTGTTTCTGCTATAGCTCCTGCTGCTGGGCACAGTAGTGTGAACTCCATGAAACATGATTCGAGTTTGATACAGCAGGTGAGTCTTTTCTGTGAAGCCACTCGCGCCCTATTTTGACTGCAGACTTTTCACTTATAAGGCCTTTGGGGACCTCGCATATCCGTCCGACCTCCCATCATCGAGTCCCGTCCCGTGTCATTCTCGACAACCTCTGTGTGTGTACGAGAGGGCCATCCCGGGGGCACTGAGTCCTATGGTTCATGAAAGTGAAGATATAAAGCCAAACCTCGCAACATTGAACGAAGAGCCGCCTATGGATCACCTACCATATCCGCCGCCCGTTCATTCAGTCTCCCCTCATCAGTTCCAACCCTATTCGCCTCAGGATACAACATCACATTCTCCACCTCCATGCTCCCCTCATAGTGCAACCTTCCTGGCTACTTCGCATCGTGATGCATCGGAAGCCCCAATGACTGTCCCTAGCCAGTCTTACATGTTCGTCGAGGTCGAATCATCCACTCCTGCATTCATTCATACAAACCAACAACATTACCACTCCCCAAATGAAACACCAGCGCACCCTCATGGTGGAAGGACGGGAACCCCTTATCAACGTTCACCGTCTCCGAGGGGGGCATTACGGATATCGCCGCCACCTCACCCCAAACGATCGATGGATAAGAAACCGGCGCTTGCATGCTTATTCTGCCGAGGCCGGAAAATCGCGTGTGGTCCACCCGTCCCGGGTAGCAAAGACAGGACATGCAAGTGAGTATCACAATCTTCCTCTCAGCCTTTTCGGGAATGTACTATTATGTGTCCCTTGCTTCTTCACGCCTTATCGGCGTGGTAAAGATTTGCCGGTTTCGTGCGATTGATTTTTTAATTAACACAACTCTCCTGTTCGCGGATATCCGCGCCACCATCAATCATTCCGACACTTGGCTGACTTTCGTGTCTTTGTTTCCCAGTCAGTGCGCTCGTAGGCATTTGAAATGCGAGTATCCACTAGAGTCGCGTCGGGGAATGAGGAAGCGCCGGTCGCTGATTCCCCGAGGAAGCGGCTCTCCGCCACCCGAAATCAATACAGGGAGTCCAAAAGTGATAAGGCCGGGTCGAAAACGATCTGTGGACAAACGGCCATAGTTCCCGCTCCCTGATCTGCCTTTTGAGTCGTTCCCCGGGATATTTTGTGTCGTCCGTTCGCATCCCTCATCGCCGTAATGGTGTGTGAGTCCGTTTATTGTATGCTCGTCATCCTGCATATTCGCATGTTGTCGTCGCTATGCTTTCGTCGCTTTCGTTCCGCTTATCCCATTATACCTCATGTATTTGGTCAACGCTGTTATTTCGTTTGCTGGCTGGCCGTCTCGCACATAGTCATGTAGCTACGTAGAAGGACCTGTGCTCCTTTGTGGTGGTGCGACAATTGTTTGGTACGTCGTCGACGACTGACTCAAACATGATCGATTGATCTGACATTCAGTGTGAAGCACTTGTCTCTTTCTGCTCGATCTTTTGCCAAGGTAGCCGACAGGCCTCACAAAAGATCATCCTGGGGCTGTGATGAATTGATTCATTTTGCCAAGCCCCTGTGTGATTGCATGACGATACATACCAGAGGCAGTATTTAGGCTGAAGCGCTTTATCCCCGAACAATAAATAAGATCCGATACAAGGACAAGTATGTATTTCACCTCACACACATGCCCTAAACCCACAGGATATCTACCATGCCGGAAGCCGGTAATCCCATATATTATTTATTTTGTTACTCCACCATATGGGCCCTCAGCGACGCATACACTGGAATGTCCATTTTAAAACACTGCAAGTGAGGGCTGGACCAGAATTTCTAAAGGCAAAAACCACATGATTCACTCGTCTATGGGCCTAGGCCCTACGACGTGAGTGAATTGCTGTTCAATGACAGGCGTAGCGTGTCTAGAACACTGCCAAGAAATTATCTGCAACACAAACTGATGCGGCCCGGATCAGCAAGCCGCCGCCGCATCAGTACAAATATTTCCAGAGGGGCGGCCAGAATCTAATTACAAAAACCATTTCCCCTGCTTGTCCCCTGCTATTAAGTAATACGAACAAGACTAATATCTATTTGTCGACCCAACAATTGCAAGACTGTACCGAATATCCAGACGGTTAGACCATATGGAGCTCGTACTTGAAGCGATCATTGACCGCTTAGTAAGGTTTAAGCCATGATCGCTTGCCAAAACTTTGAAATTTGAAGTCTCGGGTGAGCACTTCAAGTTGAGGTGTTAAAATTTGAAGTCGTCGTGCAGGTTGCTTCATTGTGTCGTCGGCCCATGTCATTACAAGCATGGACAATATTTCTTTCAATCGGAGAACTGTTCGTCCACCATCGTGACTAGTATCATACTAGCTTCTCTTGGGTGCAGCTCTGCACTTACTCGGATCCTAGCCATCGCCAGTCATCTCGGATGTCATCCAGCTGTACTAGTGGTATAAGTACGGGGCATGTAAGAACCGAGGTCATTTTCGCTGCGTACGGAAAACCACCTTTTCAACGTCGTACACTATGTTGCTGCTGCTTGCGGCCTCCCTAACACTCCTGTCTTCCGCTTATGCGTCCGAGGTTGCTGGTGCGTGGTATGCTGGCTGGCATGCTACTAACGGATACCCACTATCCGATGTTAGTTGGGACAAGTACAATACGATGTACTATGCTTTTGCGTAAGTAGAAGCTATCATACTGTGACAGACCTATGACGACAATGTTGATCGACGATTTCTAGAACAACCACTTCAGATGTGAACAGTATATCACTAGAAGGGTCGGATGGCTCGTTGCTTCCTGCCTTTGTGTCAGAAGCACATGCACACGTAAGAATGATAACTCGTGTGCATGTTTGATCACTGAGCCAATGATATCATATCAGGGTGTTCAAGCCCACATTGCCATTGGAGGTTGGGGTGGTAGCGTCTACTTTTCTTCCGATGTCGCAACAGCGGAGAATCGCACTGCATTCGTCAAGACGGTGATAGACTTTGTCGAACAGTATGATCTAGATGGTGTCAACTTCGAGTATGTATGTCAGCCATCACATAAATGTCTCTAACCCACTTTTGATTTAGCTGGGAGTATCCAAATAAACAAGGCATTGGCTGTAATATCGTCAACTCTGATGACACCGCGAACTTTCTCTCCTTTCTCCAAGAACTTCGCGAAGATTGCTATAATCTCACCATCTCAGCAGCGGTGTCTGTGACACCATTTCGTGATTCCAATGGCAATCCGTCGACTGACGTCTCCGCCTTTGCGAATGTTCTTGACTACATTGCTATCATGGACTACGATGTTTGGGGTTCATGGTCCTCTGCTGTTGGCCCTAACGCCCCACTCAATGATTCCTGTGCAAACTCGTCTGAGCAGCAAGGCTCAGCTGTTTCCGCAGTGAAGGCCTGGTCAAATGCAGGCATGCCCGTTGATAAGATTGTCCTGGGTGTTGCATCGTACGGACACTCTTATAGTGTCAAGCCTTCTGATGCATTCGTGTCGGGCACGAAGACGCTAGCCGCTTACCCCGCATTCAATTCATCTAATCAGCCCGTAGGGGATGCATGGGATAACACCGGGAGTGTGGATTCCTGTGGTAAATACCAAGGATCTGGAGGTACCTTTAATTTCTGGGGACTGGTCGACGGTGGCTTCCTCAACTCGGAAGGTACGACTGCCCAAGGTATCTACTATCGATTTGACTCGTGCAGCCAAACGGTGCGTACACCCTTGAACAAGGAGCTATGTCTGTTTCTGATGGCCTTGCTGTCAGCCCTACGTGTACAATGAGACGTCTGAGGTCATGATTTCCTATGACAACGCAGAGTCGTTCACAGCCAAGGGCACATTCATCAAAAACACTGGGCTGCTTGGGTATGCCATGTGGCAGACGGGTGGAGACTACAACAATATCCTCGTCGATGCTATCAATAGCGCTGTGTAGACTCGTCCGCCCTGTCGCATAAGTATACTCGCATACCCATGTCATAGATTACCCTCTTGTTGTTGTCTTCCGCTATGTCATAGTTTGCAATTAATGTTTCATGGTGTGATCCATCTCATCTCATGCCTCCATCTGACATTCAGAAGTTTGAGGCGCGCAGGAAATAGAAACAACTCTTAAGTACCAGTCCAAGCTATCTAACAGCAGAAAACAGTCCATTTCTGATCGTACACCCCTCATCAAAGCCATGTCTTAGAACTGGGCTTCACCAGCCTGATTCCCTGGACCGGAGGCGATGAATGCTCGACCTCTTCCTCAGACATCTCCTGCACAGGCGAGGTCTGCTCCCACAGGCTTACGCTCTCCTCTTCGTCATCCAAACCTCTCGGGTATCGCCGCGACTGGCCCGTTGAAGAGCTATGTCGCGCGCGTTCCATATGGCGCACATCCTCTTGGCTCCGATAGCTTCGTGGAGGAGAGTTATTTGGCAGCGTGTCAGACGACGAGGGGAATGCGGTCATCGTGGGAGTTGTCGGACTTTCGAATGGATCACTCTTGATTGGATTGTGGTACATTGTCGACGCAGTGGGCGCTGGTGGCTCATCATTTGCACGCGGTGGTACAACTAACGACTGCGAACTACCAAGCGTTGACGAAGTGTTTGTGCTTGGTGGTGGAGGATACAGAAATGATGAGTTTGTCTGTATTGGTGGTGTGGAGTGCACTGCGTCCCTGTGTTCATGCGTGGCACCCGCATCTCCACTACCTGGCGGGCGGTACGAATGAACGAGATCTTGCGATCCGAATTTGATGGCTGTTCTCCGCGGGCTGTATGGTGTTGTTGATCTAGACGAAAATGACGACGCCCGATCTGTCTCGGACAACCGCGGCACAGGGGCATCATATAGCTGATGACGTGTCAAACCATCATACGCGTTACTTGCGTGTGTGGAAGGTAGACCATCTGTACGCGTCCGGAGAGAGGAGCTCGCGTGCCTGCTTGATTGGCTCATCCTCCGTGCTGAACGGGCGCGAATGATGCTGCTCATGGTGCCGAACGTGCCACGCAACGCTTCGATGCCGGGGTCTTCCATACCGGCAATACCCTTCTCCTCGGCGTCTTCCATGGGTGCGCGAGAGGCTTGAAGAAGCATGGTGGACCGCCGATCAAGCTTCAGCTGCGCAGGATCGACCTTAGACATTTGGAGAATCGTGATGCCAACGCATATTGTGAGGAAGGCCAGGACAAGGGTGAGAATTTGCGAGACAGAGGATTTGAGCCCTTGGAAGAGGACCTGTAACGATGGGTGAGCGATGAGGCAATATTGATAATTGTAGCTGCGCGCACGATGGTTGTGACCATTGAACAAAATGAAACTGTTTCAAGGGGTTAGGGTCAAACAGTAACGTGATTGGACGCAGGTCACGTACATAAAACGTAGTACGTGGGCGTTACTATGATGGTTCAGATCAAATCAGTTAGGCAGTGAGTGTTGGTGGAAGAAAAAAACTTTACCCATAGCTGCCAAGTGAAACACTTTAGTCCAAATACATATATGATTGTTTGTTCACTCACCAGTATTGAACAGCGCAAGTGCAATATTCAGGTAATAAATTTCCGTTACTGCGTGACGTTAGTACGGCGAAATGAAGGCATATTAATGACGCACGTAGTGTTATTACTACAAAAACCATTAAAAAGTAGATAAACCAGTTTGTGAACTGTGGCACCATCAAATAATGTGACGTCAGGATAATTACAACAACTTGCCTGATTGACTCCCATAATGGAGGTGACTATGGCTGAACCGAGCCCAGTCGTGACACTCACACTGATGCCGCCGATAGTGCTGCACACAGATATATACCAGAGCATGTTGTTTTTGCCATATCTGAAAAGGAAAAGATAAACGGAGAGAAGAGAGATAACATGTGAAACATGACTGACTTGGGTCCAAAGTAAAAGATAATAGAGAGGGCGATGGTAATCAGAGCAGATATGTACGCGAGGAAACCAGGTGCCAAGAAAAGTTTCTTAAATTGCTCTATCTCACCAGGTGTTTGCTCTTGTGGGCCTTATGCACGAGAAATAAGCATTGGTATATTATATGATACTCGTTCGGCGTAATGCTTACCGTTGAGAGCAATGATAGTGGAACCAATCTGGCAGACGTTGGTACACGAAAAGACAAGGGATCGGTGATACTTACAATACAGAGGGCACAACCCAGCCATCCGAAAAAGGTGAGTTTCTCCTTGAGAAAGATGGAAGATAGGATGGCACATATTACAACAGATAGTGCGCCCAAAGGAGTCTTGGGACATCATGGTGAAGATATGACAGAGAATGATGTGCTTCAGACCCACCACAACAAGCGCTTCAACAAATGCATATGCTTTGCAGAATCAGCATAGAATAGAGTTAGAGTTCAAGTGACATACCAACAAAATTACACAACTCTCCAAATATCATCACTTGACGATTCGCGTGTTATGCACAGTGCAAAAAGCAAGACACGAGAACTCACTTGTCATGCCTGTCCACCATAATGGCTTTGAAAGGAAACATCAATAACAGGTTGAGGGGTGGCAGGGATGGCTCTCACAGATTTGAGGTATGCAACACCTTCGCCTGCTGCATGCCCGGCCTGCGAGCGCAACAAGCCCTTTTTCTTGAAGACAAAACTAGAGCCAATCAACAAGCCACTCGTTACTGCAAGTATTATTCCGATGATCTGGGTAGATGAACTAAGGCTGGGAGTATGACCTAGAACAAACCGCCTACTTTAAGGCTTGAGGGTAATTGAAAGGTTGTGCTTGAACCAGAAGCAGTGGCAGAGGACGTCGCAGACGACGCCGAGGGTGAA
This sequence comes from Suillus weaverae, assembly GCA_016767475.1. Classification (NCBI taxonomy): domain Eukaryota; kingdom Fungi; phylum Basidiomycota; class Agaricomycetes; order Boletales; family Suillaceae; genus Suillus; species Suillus weaverae. The sequence continues at coordinate 184,538 of MU179332.1, read as the reverse complement.
GCCATCATAGTGGAGGACATGGTCGTGATGAAGCCCGCAGTAGTTGGGGTCGGCAGTGTTGTTCAAGTTATTCTTGAGTTGCGATGCACTCTGAGAGCCAAGCCCCGTCGGCCTGGACCAAAACCGGGATAACAACGGGAAGACATACCATTTATGAATAATTAACCTCCGGACCGGAGAAGTCCAGCATTTACTCCGACGGGTGTTGTAGAGAACCCAAAAAGGAAGGATCATGAGGAACGGAATAATATTAATATCGTTCTCGGGCAGACGCCTGTGCAAGGCTGTTGGGTAGCTTGAAAGTCCTGGGATCCAGCCCGTCCTGAGCTGGAAGTGCTGTAATTAGCCTCGTTTCACTTTTTGGTGAGAAATCTGTCTTTAGTTTCTTTCTGATCTTCATCTCTGTTCTCTTTTATCTTTCTAGCGACCCACTTTCAGGTCAACGCTAGGTCGGCCAGCGCACATCCTCCAGCTCTGGGGATCACCAAATAGAGTGTCTGGCCAGAAGCCGCTAATAATTCGCTCATGGATGTCATTCACCTTTCTTCGAATGACCACGGGTCTGACACAGAGTTGTTTCTTTCCGAACCACTGTCATCTTCTCCAGAGCAGGATGCCACAATCCAATTCTCGCATCAACGTTTTGTACCCTCGTACTTTTTGAAACCAGAATCTGGGGACCATCCAGAGATCGCCCCCTTTCTTACTGAAGAGCCTGTGAGTCTTTCCGCTCCCTCGTGATCCACCGCGTGCGTCAGGCGCACTGTATCTTCCAACACTTGTCTTTGATATCTGAGTGAACAAAATTAAATAATCCTTTCTGTCTAGTTTAATTCGCCCAGCCTTATCAAACGTTCTCTGGGTTTGAGCAAGGCGTCATTCTCATCCCTCACCTCTTCTCGGCAAGGAAGTTCCAGCAACATCCTTTACCAAAACCGTGGAGGAGCCGATTCACAAAGCATCTCAGACTTCTATGGTCAACCTTCCGACTTCTCCTTACGCGAGCAGGGAAGTTCGAGCGATCTCCGCAGAGTCAAAATGAAGAAGTTCATGTTCACTGACATCCTCAAGAAGCGCAGCCGGGGAAGGCTCTCCTCAGACACAGGCTCATCATCCCAGATGGCTTCAATTTCTTCCTGTGCCTCCGCTTCCACAGAAACTTTTATGAACCCCTTCGTTCCATCTCCCTCGCCGATCAAGAGAGACAAGAAAGAGAAAGGGCGACAACAAAAGGGACGACCACTTCCTAATGCACCAAGTCCTCCATTGTCCCCCGCAAAGGAGGATGAATTGATGAAGATCGACCTTGAGTCAATTGCGCACATGGAAGGCATCGTCAATCCGTCCCTTTCCGGGCAGAATCTTGCACCATCGAACGTTTCTCCATCAAGTGCAGTTGATCCAAGCACTGCCAGTACTTCTGGAAGTAGCTTTCAGCAGCCCCCATCACCCACACTCTCCACCTCCTTCGTGTTCAGCAATCCACATCCGTTTTCTCCCACTTCTCCTACCAGCAAGCGAAAAGCTTGCATCGATTTTCGAAAGTTGTCTCCAAAGAGTTTGCCCCCTTTAGTTGGACCAGAGGAGCTAGACATGTTTGGAGTGACTGTCTATGAAACACCTCTATGGACCGCTCCAGAGAGCTGGGCTGTCGAGAAGGACGGTGAGGAGGAAGCAGATGTAGGCGGTGACTCAAGCTCCGAAGAAGATGCCACATCGTCTTTCAATAGCTCGGGACTTAGTTCGAAACGCAAATCTCGTCGGAAGAGCAACCACCCGCGTAAGGTGCCCTCTCGCAGCAGCAATGACCGCGTCCGCGTTCGAATATATCGTGCGGACGGATCATATCACGTCGCCCCTATCTCAATGCACTCCACCGTTGCGGAGCTCACCCCATCGCTTAACCAGAAGCTATTTACGCACAAGGAACGTGGGACACATAAACTATATCTCAAAGAGAGGGGACGAGGTACGTCTTACCGCTGTGCGCTTGCTTGTGTTTCTCACTGTTGTCAGAACGTGTATTGGCGCCTACCGAGAGGCCAGCTGCCATTGTCATTCGCCGGTTGGAGCAGGCGGGATACGACCAAGCGGACAGTCTTGCTTTTCTCGGTGCAGAAGATATGACTTTCCTTATGAAATTCGTTTATAAAAGTCAACTTCTCGGCTCAGCAGTAAGTTGTCCAGGAAAAAGCATTGTAATCTGACTTGACCCCTTGCTTTCAGGCTGAGGAGCTTACGTTTGATGCATTCGACCTGGTCGACCTGACAGGCTGTAGTCTACCCACCATACCCATCGTCCTCCATCAGAACGCTGGCTCAATCGTATACCTCAATCTTTCACGTAATCCAATGGTTGAGATACCCCTGGATTTTATACAGTCCTGCACGACCCTCCGCGATCTCAAATTGTCCAGCATGGCAATGAAGAAAGTGCCTCAGAGTGTTCGGCACTCCACCAGCCTACATCGACTCGACCTGTCGTGTAATCGCATCATGGACTTGGACGATGCTGGTCTCGACCGCATACCCGAGCTCTCAAGCTTAAAGCTCCAGAATAACAGGATAGAGCAGCTGCCCTGGTATTTCCCTCGCCTCAAGTTTCTGAACTTCCTCAACATCTCTAATAACAAGTTCGTGAACGTGCCTAGCGTCATCTGTCAGCTGCCCTGTCTTGTCGAGCTCGATATGTCTTTCAACACGATCACTGAACTTCCAGAGGAAATTGGTCGCCTCACTACTCTCGAGCGCCTGATTTTGATTGGGAATCAGGTGGTTAAGTTACCCGAGGAATGCAGGAATCTTGTCAACCTACAGTTACTTGACTGTCGAAGAAATAACATATCCGACATTTCCATCGCCTACACCCTACCTAAACTCCAAATCCTCTATGCCGATCATAATTCCGTTCACGCCCTTCATCTGTCAATTGGTCCCAGCCTGTCAGTTCTGGACGCCTCCCACAACGATATCACATTCCTCAAATTCGCTCCTAGCTCTCCACCACAAATATCGCACACCCTCACACTGCTCGATGTCTCCTACGCCAAACTTTCCTCTCTTGATGCATTCGATTTCTCTCAGCTCCCTGCCCTTCAAACTCTGAAACTTGACCACAACGAACTCCGCACGCTCCCAGACTCCCTCGGCGAACTCTCCCATCTCATGCACCTTTCCTGTTCCGACAACAAACTCGTCTCTTTACCCTCCACTATCGGCCTCCTTCAGCGCCTAGAAACCCTTGATGCTCATAACAACAGCTTGACGGAGCTACCTGTATCCCTCTGGAATTGCGCATCGCTAATCCATATCAACGTTACTTCGAATCTGCTTGCTAGCTGGCATGATCCTCCTGGAGATAACTTGATTGCACCGGCGCCATCTGGAATAACTCTCGAGATTCCCTCATCATCATCATCACCCTCCCGTGCCGGCCACACTCCAAGAAAGCCCTCCAATGCTACATACACTATGCCAATACACAACGCACCTGGTCGAGCACTCCCGCCCCTCGCTTACTCTCTCGAGCGACTCTCAATCGGAGAGAACCGTCTGACAGAGGAAGCCATCCCTCCGTTCACCATCCTCAAAGAGCTTCGAGTCCTCAACTTATCCTTCAACGAAATTCAAGAACTACCATCTTCCTTCCTCCGCAATCTACAGCAGCTGGAGGAACTGTACCTTAGTGGCAACCAGTTAACAAGTATCCCCACTGAAGACCTCGTGAAAATGACTAGGTTGTCGGTGTTGTTCTTGAACGGGAACAAGTTCCAGACGCTCCCCGCTGAACTGGGAAAAATTCCCAGTCTGACCATCATTGACGCTGGCAGCAACTTGTTGAGGTACAACATTCACAATTGGGAGTTTGATTGGAACTGGTATGTTTCAATCGTTTGAACGTAGATGGCTGGTTTGCTCACGGCGCTGGCAGGAATTTCAATTGTAACTTAAAGTACCTTAACCTGTCAGGGAATAAGAAATTGGATCTCAAGCAGAACAACGGTGGAAAGCGCGTGGTGGATGAACATGGAAGGGTGCTTTCCGACTTCTCTCGACTATCTCAGCTCCGTGTTCTCGGGTTGATGGATGTCATGACCACTTTCCTTCCCAATATTCCCGAAGACTCTGACGAACGACGTGTTCGTACTTCTCAGACGGAAGTTAACGGAATGTCATATGGCATTGCCGACACCATTGGGAGGAACGGGTACCTAACCACGCTCGATCTCGTCCTGCCCGAATTCGGAGGGAAGAAGGATGAGGCACTGTTCGCAATGTTTGGGCGTACTAAAGCTTGTCCCGGCAACAATACACTGTCGAAATACCTGCACGACAATTACGCCTCTGTCTTTACCGAGCAGCTTCTTCAGCTGAAGAAAGATCAGAAAGGGGAGCGAAGGGATGGCGTACCAGACGCATTGAGGCGCACATTCCTGAAGCTGAACAGACAGCTCCACGACAAGCTCTACTCGCAGCCACCTCGTAAGATGTCCCAAGTCAGCGCATCTACCACTGGTCCTTCTGGACCTGATTCTTCTTACCTCCGACAAGGAGCCTCGGGCATCGTAGTTTACGTTGTCGGCCGAAGGCTGTATGTTGCTAACGTCGGGCATGCCCTTGCTGTCATCTCGAGCCAAGGAAATGCAGAACTCATTTCCAAGAATCACGATCCTTATGACCGGGATGAGGCGAGGCGTATCCGGCTCGCAGAGGGCTGGATATCGCCGACGGGGCTCATCCATAACGAGGTTGACACGTCTCGAGCTTTTGGATATTACCACGACTTTCCTGTTGTAAATGCGCGACCCGACATCTATGTTCGCCAGCTAACCGAGCTCGACGAGTTCGTGATCATCGGCAATCGCGGATTGTGGCAATATATATCCTACCAGACCGCAGTCGACATCGCTCGCTCAGAAGCTGACCCAATGATTGCGGCCCAGAAGCTACGTGACTTTGCCATAAGTTATGGCGCAGACGGAAACACCATGATCATGGTAATATGCGTTTCCGACCTCTTCCGCTCTCGACAGCCCATAACAGACTCGCTCGTGGATCCAGAGGTCTATAGCTCTATCAATAAAAAGAGGGCGGGGAAGAAAGCAGATATCGTTGATCGTACCATTGCTCGCTTAGCAGGAGAGGTTTCACCACCCACTGGGCATCTCTGCTTGGTATTTACCGACATTCGAAATTCAACACAATTATGGGAAGCAAATGCAGGCATGCCCACAGCAATGCGTATTCACAATGACCTGTTGCGACGACATCTTCGAACTTGTGGTGGTTACGTTGTCAAGACGGAAGGCGACGCATTCATGTGCTCCTTTCCGACTACCCTTGCCGCGATGTGGTGGTGCCTCATCGTTCAGCTGCAACTTCTCCGCGAACCCTGGCCGCTGGAGATATTGGAGTGCCCCGAAGGTAAAGAAGTGTATGATGAGCATGGACAGCTTCTTGCACGTGGCCTTTCAGTCCGCATGGGCGTCCACTGCGGTATTCCAGTGTGCGAACCAGATCCTATCACTGGTCGCATGGACTACTTTGGGCCCATGGTCATCCGAGCCGCTCGTATCAGCGGGCTCGCGCTGGGTGGGCAAGTCATGTGCAGCGCCGATGTCGTTCGCGAGATGAATGCCAAGATCTTCGAGAATGGCCAGGACACGGAGTACTCAGAGTTTCAACCAACTCAGGCCATCGAGGCAATCCGGCAAATGCAGGTAGCCCTTGTCCCTGCCGGGGAAGTGAAGTTGAAGGGGCTGGAGATTCCGGAGATAGTTTCCCTCGTCTACCCAGCAGCCCTCTTAGGCCGTCAGGACTTAGATGCGTCTGGGTCGCATCTGAGCACATCTACATCCACAGCCCGAGTCCAGCTGAGCATCACTCAAGTCAGAGACTTAGCTATGCTATGCCTGCGTATTGAGGCCTTGACATCGGGTCGCATCTTTCGTCCTTGCCTCGAGCAGAAGGAGTGCGTGTCCGACCTTCCATTGGAGCCTCTCTCCGACGAAGATGTTTTGGAGCCTTCGGTGATGTATGGTGATCCGAACTTGCTTCTCCCCCCGATGAATGAGAAAACATCTGATCTTGAGATCATGATGCACCTCGATTCGTTGTCCTTGCGGCTTGAGAACGCTGTTACACGTCTAGCTCTCAAGAAACTATCTGACAAATCTTGCGCCATTGTGACAGCTCTAGAAGGCCATGAGGGTATTGACGAACAGACGCTTCATTTAATAACTTCGTTGTTATCTCGCTGTTGACGTTTTTATTGTGATTTCTATCTCTCTTTTTCACTCCTCAGCTGCATCACTGTACTGCATTTGCATTCAAACACGTATATATTACCTGCACACCCTTGTTATGCATATTAATGATCTGTACAATTTTGATATCAGTTTGTCTCTGCACTACCAAGGGTGAATAACATTCATTCGGACATACAATTGATTGCGAATAACCTGGTATTTGCAGACCTAGTAAGTGCACAATTTTCCAGGTTGCGCCTTAAATATGAGTGTTATTCCATATCGACCTCACTACGAAGTCGGCGGGATCAGGACTTTGGACAGTCGCAAGTTCTATGCTGGATATGAATTGGACTGTGGAGGATTGTGAGCTATGCGACAACGATATGGGACGATCAGGCTTACCAGTGCGATCAATACCAGGAATGAGGTAGTAACCGTTTGAAGGAAGCCCAGTCGCGGGATCAAGGAAGTACCCAACCGACCCTGAAGGGTGATCAAGCCACGTCCAAGCACCCACGCCGCCCTTGGCAGACAATGTGAACGTATAGTTGTCGCTTGCGATTACAGCGATCTGTGGGTCGACGAGGTTGGAGTAGGCGAGCGACACTGGAGTGAACTGATGTACAAAATACTTATCAGTACATGTTTGTACCGGAAACAGAAAGGACGTACGTAGGACTCGCTGGTCACAAGTTTGTTTTCCACAGTAGCGGTCACGTTCATCAGGAGCCAGACATCCTTGGTGTTGTAACCGAAGGGTAGGATGGCGTCGAGGCCGATTCCCTCGTAAATAAGCGAGTTGTTCAGAGTTGGGATGGAGAATGGTGTGGTCATCGAGCTGATTGCATTTCCACTCCAGTCATACCATGTCAATTGAGCGGTGCCATCAACTGTCTCCCAGCGGTCAGACGTAGCCAAGATGGTGAGCGACTCATTCCCTGGGAACCAGAAAGGATTGATGACGACAGGAGAATAGACAGTCGCCATGCCGTATTGAAGGACTTTCCATCTTCCAGAGTATTCAATAGCTGACCAGCTGACACCCTGCCAGATGTCGTTGAGTTGCCAAACCAAGCTTCCGAGGTTGTTCTCGCCCAAACCCGCACCACGCCTGTACCATGCGATCTCGGCAACCGTATTCATGGACTGGAAAAGCTGAGTGCTCCAGCACCATTGGGCAAATGTCTGGTTTGAGTCTGAAGTTCCAAGAGTGGGAAGCCAGAGCTCGACAGCACTGGTCATTTGGTACTGGCCTTGAGGCGCATTTGGGTTCGGCCACGAGAGATTGCCAGGAGGAGGATGATGGTCACGGGACATCACAACAGAGGAGTTGAATGCGTAGTCTTCGGGATTTTCAAGGACCTCCTCCCAGCTGTAGAACGAGGGCATGGAGTGGAAACTGTAACAGTATTAATGTAGCTTCTTTCATTGATGACAGCTGCACACCCAAATTCATTGACAAACCTGCAGTCCTCTCTTCAGTCCAATGGTATAAAAGCGTTGGTGCTTGGACTTACCGACTAACAGGGTACGTCGTCAGATCGAAGGCCTCGGAGGCATTGTAGTTGTATCGTTCTGTGATGAAGGTATTAGAAAGCCACCCGATCAAAACTAACAAAGAACACACCAGTATTCCCATAGATATATCCTGGGGTACCATTTGCGAAACGAAGGACATATGGATCGAGGCTTAGAACACCGCGAGTTGTCGAACAGTCAGTGTACGGAACAGAGTTCGTCTCGGAAAGCACGATATCATGCAAGTAATCCTGGAACATGAAAACGAACTGTGGAGCGAAAATCAGTCAACCAGTTTGCTTTCCACAGTAGATTGCGGACCTCATCCAGGTAGTGCGTGCCATTAGCAAGGTAGGTATTGGCTGCCATCACGATACCCTCGATTTCGTTCCCACCAGCCCATTGTACATTACTTGGGTGTCTATTAACCCTGCGAACGTTCTGACGCACTTCAGGTTCGATGGACTCCAGCAAGAATTCGTTGATGGGGGATAGTGAGTCTGAGAAGATGAGCTCCGACCACGCAAGTATACCGAGCTCATCGCAAAGACTATAGAAGGCATACAATCCTCCATCAGTCGCAGCATCGGATGGCTAATAAATGCCGCCACCCCAAACACGAAGCTAGGGATCAAATCATCTTAAACTAGTCTTCCCATGATTATAAAAAATTGTAATACCATGTTTTGGCCACTCTTGATAGCACTCTCCAAGACCCAACGAGCTGCCTCAGGTTTTATGCGCGAGTAGAAGGGATCGAAAGGAATTATGTTCGTTCCTTTGCTGTAGAACGCCTTTCCGTTGATAGCGAAATGCCATTGGTCACCAGGAGTGATACCTCGCGATGCAATCTCCTCTTCGGAGTAAGGAGTTTGTAATAGTTGAATGGTGCGGAAGCCAGTAGTAATAGTCTGAGTGATCGATTCGGCACTTGGCCCATCGCCCTGACCAGGAGATGGGTCCAAAGTGACAGTTAGGTTGTAGAGCTTAGGGTTACCAAGATCAACTGGATACCATCTTTCAGGAGTATTGTCTGGAATAGACCAGTTGACACACAGGTATGTGTTCTCGTCGACATTGGCAGGAATAGGTCCGAGATTCAACGGCTCCGACGTGAGCTTGAGTTCTGGGATGGACAAAGTGATAGTCGGCTTTTCGAACGCTTTGATTGAGCGAATACCAAACGTAATGTTGACAATCCAGTCTGCAGATTGATCAGGTGCAACAGATGAATTTTGGCCGTACTTATAAATATCGAGAGAAGTTTCGTCCAAAAGAATGGAACTGCTCGTTACAGGGCATGGCGTAGCATCAGAAACTGGATCTCGAAGTTCAGACTCAGAGAGCGTCACAAGGTAGGCCGGTTTGTAGACGCCGCTTGGAATGAAAGCTGGACCCTATTGATATTTAGAAAGCGCATACATTGAGAAGAATAATGAGGCACACCCAATCCCAACCAAAGTCGTCGTCGGTCTTACGGATCCACGCACGAACATTAGGATATTCAAACTTTGTCAAACATCAGAGGTGCTTTCAGAGACAAACTATGCGCATACATTACCCGAAGTGGGAACAACTGGAGTATTGGGAAAGTATTCGGCATCTGGTCGCATTGTCACATTCAATCCGTAGTACCATGCACTCTCCAGTGCAATCGTCAGGTTGTTGTCCTCTCCAGCAGAAGAACTCAAGTAGTCTGAGACGTCATAGATATAACGCTGGAACTGGTTATTGACCCAAGCCACGGGGTATCCGGCAAACGTCTAGATCATCGGCGTCAACGCACAGATAATGGTATACGTGAACATCACCACAGACAATGTTAGCCATGGTGTCAATTCCATAAAAAACAAGGAGTGTCTTTCCGGACGCATCACTCTCGTAAGTTTTGGTGAATGGAGTCAAGTCCGCAGTGTACGTCCAGTTGTCGTTGATGACCCATCTTTCCGTGAATTCTACGATGGATGAACGAATGAACAATTAAACAATTGGTTGGCACGTTGCACAACGCACCGTTGATACCGAGCAATGGGTCATTGATGACACCAGCCTCGAAAAGATCAAGGTGAGCCTGTGAGGGTAAGGAGCCAGGCACGACAATGGAACCATTCTGGTTCTTGAGCGTCCATTGTAGCTCAGAGAGGTCAAAGACCTGTGCAGCAGCCAGGGATGACGCAAGCAGCGTCCGAAGAGTAAAGCCCGCCATGCACGCGGTTGGGGGACATCGAGATGTTATGGCTTTTATATTTATTGTCTAGATTCTAGAAACACCAACATGTGGACAATCATTAATCATTAGTTCATTAATCATTAGTAAAGGAAGACACTCGCCTCATACATAGCCTAGGACGGCGACGTGTTTAAAATAGGGTAGTACGGGTACCTAGTAGTACCTACGTATACCAGATCAACAAGCCATGGAAGATGATACAGTTTCCCCAGGTGACCGTCGCCCGCTTAGTACATAAGGCAAAGCTATCGCTGCTGATTTTTTCTGCGGCTTGTCCAATTTTCCCATCATGCTGAGGATATGCCCGAACTGCGCTTGATATATTATCACTCTCACCGCTCACGTCCAACATGCGCTCGCACTGTCGGCTGAAAACTTGAAACACTGGCTCTTTGTCAGTGAGCAATGTGTCGGCTGGCTGAGAAGTAAGACCAAGCCAATATGCTCACCGTTGGGGTATGATAATTGGGAAACTCGGAATGAAGATAACGTGGGCATCAAATCGGCGCATGAGCCAAAACAAACACAGGTGCGCTGTTACGTCGATAAGGATAAACTGCTGACTGATTCGATGAATTTTGGACGCCATCATCATGATTGTGGTGACAAGCGCTTGCATACACGGCAGACACACCGCCCACTCCGAGTCAGATGGCCTGACCAGTGACCACTTTGTTCAATTGAACGCTGCTGAATTCTCAGGCCGACTCGGTTCGACTGAAGTTATCGAATGGAGTCTGGCAAATTACATCTTGGACTTTGGTCGCTACAATACTTTCCCCGAGTCGGACCCCGACATTGCCAGTGACATGTATCCAACCCAAGTATCCAACCAGAAATCCTCGGAATTCCGCCGGCGAGTCTTGGTGTCAATGAGTCGAATTTCTGGATGACCAACTTAGAGCTGATGCGGCTTAGAAGATGCATTCGCAGAATCCCCCCGTCAGCTCTGTGATATTCACCTTCCTCAGATGTTGACAAGGGTGCAAGATTCTTGGATCTACTAGTAGGTACTGTCAGGAGCGTAGTCATGAACTTTCAAATTTCAGGTTAGAAACTCCTTGATCGTGACTACCAGGCGGAGACGGACAAACAGAGTCGAGTACCGCACTGTGAGGGATCACCTCTGGAGTCTGGACATTCATCGATCGCCGATAGCATGCAACTCCACGGCGTGATTGGAAAGACACATACTTTGAAGATGAGTGCTAAGGATACAACTTGAATTTTATCAACTCGACTACTGCTTTTATTTGTTCAACAACATTCTTCACAAGCTTAAGGCTTGAGGAACAACCTCCACCCAGTAGCTAAGGCGATATCGTGAGTGAAACGATATCAAGGGCATCAGTAGAAAAACGCACCCGTCGGGATCCAGGATGAAGGCAATGTGCCTCATCTTACCGTCGGTGAGACGCTTTTTGAACGGAACGCCGAGGCTTTCGAAGCGCGCACACGCCTCCTCGATATTGTTCACGGTGATAGCGATGTGGCCAAAGCCCCTGCCAGGTTCGGCATTGCCGTTGGCATAGCCTTGGAAGTTTGGGTCGGACTCGGTGCCGTGGTTGTGAGTGAGCTCGAGGATGCCTGGTACATATATATGTGCACGTGAGCTTATCGGACATGACGCCTGATAGGAGGTAATTTTACCCTCGCGGTTGAAACGAGCCTTTGCTTTCTGCTCGGCTGGGAGCGAGGCGATCCCGTCGTGGTCATAGGCAAGGAAGTAGAGGGTAAAGTCACCCATGTTCTGCTCTGTTGCATATATTCTGTGGTACACTCATCAATACGAGGATTCGAAATTCATCTCACCAGAAACCAGGTCCATGCCGAGGGTCTGGAAAGTAGTATTTGGTCAATCCGTCTGCACTACCACAGCAGGATGGCTTACATCCATGTAGAAAGGTAAGGACAACTTCGGGTCCTTGATACGAATCATAGTGTGGTTAAACTACGATATCTCGATTTAGTTTTCATTCTACTAGTAAAAGTCACGTTTCCTCACCTTGAAGCTCTCTGTCGCAGCGGTGCGAGGCATGGTGGCTAGAGTTGTGGAGTGGAAAGTGCGTTGAAGAGTGGGTGCCCGTCTGGCTTGGAAGGCGTTCAAAAGAAAGCGGTTCAGACTCCTCATAATTAAATGCGAGAAAGGGGATCGTCTGACTAAGTCACAAGGCCATAAGTTGGCTTATTTTTAAATATATTTCCTTGCACGAGGCGGACGAGGTCGGGAACTGGGATTCCGTCACTAAACTTGTCGATTGTTAATTTAGTCACCAACAAGAATACCAGACAGCTACTTAGGGGTATATCAGCAAGGTATCAGCATTAATATGACTGCAAGGTAAATCGTGGCTTGGTAGCTTCATTTGACCTACATCTTAACAAACGAGTGGTCTTGGGACCTCTTGGAACCCGTTTGAAGCCAAGACACCAGTAGTAAGGGACAAACGAATGTAATTGATACTGCCCATGATCGAGAGTTATAAATCTTCAATACAGTATGAAGGAATGATGCAACATGTCCGATTTTGATAAATAAAGAATCTTTCTGCCCTGCAACCTTTTAGTCAGATCGTCGCGAAGATGATGGTCTGTTCGACACCAGCTCATGATCACCGCGAATATTAATGAAGGAGTACTGAAACAGCGTCAGTACTGATACACTGACATCGACATAGCGACACATACCTCTACAAGGTCTGGGCGAGCGCCTTTGACAAGGTTCATGTAGACAAGATTTGGCTCAGAGAAAAATGGCCTCAAGCCAGCAGCTTCCAGCTTTTCCCACCACCCGAGGAACTTGGGGAATTCGTTCCAAGCACTGCCTGGGTATACGTGCACTTCAAGCTGGAGTTGGCCGAACGGGAGTGGTTCACCATGGAAAGAGTCGATGAAAGTTGACAACGAATCAAATTCGTTGCCTTCGATGTCAACTTTGAGGATATCAATGAAATCGTGTCCATTCCGGTCCATGAGAGTCCGAAGGGTGTACGTTTTTGGATCGTCAGCTGCCTTGTGCTTGTCTTCGTGTCCAAGTGCGAATGAGAAAAAGTGAGAGCGTGACTTTAAATCCCTGTCTTCTTCAATCTCGGGACCAAACTGCACGAGTTGCGTACGTCAATTCAGATAGACTAACGCTGAGCGAGCAAACCTACGGAGTCGACACTGAAATCATAGCCATAAACCTGACAACCAGGCGCTGCTTTCATAAGATCCGCCTCAAAAGATGATTCGCCATTAACCCCTGATCTGCCATCAGCGATCATTGTGATCCGATAAGCGGCAGATTATCGTACCGAAAGAATAGATCCTGCATTGGCGTTTGGGAGCTATGCGTTCTAGTCCACAGACCCATTTGCCTCCATCACCCATCATCCCAACACGCTCGACGCGATGAGGGCATCTAAATGACGGCAGAAAGAAGTCCCCTGCCAACACACCCATGAGCTCTAGCTCCACCACCACGTGTTCCTATGAGCATAATTACTCACAGAGCGTGTAAAACTGGCCACGCGAAGGAAACCTGCCAGTGAGTGAATATCAATTGGGCGTCATCGGAGTCCCATGAGAGAATTGCGAACTTACGGGTCAACCTTATCGGGTGTTGGTCCCCATTTTTTAATGAGCTGCTGTCGTCGCTGCACCATTTCTTTATAATTCATCTCATCCAACGCCAGGGCCTCTGCAAGCGCGACGTCCCTAGATTTGCTGAAGGCCACTGAGCGTAGAGGCGCCGAGTCGCTCGCAAACATGACCAACGAAATGACAATTAATATGAGAAGGGCGACCGTAAATCGGGGGTGGCGTGCATAGAGTGCCATGATGTTGAAACCGAGAAACTTGAAGGAGCGTCGTGAAATGCAGACCGGAGCTATATAGATTGCACAGCCACAGGCAGAACCCGTTGCTGCCAAGCTCCGATTACCCTATCGCCTATTGGTGTCACCTTTGACAGTGTGGGGCTCATCACTAGTCGTGTAAGTTGCGTGTAAGCCTTACGGCTGGTCGACCAGTCAACTGTCGCACAAGAATACGCTCAGCATCCGGCGAGCTAGGAACATAGAACTTACACCACACAGTGACTAGACTACTCCTTAATGGCAAATTCCAATGTTGATGATTGCCCAGAACATCGACTTTGTGTACTCAGTGAAGTTACTCATGGAGAGACAAATGGCGCCAGATTGTTATCACTCCAAGGCTCATCTTCGGAACATACTCGCTTCACATATACTTAGATATATTGCCACGGGCCACGCCCAGTGAGAAAGTGGCCAACCAGATTCAGACCAAAACTCGACCAAAACTGACGGGTTTCCGAACATGCCATTATTAGATATTGTCAATTGAAGTTGACCGTCATCTGACATCAGCAGTTTGGATTGTGCTACAGAGTGCTACAGAGCGCTCTGTAGCACTCTGTAATGAATCACGTTTCCCTGATGGAACCGCGTGACGTCTGTATGGACTCTGGAGTGGATGATTGGCGAGAGCAGCAGATGAAAATACTCACCTCATCTTATAAGGGATTCTCTCGCAAAGTGACAGGAATGATGGGTCCTGAGGCCTGGCCAGCCGGTTGTGGGCCTTGTGACTCCTGGCCCGACGTGGACACTAAAAATCGTGTCCCTGACTACTGGTACCATGAAGCTTATATGGGCTACGTCACACTTCAGAGTGATTGACGCGTGTCGGTCTAGTAAGAATCCCACTCCGGATCTTGAAGGTACAGCGTTCGTCAAGGTCCTCGCAAGCTCGAAGAGTACCCTTTTACGTCTGAGTTGACCACCATAAGACAACTAGACTAGTGTCGAAAGCGATGAAACATAGTTCGTGGAGAAACAGCGTCAGGAACTCAATAGCGCTGCAACAGAGACCATCCACATTGCGTGGGAAGAATGCGGTAGTTACCGAGCGGACTGTCTAAGCATACTACCTCTAAACACTGTCGAGGGAGCATAGCGAGCTCAAAGGAATCGAAACCCCCCAGCCAAACGTCGTAGCAAGTCGACGTCCAGCACAAAACTACGCTTACGGTATGTTTGAACATCTCATCGTTCCAATTTGCGCAGTTTTCATTGGCGGATCGGTTGGATTGACGATGTAGAAGGCGGATGGATATATGATATCTGTTGAATATATGGGCTATATAGGATATCATCTCAAACGACGAACATTATACTGATCTCTACTGCTGTGTCCAGGCCCATCATGTCTTCAAAACTTCCCTCCGTCCTGAGCGCAACTGATGAGGAGATTCAGCTCCTCCTGGCAGCGCAATGTCACATCGGCACAAAAAACTGCGATAAGCAGATGGAGCCTTATGTCTGGAAGCGCCGCGTTGACGGTTAGTCCGCTCTCAAAATCATGTTCACGCCTCTCATGCACAAATTCCATTTGCGCTGTCTTGAATTCTTGTGCGCACAGGCATCCACATTCTTAACATTGGCAAGACTTGGGAGAAACTTGTCTTTGCCGCACGTGTGATCGCCGCTGTCGAGAACCCCAACGACGTCTGTGTCATTTCTGCTCGCCCCTACGGACACCGTGCAGTCCTCAAATTTGCTGCCAACACCGGCGCACAAGCCATTGCCGGCCGTTTCACCCCTGGTTCCTTCACGAACTACATCACCCGCTCTTTCAAAGAGCCCCGTCTTATTATCGTCACCGATCCTCGTGTTGACCACCAGGCGATTCGCGAGGCGTCGTATGTTAACATCCCCGTCATTGCCCTTTGCGACACGGATGCACCTCTCAAGTTTGTTGACGTTGCCATCCCCACGAACAACAAGACTCGCCATTCGATTGGTTTGATTTGGTGGTTGCTCGCACGGGAGGTGTTGAGGCTCCGTGGGACGATCCCTCGCACTCCTGATGGCTGGAATGTGATGGTTGACATGTTCTTCTACCGCGACCCTGAAGAAGTGGAGAGGCAACAACAGGAAGAAGCACAGGCTAAGCTTGCCGCTGCCGAGCCAGAGGCCCAGGGTGGTCTGTCGGAGTGGGATGCCCCATCCGCTCCTCAGCCAGGCTCGATCAACCCTGCCCTTGTCGCCCAAGACGGTGGTGAGTACAGGTGCTGTGCCGGGATATTACCTATGTTTACTCATGTGTTTCAGGTGCTCTTGACTGGGCAGCAGACGCTGCACCTGGTACCACCGATTGGTCAGCAGAGCCTGCCGCAAGTGGATGGGGAGCGGAGCCCACCACTACTAGTGGGTGGGATTAGGCGTTGTACGCGATATAATTCTCGATGTGCATGCTTTGCTTCCTCTCCTTTTACATTGTCTGCGACTTTTGACATGCAAAATATGACATCACGGTCTCCCCCCATATGTGCTCGGGTGGTGTATA
This sequence comes from Suillus weaverae, assembly GCA_016767475.1. Lineage (NCBI taxonomy): Eukaryota > Fungi > Basidiomycota > Agaricomycetes > Boletales > Suillaceae > Suillus > Suillus weaverae. Next base: position 168,185 of record MU179332.1, on the reverse strand, counting down.
TATTCGCCATATCTTAAGCACAAATTTCACTTCATGGCTATGGTTTGATGGTGTCAATGAACTTCCAGGCGTTCACACTCGCACTCATCCACTATGTTGTGTGCTTCACAAGAGCAAAACCATTGGATTTATATAAGACTTGTACGTGTATTTCCTCGGCGCTTCAACAAGCTACCTTTTAGAAAACGAGGAGACCTCCCATCATAGTAAAGCGTCTATTATGCAAATTTCTCTCCAAGAAATTTCATTGAAATAAATCAAATTTGGCTGGCCATATCCATACAGAAAACTCGTATTGTACAATTAGAAATCCATCAGACAGACGCTCGACTCGCTGGCTCCGGTTCGCTCAACTGCAAGCAGTCGCGCGAAAAACAGAACCAAACGTCCTCGAAACCCCACGTAAACGCGAAGGCCATGTTCTCTGTCGAACGAGAGAGCGCGGTTGTCATCGAGTGGATTTGAAGGATGTGGCATGTGTAAACATGCGAGACTCGAGTTAGTTTCTATAAAATAGATCCTAGCTGAGTATGTTCTAAGGATTCAATGTATTGGATACCAGGTTTATATATCTTTTCGACCTGGCCCGTGCGCAACACTCCCACGGCTCCCTCGTGATTGAAAGTTATAGGTTGACGCTTCGCAAATGTTCTGGAGGTGATCATATGTGCTGGCAATTGCAAATCACTACCTACCTCACTATAGTTGTGTTGCAACCCGCTCACTTGATTGTCCTTTGATCAAGGGCAACTCGTCGTGATTTTTATACTCTGATGAGGATAGCATCATCTGGCTGCCTGATTCTAGTCAACTTAGTCACGGTATGGGGCATACAACTTGAAGTCGTTCGCGGTGCGATTCTTTACCTCATCCACAAACACGATGGCTTATATAGTGGGGAAAACGACCTCACATCGACAATATTAATGTTCTTTTCCCCAACTGCACGCAGCGAGGACTCGGACATCTCGATCCCAGAATATCCGCCCCTCCGACACCATCGGAACAGGCATGCTGAGTAACAACAAGCGCGGATGCTGGATAAGCTCGGAGGGGCGGATATCCTGGGGTCCAAGTTACTGTGTCACCTACCTTCTACTTGTCCGTATAATCAAGTTCAATCCGATTTTTCCGACGGTTCCGCGATGTTGTCATTACTTTCGACAGTGAATTATTCCGTCGTCGTGGCACGGTTCAACGAAATTCCGGCGTCACTATGATGCGTACAACCGTCGGGGACCTATCTCCGCTGTACACGGTAAACTGTGAAAAGTTTTTGACGCCAATATTTTTGCCACGTCATGTGCAGTGTGACTTGCCACGTGAATTACTCTCCATAGGCAGAAGTCGTGCGTTTCTTCGTTCTTGTGTTGTGAATTTAGCACTTACACTTCACTGTGGCTCAATGGAGCATTTCCTTGTTGAGCAGGTAGTCCTGGTTTCATCCAGCGGAACAGGCCAGTAACTCCGATCCACCCACCGAATGACGAATTGGAGGGTTTAAAGACCACACGGTCTTTGACTGACATTTGTACGTAGTCGGTTCCCGCTGCCTGGTGCCAGCCAGGAGCACCTGATGATGCTTGCATTCGGTACGTCAAAGGCAATGGACTGTCTGACCGTGTACTTTTGAAGGAGAATGCATACTAAGAAGTGGCGATGCCGTCTTTCAGGCAATGCTATTAGATGAGATTTAGATTGATCCGCTAGTAATTCTGCGTGGAGTCTTATCATATATTTTGCGCCATGAAGTCGCTGTTCTTTGGAACCTTGTAGATCCTCACGTATTGGGTCGACGGCGTCCTCTCTCGAAAATAAATTGCGATAACCGGGGACCGCTTCCATGGTACGGAGTCACCCGTACCGCAAGATTGCAATTGATGCCAGTGTCCAGATCTGCAACCGCATATATTGACTATTTGCCTCCCGACGCAACAACCTCTGAACCTAGTTCAATTTTGGTATCACTCAGGATGGCGGAAAAGCTATAAGAAGTCGCCACGATCACAATTCCCCACAGTCTCTCCAGTTTCTCGTCATGTTATCCACCCTCGTTTTACCTCTTTTTGCCCTGTCCGCTGTAAGCGCAAGCCCGTTTGCCACCCGTTCCATTGCCGCCCATTCTATTGCCGCTCGTTCTATTGCCGCTCGTTCCACTACACCCGTCGCAGCAGCTTGGTACGCCGGATGGCACGCTACTGATGGATTTCCGCTCTCTTCAATTAGCTGGGAGAAGTACAACACACTATACTACTCATTTGCGTAAGTTGCCTGTCTCGTCAATAAACCTTTGATTAAAGCGATCATGTTTGTTTCTCTTAGAGAAACCACTCAGGATGTCACCAGTCTGAGCCTGGCAGGCTCTGATGGCGAGCTGCTCCCTCAGTTCGTCTCTGAGGCCCATGCACATGTGAGCAAATAATAAATTACCGCTCTTGCAATTAATGTCTAACCCATGCGCAGGGTGTTGAGGCGCATGTCGCTGTCGGAGGCTGGACTGGGAGTATCTGGTTCTCTTCCAACCTTGCCACTGCCGAAAACAGGACGGCATTTGTCCAGACTGTGGCGGAATTTGCTTCACAGTACAACCTCGATGGAATTCAATTCGAGTAGGTTGATGATTATGACTCTGACACCACGCGCTGACCTCAATCGTCCCTGAATTCCAACAGCTGGGAGTACCCAAACCATCAGGGAATTGGCTGCAACACAATTAACGCGAACGACACGTCAAATTTCCTCACATTCCTCCAAGAGCTTCGCAAAAACCCAGTAGCGGCAAAGCTAACCCTCTCGGCCGCCGTGTCTCTCACGCCCTTTTTTGACGCTACCGGAAATCCTTCTACTGACGTCAGTGGGTTTGCGAAGGTACTCGATTACATCGCTTTGATGAATTACGACGTTTGGGGCTCTTGGCTCCCGAATGTGGGACCTAACTCACCGTTGAACGACACCTGCGTCGCGCCCGCGAAACAACAGGGCTCTGCTGTTTCTGCAGTCAAGGCTTGGACGGACGCAGGGATGCCGGCCAACCAGATCGTGCTCGGCGTTCCTACCTATGGTCACTCGTTCACCGTCGCTCCCTCTGACGCCTTCGCAGCTGGCAAGAAGAAACTAGCTGCATACCCCTCCTTCAACGCCTCGAACCAACCCTTGGGTGATGCATGGGATAACGCTGGTGGTATTGATGCCTGTGGCGTTTACGAGGGCTCAGGTGGTACTTTTAACTTCTGGGGCCTCATCGACGGCGGTTTCCTTACCAAAGAAGGTAAGGCTGCCGATGGCATCCACTACAGATATGACACTTGCAGTCAGACGGTAAGTATAATTTTTTATCCGGAGGAGTAGTGCTCATTTGTTTGCTTTTACAGCCGTATGTTTACAACGAGACTTCACAAGTTATGATCTCCTTCGATAACGCCGAATCGTATGCTGCAAAGGGCATGTATATCAAGAACGCCGGGCTGCACGGTTTCGCGATGTGGGAAGCTGGTGGTGATTACAACAACATGCTCCTCGACTCTATCATCCACGCTGCCAGGTGATAGATACGTCGCCACTGTTTAAGGGCCGGAGCAACCCTACCAAATCACACTCATTAGTATATCACTACGTACCTTCCATAATTTAGCTTGTTGCCAGAAAAAAACAGGGATAAGGTTTCTCTTTATTCACGGCGCCGCTGCATCATTGGCCGTAATGCCTTTATCCCCTCGTTTTTGTTTAGCTACAGCTACCTTATAGAATTTATATAAGTAGTCAGCTTGATCATAAGTTAGATCTTCAACGAGGACCCAATCACATTCTAAAGGCAACATTCACCCTCCGAGCATCCACGGAGAGTATAAAGAGCGCACGAGCCTACATCAAGCAAGTTATTAAGTCCTCAAGAGACACAGGCAAGTGGCTCAAAGGGTTGCGCATAGTAGCATTGTGAAACAGAACACAGATGGCCTGACCAGTCTTTGTTCGAAAAGACATTTCCAAATGGATATATTAGAAAGATCATTGCGAACAAAGCATAATCGATATCATCGAATCATTTTGTTCCTGACACGATTCTAGTAGAATACACCTTCAGGTCCCCCAAAAGGCCCTCTTGGTCCTTTTGAAACCTTCTAGTCAGCTTCCGGAGCCGGAGCAAAACGTATAAAATACGAACGAATTTTTGAATGAATGCAAGTGGAGGACATCCAGCTGGTAGAGTAGTGGTGCTGAGCTTAGATGTCCCTTGTTGCGCGTGGGGTTTTCAAGACCTGGCTTATCTCGACACCTTCATGCACATTAATGGAGCGGAGCCGGGGCGCGAGGGGGGTCGGCTGGAGATGCCCCCCAGTCAGATCGTCAAAATCAATCCGATCCCAACCGTCTAGGGCATGTGTATTGATTATGAGTCGTGACGATGATAATTATTGGGCTTGGAGTGATAACCATCAAAAGCACGCTTGTCCGATAGACGCGACGCGTTTTTAAGCTCCGCCGTAAAACGCGTTGACCATATACGAACGCGTCTCCACGTGACTCATATGCTCTTTACTGTTTACCGCCATGTCCTCCTCATATATGCGGTCGGTCTCTCCTTCTCCAAACCTCCCAGCGAAGCTTCGGAGGAAAAGTTCCTCAGCCTCTATCAATTCGCCATCGTCATTTGAGCCGGATGACAATGATCTAGATTCCCCGTCACCCGTGACATCTCCGTTACCCTCGTCCTCACCACTTTCGATGCCGATATACTCTTCTCCAAATTATATCGCGACTCGTTATTCACACTCGCGTTCAAAATTTCAAAATTCATGTCAAGAATTTTACCCGGAGTTTGATGATGTGCCCGGTTCACCGACGCCTTTCTACCGTCGGGGTCGCACTTCCAAGTGTATGACCCACCAGCAGGTGTCCGATAAGTACGGAAGTTATACGGACAGCGAAGATGAGATGATGGATTCTGAGCCTTATCTTTGCGATGACTTACTTGCTTGGCTTGGCCCGCCTTCTCCGGCACGTGATGTACCGGAAGACGTTGGGTGCGACTCCGAAAGCATAGATATTCATCTACGCCGGACATACTTTGCTACATCTTCCGAACGTGGTCGCTGGCAGAGCAGTCCAGTCATACCTCGAACGTACAATCCCAAGTCGTTTACGTCCAGTCCAATACGCCCCCACAGGGGGCATTCAACCCCTGTGAAGAGCATTGCGCGACACGTGAAGTCCCCTTTGTTGGAGTTCCGTGATTTTGTCCGTAGGCAATCGACGAGCAGAGTAAAGGACGATTCGTCTAGCTCTCCATTTCTTTCAGCCAGCGACAGCCACGATATTGAGGACTATCGTAGTCTTTCGCCCCTTCCTCCGTCATCTCCACCCACGTCCCCGATGTCACTGGCACCATCGCAACCAGACGATTGTGCCTTAATCGATGATGATGTGGTCCTCGACGATAATTGCGATTCAGATGACGTGAGTTCTTTAATTTCGGTATCTCAGCCCGTTTCCTTACGACTTAACATGTATATGCATGTTGCATAGTTCGACCCCAAACAACAGAACATCCATTCAGTAAACGTCACGCCACGTGACGCCCCTACCTCCGACTCCGAGGCCCCGTTGCTATTAACCTCGGAACATGCGCCAAACGCAGCCTCGACCGCGTGCCCCTCTTCCTGTACGAACGAGGCAACTCATCAGCCTCTTAAACTTTCCCTCACTGTGCCTGCCTCCATTAACACTATTACCCCGACTTCCACCACCGAGATCGAGCCATCGCGATCGTATCCGCATTCGCCTACAAACATGTTACTAGGGCTTAGCGCATATACTAATATTCCATCCGCTGTTACTCCTCCGCCTCACTTGAGTGAAGAGATGGGTCTTGTAGCCAGAAATACAACATCTACTGGTGTGGTCGGCGCTCGTATGATCGTTGATGCACAAGTCGATCAATGTAACAACGCTACTTCGCAGTCTATGCAGATTCGCGTTTCGAATGTCGCTGCTGCAGTATCAGCAGGCACGAACCCAGTTGACTCGCTCCTTGCCACCCCCACCGCCATCCCACATTCTCCTCTGAAGACGGTGAAGAAGCCACGGCCGAGTTTTAGTGACGGGGAGTTCGTGCAGGGGAGCAGCGTGTCACAGCCGCAGCCCCAGACCGCACGTAGGAGCAGCATGTCGCACCCCAAATCTCCCGACAAAGATGCCGGTGCGACGAAAGAGTCGTCAAGACCAAAGCCTGAGCCCAAGCTAAAACAAGGCCTGAAGCGGGAAGACTCTGTCTCATCTGTTGCGCCTGCACAGAAGAAACCTCGGTTAGAGGATGTGGACCGTGATACGGACCAGGGGCCCAGGCGTAAGCAACGCCAACGCAAAACTTCCTCGAGTGCGAAGGAGAAAATTACAGTTGACAAATCACGGTCACGGTCTCGCTCGTGCCTCAAATCAAAGTCTTCTGAAGAGGATTTGCGCACACAAGTTGCTCGCGTTTGTGATGAGCCTCGATCGCGCAACGGTTCCGAGCCTTCCACGACGAAGGCCGAAAGTTCCTCCACACCAACACTCCTTGATCCAGAGCAAGTTGAGCTTACAGGCATGCTTGTAGAGGCTCTCGCCACATCGCGTGCCTCGTCTATGGACACGCTTGCTCTTCACACTACTATTACCCAAACGCACCCCCATCTCAAAACGAAACACAATAAAAAAGAGTGGCTTAACCTCATTCCAGCCATGCTTGAAGCGGGGCGCGAGCGATGCGGGATGTTCGAAAAAGTTCAGAGTAGTGGGACGGATGGGGCAAAGCAGGCAAGGTGGTTTTATGTCTCTGAGAGGGACGAAGACCGTGAGCGTGCGGAGCTACTGGAGGAACTTATGCCAAAGCAGAAGAGGAATGAGACGAAGAAGTTCAAGAGGTACTATTATGCCCCACTGCAGAAGGTTTCGAGATGGGAATCGGAGGATGCGATTTGACATGCTCTACTTGGGGAGTATCTTTGTGCGACGCTTTCGCTCTTGAGCGTTTGATCTGGACCCCCGTCTATTTACCTTTTGTTGATGTCCAGACCTCCTATTAGTGCCCTCGATTGAGGTTTTTTTGTTGGACTGTAGCCTCACCACATAGCTATGGTGACGAAGAAACACTAATTTGTTTCTCGAGACCAGTCCCCAGGCCTAGACTCGAAGAAAAGAGGGTAGTGCGAGCCTATGCGAGGCTCCTCCCAGTTTGGCTTGAATTCAATTGAAAATTCGAACACCGCTTTTAGTCGCGTGATTGAGTTGGGCACGTGTTGTGCTTTTGTCGCGTCGTCTGAGTAAATTGGGGTCATTAGTATCACACCCGCGTGAACTTGAAAGCCACCGTCAGACGGTTTGCGTTTAACCTTCTTGCGCTTGGACTTGATCCTTTGGCGCAAAAAAAACTTGCTTCCGTGGAATTATCTTTTCCTATCTTTCTCCTTCCAGCGTCGACGACGGCCAAAGGCATCATCAAAGCGCGTTCGCTTACGCAAGTTTCCTTGGTTTTCCGCTTCTAATTCGAGGACTTTGTTGGTTTTCATCGCTTGTAGCCCTTTGTTGCTGTAGGTGCTCAGACGACTGAAGTAATTCATCAAAGTTACCACTTACACAGGAAATTCAGCATATATAAACTCGCTTTTCGAACCCACCTTCTCAAACACCCCTCACTCAGCACGTAATTTGAAGAACAAACAGTCTCACTAAATACCATGATCCAACCACCCGTAGAGATCCCTAACGAATTGATGCCCCTCGATGATTCTATGACCGAGGAAACACAACAAGCTACCCAATCCACCCAGCACGCGTCTCAACCGAATCCTGCAAACACCAATAGCCATCTGTGGGGCTACCTTCAACCATGCAGCAACGTGCTTCGCCGCCTCGATCTTTGGAAAGTTCAGCCCGCAGCTTCAGTAGGAAGGGCTCCCGACAACGATATCATTCTCCCTGGGGGAAGAGTCAGTGAGTGTCTAGCGTATACTTGGTGGCGTTTCCTAGCGCGTTCGATGCTGCATATTGACGCGTCGCGGTGTAGGTAACAAGCACTGCCGAATCACATGGGACGGAAAGGAGGACAAAAATTCCGCGGTGACTGTTCTTGACACCTCCAGTAATGGTACCTGGGTACGCATCAGTAACATAGCCTCATGATCACCATTTGATGGTAAAATTTGCAGATCAACGGTGCCAAGATTGGAAAGGACAAAACCGCAGTCCTCAAGGAAGGCAATGAGATTGCTTTCGGTTCTCCCCATCCCCAACCCGGGGACCTTGAAGACTATCGTTAGTTGTTTACATTCGTGTTGATGTTTACTCATCGACTCATTTTCAGGATTCATTTACCGGCACACCGCTGCCGGACCCCCGCAGGGCGGCCTTCATGCTCAATATGACATCAGCCACGAGATCGGCAAGGGGTCTTTTGCAACTGTCATGAAGGCTGTGTCGCGTGCGACGGGCCAGTGGTATGCCATCAAGGTTATCCAAGACAATAAGGTCAAGCGTGCCACTGCCAACAACAATGAAACAGCGTTTGCGCGAGAGATCAGTATTTTGGAACGGCTCCATCATCGGAATATCTGCCAGATGAAGGAAGCCTTTTTCGAAGACAATAGTATCAGTGCGTATATTTGGTATACCCTACTAACCCAAGCTGATCAATTGTGTAGATCTCGTCCTCGAATTTGTCGATGGAGGAGATTTACTTGATTACATATTAAGAGAGGGCGGTCTTAGTATGTTATTCGGTTTGTCGATGCTTGGTGATTCTCAGTGTTATTTTCAGAGGAGCCGCTGGCTGTCCACATAATCGCGCAAGTTTGCGATGCCCTTGCAGTAAGTCAACTTGCTGTGTGATACCGTAAATCCTCTGACCTATTCCCCGTTCAAAGTACATCCATAGCAAGGGGATCGCGCACCGTGACCTGAAGCCCGAGGTAATGGATTTCCCTTGAAGCGGTTGATTCCATTATGAATGCTGGTTATTTAGAACGTACTGCTAACTACGGAAAATCCCCCCACCGTCAAAGTTGCCGACTTCGGTCTCGCCAAGGTTGTCGATAGCGTCACTTTCCTCAGAGTCAGTAATCCCATTTTTGGCTCTCTAACATGTCACTGATGGGCCTATGCCCCACAGACTATGTGCGGTACACCCGCATATCTCGCCCCCGAAGTTGTGACCCAGCAAAACCAGGAAGGCTATGATCACCTCGTTGACAGTTGGAGCGTTGGGGTGATCGTATTCTGCATGTAAGCATGAGATCTGCATATGCCATGCCCTTTTTTTCTGAACTGAGGTGTTTTTCACAGGTTTACACTGTCAAGCCCCTTCATCGAAGACGAGAACCAGCGCGATCTCAAGCTCAGGATCGCAGAACGCACAATCCAATGGAGCATTTTAGATCATGTAGATGTTTCACCACTGGGTACGCTCTCCCCGATCAAGTTTACAACACACTAATTGACGAGTGTACGGTCGAATAGCGAGGACTTTCATTGAGAGGTTGCTTGAGCATGACCCTCGGGATCGTATGTCTCTCAGCACAGCCTGCACTCACGCATGGCTTGCCAACGTTCCAACACTCTCCCATCTTCAACCTCGCGCTATTACCGGCTCCTCCGTCGCATCTATCCAAGATGGTGCTTCCTGCGTCTCCTTACCCGGCTCAGAGGACACGGAGACGACCGATGTCTCAAGCGAACCTGCGGTAACTGAGGGTCTCGACAAACTCCACCTGCGCCAACAATCTGCCCGTGCGCCCCTCCAGCGACGCGCCCAAGTACTCGCTCAAGCTGCTGAGAACGATCAAAGCCTATTAGAACCGAGCTGGCAGATGGTGGAACATGCACAGGAAATCGCGAATGGCGTGCGAAGTGGGAAGCGCAAGTTGGACCCACAAAGCCCTCCGCCGGATGTGGACGTCGAGAATGGGAATCCGAAAAAGCCAAAGCGGGTGCCGGAGGCGAATGGCCCAACTACGCGCACCAGAGCTGCAAAGGGACGTGGGCGAGGAGGTGCTTCATCACCACTAGCACGGTTGCAGGAAGCAGCGGCAGGGATGATCGTGGAAGAGGAGCATCTAGAGGACGACGAGGATGTAGAGGAAGCTGCCGGTGCTGAGCCTGCATCCCATGCTCCACCGCGAAAATCTACTCGCGTATCTCCCAAAAAAGGGGCACGCCGGGGGTAAGAAGGTGAATGTGTATAATATCTTATGTTTGGTTTATTGGTTTTTCTTCCTTTCATTGTATTGTCAGCGCTTATCCCTTATCCCCCCACACTCGCTATGTAACCTCGACAACTCACATTCGTTAATCTACTGCTATATTCTATCGATATCCATTCATTTGCTATGAGTATGCTATTCAAAGTTGTCCATTCTCTGTTGGATCATCGAGTTCCTAGCATCAACATACGCCAAGTGTAATACCTCTATGAAGTGTCCAATGTGAAGCACGCCGTGATAAATGATAACCACGCGTAAAAAGTGTGCTGCGTGACAGACGATGGCTTGGATGTCGTGAGTGATTTCCGTCAAAAAATGCTTCTGAAAGCGCTGCGAGAATGGTCAGTGACCTTGCTGCAAATAAAAAAGTAGTGGTCATGGGTGTCGCATGAAGGGTGCCTGCTTCCATGAGCCAAGTCCCATCCTCAAATGTAGGTTAGTGTCTCTATCCAAAAGTCCCCCAAAGTGGGCCAAAGAACTCCCCCAGTGCGGTTCTACGTATAGCGATTATGATGTTGATAGCATCTGCAGAGGACCTAGGTTGAGTTGTCGCCATAACTTGATTGCGACGGCCTCGAGTAGTGCTTGCGATATTTTGGACCCGGAAGACGGTGATAGAAATGAGCATTGTCACTGGCGTGGGGTGTGATAATCTCACAGCGAGTCTGTATACTTATTTCTCGGAAAGGCAGCCACTTAGACATCTATCGTGGTGTCTTGAGCCTCTTGACCAAAGACCTTTCAAACAGAAATTGCTGAAAGCATTCCAGTCGACTGCGAAAATAATGAAAAAGAGCCGTAAACATTCGAGTGATAGACATACCTTCAAGGCATGAAGTATATGATGTACTTCAGTTTTCCCTCTAGTGCAAGTCGATCGCATCTGAGACAGACATATTTACTAAGAGCTCCAAACCTCCGAGTCCAAGTAGCCCTCCTCGAGAAATCGCCGATACCGTTTGATACGTAACGCATTCCTGATTATCAAAGTTGTCCACAAACCATGCTGGATTAGCACTGCTATTGGCCAAGGTTAGTAGCCTTGGCCCGAGATCATTCCGATGTGCTGGGCGGATCTCGCAATAGTGGGGAACCCATCTAGGCTAGTAAGGCCCGTCCTTGAGTAAAATTATTGCTGGCATGTCCACTTCAACCTTGAACATTCTGATGGCATCATACTGGCATGATGATGGTGCCCGAGGCTCGGAAGAATAATGATATTGCCGCAGTTCGATGATAGCTGCGTGGTCTGATGCGCCCAGGACTGCCCGTAGGTAGATAGCAGAAAGAAGTTATGGCGTTAAACTGCTTTTGGGATGCACCATGTGCATGAGATTGAGGTCGTCTGATGAATTTGACTTGACAGCGGTGAGGGCTATGATCTCCATCATCCTGAATCTGTAAGATACAAACATTCAAGTTCAATGTAGTCTCTAAGTCGTATTAGAGCTTTGAAGTGGATCCAAAACCGCCATGTTATAGAACACAACATGCACATGATATTGTTCCAAATTTTGCTAACATTACGTAAGTGCCGCGCAGGCTGATTGGATCAGTCTCAGCCGCAGTGGTGCCGTACTGCCTTCAAATTACCCTTGTCATTATGATCAGTTCGAAGCCGTTCTCGCCGTCATGCTCTTTTCCTCAAGCTCCGGGTACAGACCATTGAATCTGACACCACAAGAAGTCATTGACTCTGAGCGTGATGACGACCACAAAGCAAAGCTGCAAAAGTCACGAACTGTGCTCCATTGGCCTCTTGTCGTCGTAATCTTCTGCACGTTCATCAACCTGTTACTGGTCTCTACCCCTACCTTTCTCCGAGGCTCCTCAATATCTTCAGACAAACTTATCACTCGAAAGAATATTCACCTTCTCCGTCGTCCTTCTCAATATATGCGATTTGACGAGATCGCACGGCCGTCGCCTCCTATTCCGAGAGAATTCACAAATTTTCCTATGTCTGTTAGTTTGGTGGATCATTCTGCGCCAAGTCATGTTTTCAATGACTATCTTGCAATGCGCACGACACGTGCTGGCACAATCTCACCTGATGACCGCAAAGTACATGTTACACAAACTGTCAGTTTATCTTTCATTTTTCTGTATTCTATAGACTGACGGAATAGAAGGTTTCAACAATATTTCAGTTCAGGGCGATCGACTGGGGCATGGAAAGCTGCGAATTGCACGTCGCCCTTCCGCCTGTGGACCGACCAACTACACTTGCTTTATACCGCCTCAATGCCACTGTACCAGTTGATATTTCAACCCTATCGTTCAACGTCCGACCGCCGCGAGTCGCAAAACTTGGTAACATAGTGCCAGGGCAACACAGCCTGGATTGGCACAGAAAACTTTCTTGTGCGATGGACGATGTCCTTGTTTTCGAGTTAGGATGTTCGGAGGACGAACCGAGCGGTAGATGCGATATAGAATGGTGGCAGACTCACAACATGACTGCACCGGGTCAGTACTTCATCACTCTATATGAGATTTGCTGACAGCATAATTGAACCTCTAGTTGTCTACATGATCCAGCGCTCGACTGCGTAGTTTTCCTCGCATTTTGGTCATCGAGACGAAACGTTTGGTATATCTAACGGTTTTCGGCATCTGGTTACAATCTTATGCAATCCCACTTGTCATCAGCCATCTTACTCGTGTATGTCAACAGCTTTGCCTCCTGCTTCATGCACCTTCCACCAATAATGACTAGATTTGAAGATATAAATGATTTTATGTGAGCATCAAATGGTGCGCCCATTTTTCAAACTACGGCACTTGATCTCGCCATGCACCGAAGCTAATCCGGACCGCCCTCTTGCTCGGAGAGCGTCATTACATCAAGACTTCTGATACTAAAGCAAAACAGTATCGTAAGAACGCTTTGCGGAGATTTGTACTTTCCGTGATGGAAGCAGAGAGAAATGTTGCTGTGACTATCAAATGCCCCCCGAGGAATATATCCGCATGGTTTGAATCCCAAAGCTGGAGCACCGTAATTAAATCAACCATTACAGGGAACTTGTTGTGAGCTACCGTCAGGTAATGTTTGGTGCGTACGATGTACCAGTACAGTGCATCACTGAAATTCACATAGCTTAATATGACTTTGGTCTGTTTCGTCTTTTACTTTCTTTCTGACAAACCATTATCACCTTATGTCAGATTTCTAGCTTCTACAGTGTTCCGTCAAGGAAGTAGTAGCTTGGCCTCATCGCGAAGCATCCGAGTTCCACCGAGACCTGCTAATACCGGCGGGAACACTTCGACAGTATGGCTGGGCGCGATTCCATAGGAAACTCGATTGGATAACCAGCCCTTGATCCCATGGCTGACTGTATCCTACTGTTGAACTCGATCCTCTGCTGCCGCACTCTATGCCCTGCAAGTCCTACATAGGAAATCAGTGCCAGGATATTATTGAGCTATAGAATACATGTGTAGAGTACCGAGCGTTTCTATGCATAACCGTCATGTGTACTACCCGATATGATTTCCTTGCCAATCAAGTAGTTACCAAGACGCGGATGTAAGCGCAGTGTGTGGCTGGGTCTTGTCCTTTAAACTCATGAGGCATTCCCGCCTAGCCTCAGCAGTTGGATTTCCTGCATTGCAAGCCGAGAGGGTGCATTTGCAAAAGTGGAGCTTCAATGACAAAGGGCCTGAAGTGCGCACATGGCATTGACGCGAATTGCTTCTGCGGGATCACACAATGTAACGAGGAAAACATTAAGCTTATTAAATATCAAGCTTTCAAGTGTCATGTTGTCCCAGAACGATATTGCTACTGATGACACCAGTAGAGACGACATGTGGTGTGGAAGGGGTGTCTATCAATTCGACGTGTGGAGAAATCAATGCACATGACTTTCACGTGACCGTGTCTGGGCAAAATGCATCAAACCAAAGTCAAACTCATTCACCAACTGCCACGATGATCACCTCCCGCCCCATAGGTATAGCATTTGAGGACGACTACCGCCACCTGCCGAAGACTCCAGGTAATAGAATGCTGAAATCACGAAGCGCACTCCAGGAAAATGTTGGCCGCCACGTACCCGTCACAGTCGATGCGAAAGCGAAGAAAGCTGCATTGCAACAAACACCGTTTCACCCAAATGCCTTGCGTGAGCTAATCTTCCAAGACCATGACACATGCTCTTACAAGCTACTGCAGAACCACAGAAGATCCTCAAGGATCATGATGGAACAACCAAATCCAAGGGAAAGGAACCCGCACCCTCTCGGCCTCTGGGGGACAAAACGCCTTTTCCCAACCGCATTGCTAACCATTCCACACCATTGCAAATGACAAAGCCTATCTTTGATGTCACGCCCGGTGCACTTCTTCGCCCAAGTTCCGCACGAAAACATGTTAGACTTCCCCGCAGCGCCAGCAAGGGCTTTCAGACACCACTCACTGGTGGAGATCATTGGGATGTTAGTGATATAGACATCAATCCAGAAGTCGTAGCGGCGCCCAGTCAATCGATTGAAGAAGAAGACTACGATGAAATCGAGTACATGCCTCCGAAACTACCTGGTAGGTAATCTTGACAAACGCTTTCTTCTGCTGATGTATTAACACGTGTAGAAATGCCATACGAACCTCCGTTTGAACTTCCTGATTATAAAGAGGTCGGGAGAGTGCTCCTCGCTCTTACCCACTCCTGCCCGATCGACGATATACCGACACATGCTACATCCACGGAATTCACGGCAGCTGAATTTGACGACGAATTCTTCGCCCTAGACGATTTATCTCTCCCCCATCTCGGTAAGCTAATGTTGCACAACATCTATTCTAATCTTGATTTCCGTTGCGTACAATCAGTTGATGATAGTCCATTCTCGTGGGCCAATCCTGCACCGAAGCCTGAGCCTGAGGTGACTCGAGCTCCTCCGTCATCGAAGAATACCACTCGTCCAACCAAAATTACAACGTTGAGAACTATTCGCGCTGCATCCACAGTAGCCCATTCGACTCCGGCTGATACCTCCCGACCAAGATCTGGCCCAAAAACTGTTCCTTGTTCCACCGTTACGCGTCTAGGTGTGACAACTTCGAAATCAGCGGCCCGCGCAATATCAAGTGCCACAGTCTTGAGGGGACACACATCTAGAACACCTTCAACGCGTGGACCTTCGACGACCGTGTCTCGAGCGCCATCTACCACCGTGATGACGAGGACGCGTCCCGCAAGTACATTACCCACTGGTATTAAACCCAAAGTAGGTCCAGCGAGTGGGAAATTTGGAGCACAGCCAAGGGCAAGTGCACATGTGAAGAGTAGCGTGTCGACGAAGAAGACAGTTCAAGGAATCGGGATTGTCTTTGGAGATAGCTGGCAGGAAGAGGAATTTAGGTTCAATGTCTAGGATTGCGGATTTTGGCTTAAATTTTGTATACTATACAAACTAGTTTGCTGTCTACGTGCAAACATGGCTTTGAATATCATTCCCAGTGAAAACCGACAAGGACAAGCGGATACGTTGCGATATAGATTGTCGGTTTAAAGTCTTGAGAGAGAGAAAACGGCACATTTTGAGACGAGAAAAGAAATCTGGATCTTTAGATAGGTACTTGTCCCAATGTAAGTATGCGTTGAAAATGGCCTGGAAAATTGTACCGACACAGATGGAATGAATTGTACAGAGGCTATCGCTGTGCCACGAATTGCTGGTATTAGGGAGGTTTAATAGTGGGGTCGCCGCTCCCGCCGTCCCGCCCCATCGCGCCCCCACCCGCCATCCCGACACCAATGCTATCGCGCACGCATCCACTGGGATCCCGCTGCTAGTTATCATGCAAATTCCCGCTGTCCTTGCCTTGGAGCCGACCTGTGGTAGAAGAACCCAGTTAGTACAGTGGTTCATAAAACCAGTAGGCAAGTGTACTGCATTAGCAAGATCATGAATACTAGCACATACCTCCTTGGCACCAGTGGTGAACAGATTGTTCCAGTACAGTGTGAATACACTAGCCGGTTCCCGCTGGTGCTGGTGACCAATTACTTGCCAATCGAGCGCACACGTGAGCTGCGTTCTGCTGATCTAGTCCGTCAAGCCAAGATTTGTTATTCCAAAATGTTCTGATTGCACAGTGAAGATATCAGTCAAAGTCAATAAGCGGCTGGTGCATGGACAGATTAGGAGACAGATGAAGAGATGTACTAAAATGCCTTGTTGCTACCGCTGTAGCCAGGTATATGCATGATGCTTCAACATCGGGCATGGCGCGCGACAGAAGGTTTCGTATACTTGATTCTACGTCAGAGAACGAAATCAGTATTGGTACGAACTTGTGGTGCTACTTATGCAAGAGAAAGAGGGTCAAAATCAGTCAATTCTGTGGTGCATTCCGTCAAAAAGTCAAGGTCCCACTCCATTTCTGCGGGTGGTCTGTCCGTGCTCTTGCCTGCCATGTGCATCTTGTGTGACATCCATAAAGAAGCTTGGATAGCAGTAGCTCGAAGCTTTGGATCCTGGTGCCATAAATTCTGGATGAAATCCCACATGTCGGCATCAAGTCCTCGCTGAAGGCACACGTTATCCGTAGGACGTGAGGGACGGCTTCCCATCACGAAATTGGCATCCACTGCCTGTGGGGACAACCCCCAGAATGGACGTATCCCATTATACATCTGGAGGGATCAGTTCATGGTCAAGCATGACGTTGGGGGTTCGTACCTCGTAACATATGCAACCAAATGCAAATATATCACATGGGCGTCTATCCAGGGCTGACAACAGATGTGCATTAGCACGTGCCTCCAAAAGTTCAGGCGCCATGAAAGAGGGGGTTCCCGCAACAGAGATTGTGGTGGTCTGAAGCTGAGCTTGAGAGTCTTGCGTGGTTGCAAGGCCGAAGTCCGCCAAACACGCACGTCCGGAGGAGGTAACCAGGATGTTGACCTTGGAACAATGCTTCAGTGGCGTTCTCAACGATCAAAACATTAGCATACCCCTTTCAGGTCACCATGCACAATCGTAGGTTGCATTCCATGGAGGTATTCTAAACCTCGCGCAATATCCAATACCTGGCCATTTCAGTAAGCACTAGGAGCCAGAATTCTATCACTGACCAGAGGGGCACGATCAGCATCAGTTCGCTTTAGATACGCGTTCAAATGTCCATTCTTCATCCAAGGAGACACCAAACAGGTCCTAGGTGCACCATCATTAAGATGGAATACGCCGTAGAATGGCAGGCAGCTGGCATGCTGGATGTGACACCAAACGACTGCCTCATTCGAGAAATCCTACAGGCAGTAATGTTATCAAAGTTTCCTTGCGTACAAAAGAATCATACTAACCTTGAGAAACTGCTCGGTGGTGCGGCCGACGGCCTGAATCTCTTTCACGGCTACGAAGCGACCAAGGAGTTCACCTTTGGAAATTACTCCAGACCCACCATGGAGGCTGGTTGGCTCCAGGTTGTCAATTCGGCGAAGCTGCAGGCTCCGAGGAAAATGGCCTGACTTCCTCGACAGTCGGATGATAGTATCCAAGAACCGACATTTGTACCATCCTTCTAATTGGTCCGACTTCATTACGAGTAACTACGAGCAAATCAGCAACGAGGGCATCAAAAATGCGTCGGCCTTACCGTCTGCAGCAAGTCTAGCATAGACTGAGCCCTATCGTCTCTAAGCGTGAGTAGCTGAGAAGTAGCATGCGAGTCGGTCGAACAACTGGCAATCAATGCCCCAATGTCTTGAATGTCTAACGCGTGTAGTCTGGACCGGCTAGTAAGTGATTGGTTACAGACGTGCAACTCCACTTGAGCCTGAACAAGATCAGCTGAATCACACTCAATACACAACAAGGGAGGGCAAGCGCTAACCCGGCTCATTAGTCCCGACAACATGTCCTTGATAGCCTTGAAATTCATCAAACACCACATGTTGTCCCGTGATACCCAGTCTCTTCTCATCTTCTCCAAGTCAACCAGCAGGCTACAACAACGTTAGATTAAACAATGAAGACGGATCCTGCATGTACTTCGGCTTGTCGGGGACACAAAGATTAAGGTGCGTAAACACATGTGCATACAGTGTCTAGTATCCGTAGACGCCGTCAGACCCCTGCGCAGCTTCATAACGGAGACCCTACTGACCGGGAAAATGGGCATGCACCGCATCCCTTTGATGCATGCCTGTCTCGCTGCTGCATCCAAGCCCTCAAATTCATCGACCAAATCTTGGACCTGAAATCTCACTGAGTTGCGAAGATGCTGTGTAGAGGTCTGGGGCGAGTCCGTTCGATGATTACGGGATAGCGCAATGTCGTCGATGGTTGTTGGTGCGGGAGGTCGAACGGGATTCTGCTGCTGCCAAACAGAAAACCATGTGCTTGAAACTGTACTCAGCGTAAGATCGGATTCTGTGCTCAGTGTATTGCTCGATTCAGAAGGAGCGCTTGTCAAGTTGCCTGTGGACGATCGAGGAGAAGCTGCCGGTCGGTGCGAACCATCATGATGACCCAAGTTCCTGGCATACAACGCCTGGAAATCTCTCGCGAAATTGTGCTTCTCTCGAATATGAAGATTTAGCTCCCGAGTCGCCACAACTTTGTGACAGTGAATGCATTCTATCGAAGGCACGAACCGTGTCACCGACATAATACAGAAGTCGTTCTATCTTCGTTCTATACGGTCTGATCACGGGAGACTTTATCACTGGAGAAAGACGGTGAAATTTGACAGTGTCCAGTTTGAGCACCTTGAAGTGCTTTATATGGTGGTGAAGGCAAGCTGAGGCTGTCTGAGCGTCAATTATGTACTTGTACAATAATAAGTTACTAAGTATAAGCGCACGGTCCCGGATCGCACAGTTGAAATAGGGATGCATCTCGACACATGAGGCAGTGGCATCCAAACCAGAGTGGTGCGCATAAGCTTAAAGCTATACGCAGACAATACAAGCAAGACAATAACAGGAACTGGCAATTGAAGAGTATCAATAATTGACATATGTATATGAGTAACCCTGAGGCTCCGGCAGTTTCCGGATAGTCCGGAATTTACCGAGCCACATAAGTTCGCGTCGAGCAGTTTTTTGTTCCTTCAACTTCGCCGATTCCTTATCACTCTTCCACTTCTACTCATGAGGAAGGGACATTATTCTTCGGCGTAGAAGGACTTCTGCAGCTTCACTTTCGCTAGCAGCGCTATGCCTTTTGTTTTGTACATCTGGCGATGATGGTCTTCTAGATAGTGGTGAAAGCTACAAAACTGAATCTACATATTACCCATTTCTGTTACACCCGATGTCATCCAAGTCTTAATAACAAGATAACCGTTGTTCGTTCGTTGCGATCCCTATCATGTTAGCTGGACTCGCGCATCATGCTTTCGAGGATTGCCTGCTAGAAACTCAGCTCATTCGAATGCCAAACATGGAAGCTAGAACATACGCCGTGACACTGAATTTGAGCGACGTGAAGACGATCGTCAGCTTCACGACATTGCCAACAAGTTCGGACCATCCTCGCTCATCGAGGATGACCATACCCTCATCCTCTTCGCCATGTTGTCGATAGAATCGACCATAAATTGTAACCTCGGGCTTGTACCGATACTCAGATATCCACCAATCTTCTTTCGTGGCAAATCTGGTAATGAACATGTCGACTGCTTTCTGCAATTGTTTCAGATCATGGAAAGCAAGTCTGGACAAGGGGGCGCTTGCCCTGTAGCTCATGGCTTGCAACGCTGCTCTTCCAAATGCGCGTTTGTCATCTCTGCAAGTAACAATTATCTGCGGAGGGATGGACATTGCGGTAGCAACAAATTCATGTAGCGTGTGTAAAGCAGAGACAACATCACCAGGCAGGGATATTGGAGCTTGGGATGACTGTTGAACAGATTCCATCCGACTCATGGTATCCGCAAACGAATAGAAAACGGCAGTACGGCGGCGTGGCCACAGGCTGTGAATAAGATGCACGTCGTGAGCATCGGAAACGAGGCGTCACTGAAGCGCCTGACCACTGTGACAAGTCGTCTTTTCATTTCGTGCATTGTCATCTTTCCTCTAGAATTTCTACGTGATATATGCATGGTGGTCTCGTACGTACGAGTTCTGCTACTAATAGTACTCGGGCTCGAGCTATCACAAGAGTCTGATTCATCAATGCATCACGTACTAGCTGAGTAACAGTGCTCCGAGTCACGAGTCATGCAATGTATATTTAGACCCCCGGATGTAATTGTTCAAACACTCTTCCAGTTCTGCTGGTTTTCTACCCTAACAAGCTTTCCATCAGAGACACGGCAAACCAGGATCATCCCTGGTAGCTAACTTCCCGTTGAAATCTGAGTCAGTGTTCAAGTATATATTCCATATCAATTACAATATCGTTACCATTCAGAAAAAGAAGGAGGACTAGAATTTTCCTTCTATCAAGGTCTGACTACGAAAGACTACCATTCAGCGCCTCCTCCGAGGAGTTTTCTCCCTGAGACATCCTCTGGTAGCCCGCGGTACAGCAAAGCCGATCTTGGGTCACTATCGAGCCTGTTCTGGAATCTGCGGCACTCGCTCAAACACACATCCGCCTGGTTGTCCCTGATACGCGAGATTCGGATACTGCCCACCTGTCATGGTGGGCGTAAGCGATTCTGCTTAAACAGATTTTACCCGCTTTCCCAACCAACAAACTGAATTAAATTCCTATGCGGCTGCGGGCAGGGGGCCACACATGAAATAGTGGGTTTGATAAAGCGTGTTCCGACCGTTCTGGCCCGCAGTGCCTCGACTAACTTGAGTACACACTAACTAAGTATACTTTATGATCCAAACCTACCTCGCTTTCTTAGCCATTGTCTGTGCAACCATCGCAGAAGGATGGAGTAGCATGCGAAAGAAGGCGAAATGTATGCCATTCCCACCTGAATCGCGCTTCATTCCTAATCCAGCCTTTTTGGAACTACAGTCGACGCAAAGTACCTGAAGTCAGTCAAGGACAAGGTTGGTCCAAAACCGACGCACCTGGCATTCTACCCTCCCCGCTGGAAGAGTTTCCTCAGGGAAGCAAAAGAGGAGTGTCGCGCGTAGCACGCGATCGACAAGCCTTTCCCAAGTCTTGCCGATGATTCAACAAAGCCCCTTACAACCCCCTATAAGTTGTTCAGATCTCTTGGGATCAAGCCGGTAAAGAGTCTGAAGCCGGTATCTTTTTCACGTTCTCGAAGCACGTATCTCACAGCGTTCCAGATATATGGCCCCACCACCAGGCTGATATGGCAAAACTTGTATGTAAATTCCGGGATTTATCATGTTAAAGTCTTACTCTTATTTAGTTGTATGATGATCTCTCTACGTGGCGCTATGAACTGAAGAAGACCGCCGTTGCTCTTGCGCCTGTCATATACCCCCTCGTCCCTCCACCAAATATCCCCTTTCAAGAACGCACAGCATGGGTCGAAAGTGCTGCTACAGAGCTGCTTAGAATTTCGGAGTTCCTACGTGATGGATTGGATGAAAATGTACGTTTTCCCGCATGATGTATGTTCGAATAAGAGCGAAATGGCAGTACAGGGAAAAACGCGAAATTTTGCCAATCCAGCACTTCGCGAAGCTGTCATCATATTTTTCTACACCGGCCCTTATCGAGTCGCTCAGGAACGTCCAGAGATATTCAGAAAACAAGTGCCCTTGCCATGCTTGGCCCTGGTTGCGACCGCGGTATTCATTTGACGCTGTTTGATACGCCAACAGACTGATTTTTTAAATAGTATAACTGCGTCCTTGACGGCCTTTCAAAGAACGGCAGCGGAAAGTGGTACCCAAACTTCACCGCTAAGGAGTACGGCTCCATCTATGCCTGCCTGCTAAAGTTACTCAAGCGGATCATGAAAAATCCGTATCATGGACCCAAGCTCGCCGAACAACTCGAATCATGGGCTCAGGCCGGATGGTAGGGACCCATATCTTCTGACGAGTCCATCACTGACTGTTTCGACTAGGGCGGCGTCGTGCAACATCGATGGTCATGTCGATGGCGGCACCGACACCGAACTCCTCCATCCCCACCTCCAGATCGTATTAGATTGAATGGGTGTTGTTCCTCGCATTTTTTCGTGCGCATTGTCGATGACGTATACAATGTCTACCGTCGTCCATATAGGTCTTGAATATCATTTTGAATAAGGAATATCATAGTGCATGTTTCATTTTCTATTCGACGTCCGTGCCAAAGGTTACATCGTATTCAGCTTCTCGCTGTCTCTGTCTCTGATCTTCAACCAGTGTGATCCATTCTCTTTGTCTGTTTGAAGATCCACTCACATTCTCAGATATGACAATCCCATTGCACTTGAAGCGTAAGTCTCCGATACTTCTGCTTGCAGCCGCCAGCTGACATCGAATTTGACTCAGTCTGCAGTAGAAATACTACGTGAGCTTTCTTGCAATTTTCTGACATGTGTTTATCTCAGCTGGTGCACATTGTCTGGCTTTGCTTTGAATTTGTGTTCTGCTACTTCTATGATATCATTGAAATCAGACACGCGCCATGGCCAGCGTCGAAATATGTTTGTCCAGAACATAAAATTATGGTGTTTCAAAGCTGATCAACGATCAGTGATTTCTGGTTCCTGAGTTAATACTCGTATATGTATGACTGCTACTGTCGATATATTCGTTAGAACGTTTCCGCTCTGTCTTTAAATTTCTTCTCAGACTCGGTCAAGAGTTCATGCACATGACTTTGTTTGCGTAATCAATTACATAATCAGGCCTGAAGATTTGGGGTCCCCTCGGTTCTCGTTCAATGCGTATGGCACTTGATGGGATCACGGTGCCAATTACAGGATCGCCTTGAGAATTGATCGTTGTTTTCGACAAGTACACGCTACTAGCTAGTACACACAGGTTCATCAGCTGGTTCCGTGTAGACATGGGCGTGAGGGCTAGGCACGTTCTGTGGCACCGTTTTGACTAATTTTAAAACGAGGGACTGAAATTTGCGCAGTTAAGGAAGGCTTAGCTCAAGCGCTCAATTAGCTTGGCCAAGGCAATGTGGAGCCGCTCGGCGTGGTGCGCAGTTCAAAACAATATTTTCCCTGTGTGTACTCTCCAATTGCACTTCTTTAAGTTATCCGCCATCTATTATGACCAAGGTGCCCGCGCTGCTCTCCATCCGACCCCGATCCTTGTCCACCAAAGTCCTTTTGCTTGGTGCTATCATCACCTTCGCGATCACACTCTACACCTTCTCTTCTTCATACTCTTTTCGCATACCAGCCTGGTCTTCAATATTCTCACAGCAGCGACAGCGTAGTCCATGCACGCCAGAACAGTGGTCGAGCGGGCGTTGGGTATATAGCCCGACGTCTGACTTGGTGAATTTAACGCGTCCAGAACAGGCACTTTCCTTAGCTGGCTTTGAGGGTTGTGCTGCAGACCGTGAATACCACTGGCATTTGGGCACAGACCACGAAGAACAATGGGACAGATTTCCTAAGGTCTCTTCATACAGATGGGTGCCATCGAGCCAGTGTGATGTGCACCCTCTCAATGGCGCAGCCATGGTCAAGGACATGGTGGAGAATGGCGGGTGGCTTTTACTGGGCGGTATGTCGGCTCCGTCTTTTGGCATTCGGCTCTCATGCATTAGTTTCCCTCGCTTTTAGACTCGATAACAGAAAACCATTTCTTTTCACTGTCGTGTCTGTTGTACCCGCACGTCCGTGCAACCCCAAATTACACAGAAAACCCCTACTTTGACCGCGCATGGCAGCAACATCTATACCTGTCGCCGTCGTCACCTATAATACCCGAAATCACCATGCCGAAGGGTTTCTCAATCGAGAACACGCCACTCGTTTCATTCCGACGTGTTGATCTGCTTCTTAACGGAACAGAATTGAACACGTTATATCACAGTCCAGCATTTTCTGTCGAACCCACCGACTTGGACAGTCAAGATCTCAGATCTCAGTACACTAAGGCAGAGTCCTTATTCGGCGATGAGGCGTTCTGGTCGCTTTCCCCATCAGAATACATGCCTACATTCCTTGATTCACCTCCAGATGCCAATTATGGGACGCTGGTTGTGAGTACTGCCGGGCACTGGACAACAACTGCATTCAGTGCATTCCGCGACGAGGACGCTGGAGAAGATGCTGGTTATGGTATCCAAAATGTACTTGCATTCTTCAAGGTCGCGATGCGGACTTGGGCAGGTGAAGTGCAGGACGCCATAACAGAATACCATAAAAATGGCGGCAGACGTCCCAAACAGGTAGTTGTCAGAGCGTATATGCCTGGTCATGAGAATTGCCATAACATTTTCGAGCCGACGGAGACGATCACGCCATGGGCCTATACGTGGTATAATTGGCCGTGGATTCCAGACTTCAACACAGAATTCCAGGTTAGCGTTTCGTGACGAATACGGGGTGTGAGAATGCTGACTTCTCCTCCAAGGAGCTGCTATCATCATCATCTGAGTTCCCGGACATCCACTATCTTCCGATTGAGAGACCAGGACGGCTACGCCCTGATGCTGTAAGCCACTTCTAGTCTCACGTACAGTTCGTATCTCATAAGTAACTGTCCTCAGCATGCCTCGGGAGATTGTTTGCATCTCATATCAGGTACTGGTGTTCTTGAGGGATGGTCCCACTACATCTGGCATTTTGTCACACGCGAAGTCCAGCAGAAAGATCTGGTGTGACCCCTCTCACCACTTTCACTGATCTCGAAGTAGCTTGGGGCCCAGATACATAGAGATATACCCCTATAATTGGAAGCAAGGACTAAGGAAAGGACGCTCAGCTGCATGTATTCATGGCACCAGGTCGCGCGCACTATGTTTGCACCACCTCATACCAGCGTTGGATACAGATATAGCA
This sequence comes from Suillus weaverae, assembly GCA_016767475.1. NCBI lineage: Eukaryota > Fungi > Basidiomycota > Agaricomycetes > Boletales > Suillaceae > Suillus > Suillus weaverae. Next base: position 143,084 of record MU179332.1, on the reverse strand, counting down.
TTCTGGTAATGGATTGGAATGTTTCCCTGATCGTTTTGTTCTCTACCTTAAAGTTTGATGATTCCCCGGGTTCAGCGCGGTTCGATGTGCCCTGACGCCGACCTCCCGCAAGGCTACTTACAGGATCTGCTTAGGGCAAGATTCACATTCAGAAGCCGTTGGCGCAAGAACGTATTTACAAGCGATCATCGTACATGGAAGAAGGCGAAGAGTAGTCACCTACCCAATAGCGAGGAAGAGCATGTGCTTCATGTAAGTTTATATCAGCCTTGGTCAAGCCCTGGTGCATTAATTGTTACGCCAAAAGGCAGTGATACTGAAATCTTGTGTTTCAGTATCTCGGATGTGTAGATTGTGGGAACTGTAGTAAGCCAATGTGCTTACACCTGGATCCCTATTGAAATATCGAAGTACCTAACAAATTCAACGTACCAGGATCTGTATCCCCGCAAGGCTCATGACTCATGAGCTTGTTAATCTCTTGGAAACCCCTCTTGAGTCTTAAAGGATACTACCACTAATCATACTATGGAACGCCTCAATACTCTACCCGAACATGTTGATTTGAAAACAGACTCGGGGCCTATCTGTCATATGCTTGGCAGTCGCCTGTTTTCATGGTATTTAGACTTCACCGACTTGACAATGAAGTTCCTACTGGCCATGGCGGTACTTATCTCGAGAAATTTACAGGCTTCTATACTCGGAATTTGACTTCAGGCTCACGCCAGAGCAGGAATCGATGCAGTGTGCGGACTTGGACTAATAGACCCAAATTTCCATGATAGGAAGTCATTGCTATATGCATTGATGTTATCTGACGGTCATAAAACCCTCAGCATAGCCTTACGGCCCCGGGGGAAGATAAAGCGATTATGCAAAATCAATTTGACGCATTTCCTCCCAGGCCTTCCGATCCCCATGCAACCTCATGCGACGATAGGTTCATAATCGCAATCCCAAGGGCATCCTGCTACAAGCATATTTCTATCCCGGTTTACTGCAGACAGGTTGAAAGATGAGCCAACGTACATGCACATCATCGCTCGTGGCGCTGTCGCAGCGTAGCCTTCCCTACATCAGGAACCGCTCCGAATCGTGACGTCAATGAAACAAAGCTACAGTGGTAGTCGCACGAGGTCGCACGCATCTGATCCGTAATCATCCATTGAAAATTAACAACATTGATAAATCCCTCACAGGCATTGGGTCGAAAACTAGAGGCGCGTTATTGCTGGATTTGAGCATGAGTCGCAGCGGCGCAGAAAAAAAACGCACCCGAGAACCCCGAATATAAAGAAATGTGCTCGACCTCGAGTTACGTTCAATCCGTTAAAGCGCACGACGCGTTCCTTACTATGTGCGTCATATCTTCTTGTGACATAGGACCTTAAAAAGACATAATTAAGACGATATTTGGGCCCGGTTATGCGGATATATCCTCGATGACCCCCTGATGGGATCACAGTACTGGCTGATCAGAGGGCCGTCCGAGTCTTTCGGAATGACATCGTTGAACCGTACACTGTAGCAAGCTCAGCTGGTATATGGTCGGCGGACATGTCAAGATGGGACACCTTCCGTAACACCGTTCCTAAGTTTATGTAAACTCAAAATATGTTGCGCACGCAGTCAAGGATTCAGGCCCAGGATTGATGGCGGCGTGGTAACCTGATCTGGTTAAATCCTCATTAATATTTCGTATGAACCCTCCTATTCTACCTCTCGAAGTTATCTCATCCACATTCATTATGGCCAAAGTTCTCTCATGGCCTGCCATCCGCACCCGTTCGTTGTCCACAAGATTTTTATTAATTGGTGTCATTATCACCTTCATGATCACCCTCTACACATTTTCTTCATATTCTTTGCACACGTCAGAATGGTCTTCAATACTCTCACCGCATCGACAGCACAGTTCATGCACTCCAGAACAGTGGTCGAACGGGCGTTGGGTATATAGCCCGACGTCTGACTTGGTGAATTTAACGCGTCCAGAACAGGCACTTTCCTTAGCTGGCTTTGAGGGTTGTGCTGCAGACCGTGAATACTACTGGCATTTGGGCGCAGACCGCGAAGAACAATGGGGTAGATTTCCTAAGGTTTCTTCATACAGATGGGTGCCATCGAGCCAGTGTAATGTCCAGCCCCTCGATGGCGCAGCCATGGTCAAGGACATGGTGGAGAATGGCGGGTGGTTTTTGATTGGCGGTGTGTTCAATTCCATCCTCTCGCCTTCAGTTCTCATTTCCCTTATTTCATAGACTCGATAAGCGAAAACCAATTCTTCTCGCTGTCGTGCTTGCTGTACCCCCATGTCCGCGCAACTCCAAATCACACAAAACACGCCAGTTATGATCACGCATGGCAGCAAAATTTGTACCTGTTACCTACGTCACCTATAATATCTGAAATTACCATGCCGGAGGGCTTCTCAATCGAAAACACACCACTCGTTTCATTCCGACGTGTTGATCTGCTTCTTAACGGAACAGAATTGAACACGTTATATCACAGTTCAACATTTTCTGTCGAACCCACCGACTTGGACAGTCAAGATCTCAGATCTCAGTACACTAAGGCAGAGTCCTTATTCGGCGATGAGGCGTTCTGGTCGCTTTCCCCATCAGAATACATGCCCGCATTCCTCGATTCACCTCCAGACGCCAATTATGGTACGCTGGTTGTGAGTACTGCCGGACACTGGACGACAACCACATTTGGCGCATTCCGAGATAATAGCGCTGGAGAAGACGCTGGTTACGGTATCCAAAATGTTCTCGCATTTTTCAAGGTCGCAATACGGGCTTGGGCAGGGGAAGTTCAGGACGCCATAACAGAATACCGTAAAAATGGCGGCAGACGTCCCAAACAGGTAGTCATTAGAGCGTATCTACCCGGGCACGAGAATTGTCATAACATCTTCGAGCCCACTGAGAATATCACGCCATGGGTCAACACGCCCTGGAATTGGCCGTGGATTCCGGACTTCAACACAAAATTCCAGGTCAGCATTTCGTGACGATGCGAGGTATAAGGATGCTGACTTCTCCTCCAAGGAGCTGCTGTCATCTGAGTTCCCGGACATCTTCTATCTTCCAATTGAGAGACCGGGGAGACTGCGCCCTGATGCTGTAAGCTCGTTTCAATCTCACGCACGGTTCGTATCTCTCACGAGTGTCTTACCAGCATGCCACTTCAGATTGTTTGCATATCATAGCAGGTGCTGGTGTTCTCGAGGGATGGTCCCACTACATCTGGCATTTTGTCACACGCGAAGGCCGGCGGAAGGATCTGATGACCCCACCTCAAACCAAAGCAGCCCTGGAAGTAATTGGGGGTTAGATAGAGAACAGATACCTCCACATTGGGAAGCAAAGAAACTGTTTTCAAATTGAACGACAAATTCCGCGCCTGTGCTGTTTGCTAGGAAACTAAGAATCCGGGACCCTAGCCTGTATGTATTTATGGTACCAGGTCACACGTACGCGCCGCTCATAATTCTGCCAGCGTTGGATACATACGTAGTAATATGACATCACGTATCCTGGAAATGTGGGATGCATCGTTCCGATGTTCTGTTCGATTCCAAGTTTGATTGTTTGCACAATGCTGGCACGACTTGAAGCTTGAGGCCTGAGGAACCGACTTCCCGCGAGGCTACGCGATCGGGACTCATAAGCTTCACGCAGCTGACCAGAAGCCAATCGCAAAAAGGTACTTGCAAGAGATGATCATACACGGAAGAAAGCGAAGAGAGGTCACCCGTCCGACGGCCTCGCAATTATTGTGGGGAAGTGCATGTGCTTCGTGTCCACTTCGAGGCTGCGTCGAGTCCTTTTTGGGACATGACCATACGAGAGCAGAGATATTGCGGCAAATTATCTCGCAGCAATGATAACAGTACTTCAGTTGATTAGTCGGGGCTTCAGAATAGTGTTGGTACAACAAAAAAGCGAAGAGGAGATGGCTATGAAAGATATAACCAAAGAGATGAACGAGTCCTTGTTTGAGTGCCAAAGACACAAAACAGCAAGATGGTATAAAAATATGCCAGCGAATGAACGGGAAGGAGTCGTGACTGTGCTGGAGGGCGTGGCACGGGCCAAAGGACACCATGGAACTACGTGAAGCAGGGCAGGCGGGCATGGCGCTACGAGTGTTAATGAATACAAAAACAATTATCAGTCTTGACAAACTTCTTTTTTTAGGGTACAGTGTTCACTGGCATCTATTCATCCTCTCGGATATCGAAGAACGCGATTGATTAATACATGCTCTGTGGTACCATGGGGGTGGAGTTCGCAAGTATACTCTCCGTCGACATTTGTCGTTCATGTTGGTATGTACGCGGGAGAGTCCGTCCCACAACGCGTGGCACAGACCATGGATAGAACGCTGTCGGGTCAGGGTTGGCAGGATAGACAAAACTCTCAATGGACGCATTTCTGCTATGTGAAATAGAACTGTACATTGGAGGGGCGGGCGAGTTGGAGTGGGTAGGTCCCTGGGTGACAAAAGTTAATGAGAATTCACAAATGACAACCGAAATTCAGGACTTACCGAACTTTGTTGAATATAAGTTGTTGGTGCAGTTGTTATGGTCCGCAAATTACTCGTCGAATATGGACCTTCGGCTGCACTGTATTCCGGTGCAGCCGTTCTGGCTGATGTAGGAGCTGACCCAGGTGTCACAGGTGCTGCAACACCTTGGTCGTATGTTGGAGTCATTGGTGTCGCTGAGTGCGCCGTAGAGAAATCTGGATCTCCAATCTGGATGACCCTGTCATAAATTTCTCGACTGGAGTCGTCTTCGTCATCACTTGTCTGTTCATGCACTGGTGCAAGACCGCTCGTCCATCTTGGTCCCGCTTCAACGCTTTGGCTGTTGAACGATCCATCCCCATGTCCCACAGTACTACCTTCATCAGGACCCTCTACCACCCAGCGGTGGCTTGGTACCTTTGGCTTGACCTCTCGAGGACCCACACCAAAAACACTCCACCATCGCCATATCCGTCTCCCGGGTCGCTGGGACTTCTCAGGTGTTGGCCTGCGAGAAGGATCAGGATGATATTTATGGGGTGGGAAAGAGAATTCGACGGAGTCTCTTAGTGGTGTTTGTGAATCAGTCGAGTCCGATCGAATATACGAGTGATATCTTCGATTGTGACGTGGAGTGACCATGGACTCATCCAGCGTGATGGGAGTGCTAGTATGTTGCACTCGACGACGGTATTGGGGCATGAAGACCTGGTAAAATCTCGAGACGGATGCATCTCGAATCCGGCGAAAGTGGTGTTTGAAATGGTATGACCATCTGTACCACATGATGTATACAGCAAAGATGATGATGAGTGCAACGCCAACAATTATTGGGGCCGTTATCTGCATAGGATCCCAATCTGAGTCACTGGCATCACTGCCGTTGGTAGCACGGGACTGTATTGAATATTTCAGCCTCGCTGCTAGAAACCGACAATGAACACGCACGGAGAGAACCTGATAAGTAGTAAGTACAGCAATGCGATGGTGTCGTCAATAAGCTTCCGTCCGTGCATTCATGTGTGCTTACCTGGTGCTGGAGCCTCTGAGCTCGAGAAGGTATGAAAACCATGACATCAAATTTGACTCAAAACCCACGAGTGAGAGAGAGAAAGGATGCGGGGATCTGGCAGCGATATCTTACAGGATCATGAGCGCCAAGTACTGACCATATTTCTGGCCTAGATTGCTACCGTCATCCAATTCACGGAATCAAATAATTATTCCGTGCCTTATAGATCAGATATTTCTGACAAGTGCCTGCCAATGATGCCCATTATGCCAACCTCCAATAATCATTGATCATTGATCAGACTGGAAACACCCTAATCATGTTCTGGAGGACTAAATATCTTCAAGGCAGGAGCCCGAGTTAGTCCCTAAATTACTCTATGTACTAGTACTATTGGAGCCTCACAGCGGCCGAGTACGCCGGCTGGTACCGTCAAATGCTATGACCTAAGCACATGATGTTTGGGACTCGGCCATCAGAGTTTGTTGACCGGAGTGAAGTTCAAGGGATGAAGTGACACATTTTTGACATGACATGACACCGAGGAAGGCCCGACGCTGCCTGATCATGACGAGTCGACAACACCAGGCCGTTGGACATTAATTTGACGATTGATCGTTGCAAGATCATAGAGCCGAACTGGGCACTCTGGTGGGATTGTGACCACAGTCCGCGTCAGCGGAAACATACCCACTCGACTTCACAAGCGGAGGATACATCGTCGGATTGTCTTTCAAACATTGATATCATGAAGATTGGGAAGTAGATCAAGTCCTATAATCCGCCTCTGATATGGCTTAGTCTGACGGCTTAATCCGTCATAGTGACAGTCTGCATTTTGAAATCCGACTTCGTATCTTTCTCTTGCGCGCTGAGGTACGTAAGGCCTGCATACGCGGCAGCCTTGTCATGAATCTGGGTCATGCCTTCCTCGTCATCGAAAATGCTGTGGAGAAGTTGTGAATATAAAATCACGGTCATTGTCACTGTAACGTACGCGGCAGTTTCTTCGAGATTGCGCTGACGAGATTTTAGGAGCTGAGGATCATGTATGAGAAGTGAAAACGCTATAATCACGTTCTTCGTCTCAACGATGAAGAAGTAGCACAAATTCGATGCACAGCCAAGCGATGTATGCCAACTGACATAGAACATCGAATGAATGAAAACATGTTGGAAATTTGCAAGAAAGCGCACGTACGTAGCTTATAGTACTTCTACTGTAGACTGAGCATCGTATTCGACATCGGCAGATGCAGGGAATAGGTTCATATTCGAGACGTACGCTTGAAGGGCGATGGGGTTGACATATCTGCGAATGTGAGTGGACCATTAAGCGGACAAAGAAGTTAGACCATACTGGTTGAAGATCAGAGATAGGGTCATCATGAAGTTGGCCACCATATAACCCTTGGCACGAAGCGGGTACGGCAAATTTTCGATAGGGTATCCTGTAGAATAGTTCACGACGAGTCTCACTTCAGAATTTCACATGACTCACGATGCAAGGAAAGGCGGAAACACAATCTGATATTGCTTGGATTCGGCTAGGATGAAGAATATACACCAGTTAGAAATACGAACGTTGCCTGTATAAACGTGAGTGATTAACACCACAAGAGCAATGGACCACTTACGAGAAATGTAGAACAGGACTGTTTGAAAATAGTCAGCTCCAGACTTAATTGGCTCCTATGCACTACTCACAAATGAAAGCAACGACTGCATTGTTAGCTGCGATGCTACCGGTGTTTTAATGGATGGAGAAGTAGATCGCCTGCGCAGTCCAGAAAACAACAACTTAAATCAGCCGGTTATATCCATATGCTCGAGGACCATGACTGACCGGCGCAAGGTGCGAGGAGTAGTGGGCGTCGACCCACACGGGTACAGTTAAAGCCGGTAGTAATGGTAACAAAGAAGTTGTAGGTGTTGAGGGCATCATTTTAGAAAAATTCGTGAACGAGCGAGCATCACGCACTTCTTGCCCTACATGTAGCAACTGCGTTTTTGGGTTCGTAACTACGCAGGAATGATAATGACCTGGCCTGCACATGTCAAGCCACGACTCCCTCACTTCCAGTTAAATGAGGACCGTGTTTAAATCTGTCAATCCAACCATGAGCATTTACGCCGCACATCAATGAAGCTAACTTACAGTAAGCACTACAAATCAACGAGTTGTCAGAATCATGTCTTTTATGAGGTAGGATTCGAACCAACATCAAACCATTCCAAGGCCACTGAGAGAAGACAGCAATGGCAAAGCGCAAACGCTTTCGGTTTTCGGGAGTTTTGATCAAACTCAGCCAGCCAAGATTGCCAGCTACTTCCCGATCAAAAGCAATGACAGCCTTGATTTCTTCCAATCCGTGCCGCACAAGAGGATCTTGTCTGCACGACAGGCTTGGCTCAAGCGTTGATACCACAAAGAAATGAATTACACTCACGCATGACGCATTGCCGTTCGCGTGATAGCAAGCAAGACTTGGAGAGCACGCCCTTCCCTTGATACACAACGTTGGACCCGTTACGTTTCGAGGAGTGCAGAAGGAATTCTCCACGTCCAATTGTTCTGGAAAGCGAACCTGCCATTAGTCAAAGGAGAGGAATCCTTTTTTTTTTTTTGCTTCGAATGACAGAAACTAATAGTCCATGCCGCACCACGTGGTGGCATCATCAGCAGTTTGGATTGTGCTACAGAGTGCTACAGAGCGCTCTGTAGCACTCTGTAATGAATCACGTTTCCCTGATGATTAAAGAATCTTACATGACACTTCCAAGGTGCCTAAAGGATGATGATGAGAATAAGTTCTCGTGAATCACCAACATCAGACACAGTTCACCATAATGCATTGTACAATGAAGTTATTTGACCGAGGTGAGAAGGGTATGCGAGCTCAGCGGCGAGGGGAACGATCGCCGCAGCGAATGTCTGGCCAGAACCAACCAGGAAACTGCGGAAATGTGTCAGGAATGATGCCACGAGTACTAGCTATGTTCTGCCTACCAGGCACCGATGAACATCTGCGCCGAATAGCAGTCTAGACCACGGTACCGGCAATCATCAAACTTGCACCAAAAATGATTGGAACCCGCCGACCCATGCCATGAGCTATGTATGGTGCAAACGGGTAAGCACTCAAAGCAGCGATGCTTTGAGATCGTCCCACTGTTAGTCGGCCTCGGAGACCAATATCGTAATTAGCTTGCTTGGATATCATTGAGCAATCCAAGCTTGCTGGCAAGCCTCAGATGAGTACGCTTTAATTAACGTGCATTGAGAGACATACAGTGCCACCAGTGGATTACTAAACGCTTGATTCCACTGTGTTAAAGTTAAAGACTGTAGACCATCTGTTCCGTGTTTAGTATATAATATTGAAAACTGTAAAATCACCTACTTATCATAGTGCCCAAAAAGCTAGGTTATGTTTGTAAAGGACGTGATGAACCTGTCAGGGTTAAGCCAACAGAGTATACATCTGTACGTGTTTTGGAACTTGCATGATACTGATCCCAAAGTTCGGTATGTTATTACATGCTGCCAGTTCTTTCTTCTCTCGTCCTGTCATACGGGTATTCCTGTTCCATGGTCTCGAATGAAAATTGGCGACGATAGCGGGATCAACACTCGTGGTTTGTTGAGTGACGATACGATGATAACACGACGATCAAAGGAGTGACTTGATATATAATTTTGGGTCCTAGAAGCATTCGGGGCTTTACGCTGGCGATAAGTTTGTCCGCGGCAGATTAGAATTAATAACAAAGATTAGCAAACGACCTACGGAGCCTACCATGGTCAAGTCAGAAACCCAGAGCTTCGGTATGGCAAACTTGGGGCCGTTTAGGAAAAAGACGGACGGAGCTATACATACTTTGCAATGTAACAAACGGTAACGAAATTGAATCCAGTCCCGTCAAGAGTCAAGACGCGATATAACCCGAAACTCTCACCGTCGTCGATGTATTATGGAATCGTCCAGTCGAGGTCGACCGTCACGCAGCGGTGTTGACTCGGTAAATTGGCATCTGCAACCTCAGAAATGGAGATAACGTCCAGAAACTTTTGAAGTGTCGCGTCCTCACAGCATACTTACATGATCTGCAAGGAAATATCGTGTGGAGAAGCTCATGTTCCACACGAACATTTAGTGTCCCATTCCCATTCCCTCGTCGGACGAAGCAACTTAACGCAGTCGGAACCTCACTGATCGGGGGGCCACTGAAATCTAGTTGATGAGGAGATGAAATATCAGAGATGTCCATGATTGTCCACTCAAGCTCTCTGAGAGTCAGATAGATGAACCAAGATTTACATAAAAAGATTTTACTTGAAGCAAGACTTAGCGCTGATTAGTAAATGTTGCATAATTGTTTACGTAATTTAATTCCATAATAGCTCCTCGACGCTCAGGCGGTTTAGGTGCTCGACGTCATTCCTATCATGCTGGTACTGTTGGCACCGGGCGAACATTTGATAGCGGGTTGAAAGCCGATGTCCCAACGCTACAGCACAAATATGCGTTTTCATCCAACTAATCTGTTGTTCAGACTCCCATCCTCCACGCCTCTCGTCGCACACTTGGTCCATCAATTGGTCCATCAATTGTCTCGTCCTGCCTAGCTGTGTCTGCGTGAACCTACGTGAACTCTGACGGTTGGAGCAGGTTGGAGTTTTGAAGGAGCGCCCTGTCAAACTCAATGACATGGCACTATTCGCGATCCGGCAGCACATTTTGCTCCTCCCCTCCATTTCCGAGTCGATGGTTCTTGACCATTGTGGCGCTACTAGGGCATGTGCACCCTCTTCCCAGACTAGCACTATTCATACTCACGGGTCTGGATACTGAACAGCTGGGATTTACTTCTGTTCCATTCTCTGGTCTGCGACGAATTTATCAGGCGCCAGGGGTCCAGCCATGTGATTTTGGTAAGTGGTTTTGTGAGGTTCTGGGTTTCTTTGGATCATGCGTGGCTGGAGTAATGGTGGCGTAGGAGGGTGTCTTCATTCCAGAACTATATGTGTCTAGAACTTCCACACGCCAATTGAAGCTGTACAGCACCACGCAGTACTGAGGTCAATTCTAGCGTCATGCGCCATTCTGAAGCAACGTCTTTTTGTGCTCGGCAGTGCGATCATGCCTTTTTCGTCGGCTGCACCAGGAGCTGTCTCAAGCTTGACGTGGTCTGTTGCGCTTCGATAACCCGTCGTCGGTGAATGTACACATAATGACTCGGATATCCTCATGACCTTTGTAACCATAGTTCATCTCGGATCTAGAATAACCAATCTAGACCCCGTGGAAGATTGTGGGTTCTGCAACCCTACCCACACACTCGGAGGGTCAGGAACAAGTCAAATGCGGACCGAAGCTGAATAGAAGATGGCAAGCCGTTCCAGCCTCGTGTTTTTGAGGTGTGACACGAACTCTGTTCACCGGTGCGTGGCGTTCGCATACCCGCGGGATCAATCCCAGGACTGATCACTACCATATCTGAATCTGTTGGCTGTCGCCAGGCGTTTCAGTGGTATGGCTGGATAGCAGCCCTCATTTAGAACCCTTTCCTTCTCCGCAGCCGTGACGTCGATTAAATCCCTCACGGAGCTGTCCTCGAGGTCTTCCATGTCCACAAATGACCAACTGGCAAAGGGCCGGTGACCGAGATCGTTTCCGTGTTTCCAGTAACACCAATTTAGTGCGCTTAGTCACATATTTTCCCACAGGCTACCTTTTACATGCTTTCTGTTTTCAATCTGACGCATGCCATGGCACTTTTGGTGATAATCACCGTCCAGCCTCGTGTGAGTACGTTCTGAGCTCACTCAATATTACCAGCACGGGCTCTTTGCTTCTTACCTTCATCATCCGCCATCTATCATGGCGCCGCCTCCTCCTCCTCCTCCGCCGCCTCCACCACCCATGTGCTTTCCTTTCACGAATCGTTCACGAACTCGCGAAGCCAGCCCTCTCATAGTCCGTACAGACTCGGAAAAATCTTATGCATCGTCTCAGAGGTCCGACAACCATTCAAATCGGTCTGAGCCGTCCGACAACAATTCCCATCGTTCGAAACGATCGCATCATTCCTCAGGCTCTCAAAATAAGCTCGTCCGCTCCGGGTCTTACTCCACCACGCGGACCCTCGCATCAGACGCAGAGAAGCTATCTTTTGATTCGGACTCCGAAGTTTACGATGTCCCTACACTTGCTAACGAGAGCCGCACCAAGTTCTCCCAACTCTCCCGCAATGACAGCAAGTCTGCTTTGACGAGGGCTGATTCGAAGAAATCAACGAAATGGGGATATGGGTGGGGACTAGGAAAAGCCAAGGAGAGGGAAAGAGAGATGTTAGAACGATCACCCTCTGTCGATTCGGAAAGACCTCCGCTTTACAAATCGCCTACCCGTACCTCCTCCAGGTCGAGCGGCAGCAAACGCCCACCCTTTTACTCGAACGACTCTGCGAGCACGCTTGTTGGGTCTGCTTATGAACGCAAGATAAATGACGTCGAATCTATCAAGGAGAAGGTAGACACGACAGAAAGATTGGAGGATATCAGGAAGTTGATGGCTAAGGAGAAACTTGATTACTAGTGAGCAAAGCCAATCCCTACGTTTCTCCAGACTGACATTCCTGCTTCAGCATCGTGCCAAGCGAGGACCCCCACCAGTCCGAGTACGTCGCAGCGAGTGACAAACGGAGGTCATGGATATCTGGGTGAGTTATTTGCCTTGGCCGCCGTCCGACTTTGGATTTTACGTGATTGTCAGGTTTACCGGAAGTGCCGGCCAAGCTATTATTTCGAAGACGGCCGCTTACTTAGTGACCGACTCGCGCTACTGGTTGCAAGCTCGCAATGAACTTGACTCAAACTGGCACTTGATACCTGGTGGGGCCGTGGATGGCCCTAAAGATTGGATTGATTGGTTGGTTGTGCGTGTCATCAGCTTAATTCCACGGCTTTTCCTTATAGAGTTGTTATATTAGGATCGTGCCAAGGATTCGAAGATTGGTATAGACGCGCGCATGATCTCCCATGAGAAGGCTACCTCACTGAACATACAACTCAACCACAAGAACTCGAAGCTTATCTATCCTCCCCAGAATTTCATTGACATGGTCTGGAAAGAAAAACCCCTGAGATCCAAGGAACCCGTTTTTATACAGTCTCTCGAATTCACGGGCAGAGAAGCTAGTACAAAAATCGCAGAGGTTCGTGCTTGGATCCAGGCACAACCTCCGGCTGTCCCTTCATACTCCAAAGCAACTCCGACCCCTGCCCAAATGCACATCGGCACATTGATTACCTCTTTATCCTCGATTGGTGCGTTCAATTTCCACCGTTATCTCTTGAGGTCATATTCACAGCGATAACTCTCAGCTTGGCTTCTTAACTTACGTGGCTCCGATATTCCCTTCAATCCTCTGTTCTATGCCTACCTGTTCATTTCTCTTGACAGGGTTGTCCTATTCTTGGATCCCGTCAAGCTTACTGATGAAGTAGAGGACCACCTACGTGCCCTCAACATCGAGCGGAAGGAATATAATGACATTTGGGCTTTCCTCCGCCGGCGAGAATGGGGCGAGGGCAAAGTCCTTATCTCTCCAGAGACCTCCTACGCCATCTCCTTGATGCTGACTCATTTCCGTTATACCGTCATGCCATCTTTCATCGACAACGTCAAGGCCGTCAAGAATGAAGTGGAACTTGAAGGCTTGAGGCGTGCCTACCTTCGCGACGGTGCTGCATATGTGTGTGTCCTCGGTTGACAGTTTTGATTCTTACCTCATGCTCTCTCGTTTAGGTTAGATGGCTTGCATGGCTGGAGCACAAGATCCAACAAGGATACGACATTACGGAGTATGAAGCAGCATGGCGTCTCACAGAGTACAGGAGGCAAAACAAGCACTATTGGGGTCTCGCCTATGAGAATATCTCTGCAAGCGGGCCTAACGCGGGTAGGCAGCTTCCACAGCATGGTGATTCATATCGCTCACATTTCGGATCTTGCAGCTCTTCCCCACTATTCGCCTACGAAATCTGGCGCCCGGATGATCGATCGAGACACCCCTTACCTGAAGTGAGCATCGACAGTGCCATCAAAGTTCGTGACTATTAACCTCATTTACCCCAGTGATTCTGGAGGTCAATACCGTGATGGCACCTGTGACACAACACGTACAGTTCATTTTGGAAGGCCATCAATAGACCAATCAGAAGCCTACACCCGCGTTTTGCAGGGTCACGTACGTCACTGCTGGTCACATCAGTCCCCGCACTTCCTCACCCTATAATCTCAGATTGCCATCGATAGCGCAGTATTCCCGGAGGGCACCACCGGCTCCCAACTTGACGTTCTCGCTCGACGTGCACTATGGAAGGACGGACTCAATTACATGGTATGGTGCTTCCTTGACGTAAGCTTGACCATCACCTGATACGTGATTTTGGACATAGCACGGCACAGGTCACGGTTTTGGGTCGTTCTTAAACGTTCATGAAGGCCCACACGGATTCTCCAGTAGCGTTGCTCTTGTTCCTGGACACGTCATAACAAACGAGCCTGGTTTTTGTGAGTTGCAAGCCGAAATTATCCCGTCGTAACTCATCATGGTGTGAATTATAGATCTTGAAGGCCGATGGGGAATGCGCATTGAATCTGCATTGGCTATTCGCAGAGTCAAGGTACGTTGATCCTGTATCACCGTACCACGATGGCATCTTACGGTATCGGCCACCAGACGAAAGGCGAATTTAACGGCGACGTGTGGCTTGGGTTTGAACGACTCACGTGTGTTCCGATCCAGACGCGGATGGTTAAAGAAAGCATGCTTACCAAGGAAGAAAAGCAATGGTTGAAAGTAAGCGATCAGTGATCCTTCACCTGCGGAACCTTCGATTATCTAACGTGCCCGTTATCGCAGGATCACAACAAGAAGTGCCTGGAAAGACTCGAACCACATCTCAAGGGAGACAAGCGTGCTTTCAAGTGGCTGAAACGCGAATCTGACAGAGGTATTGGCATCGCTGCTCCTGGCCCGGGCGGAATTACCATCGATTGGGACTAAAATGTGGACTCCTCATCCGATTCTTTATCGACCTGCGCCACATCCTCCGTTACTGCGAAACCCTCTCCTTCCGTATATGTTCCTCTACTTCCACTCCCCGTTATATTATACCTTACCTGACGACTAACCAAGGAAACGTCGCAGGGCGTCCCTTAAAGTGATACACGCACGATATATTACAGAACGATCAGCGAACTTCAAACGTTTATATTGTGATTTGCGCATATCACTGTGCATATATACTTACCCTCTAGGATGGTCTAAATACCCTTCTTCCTTTCATCGTTGAACCTTTTGATTGTCTACAGGACCAAGTTCGAGTTGTACTATAAAGTGGAATAGATTGCATGACATATGACGAAAATAATACATGAGAGCGTACAAGACGAACAGGTTAACGTCTGTTCGTTTTTCCAGCTTTCCGTTTGCCAGCGAAAAGATGTTTTGGCTGAGGACATGATTAACAACAAAGTCAAGATGTGTTCATGATCACACACCATTTTGGTTTGGATAACACGATCAGCCTCTCCAGCTTTAGCCAGCCGGTTGCGCTCACGCTGTCCGAGGTTCCGTAGCTTAACGGCCTTGGACGCTTGCTAAAAAAACATTCAGAGTTATCCATCCATATAGAGATACCACAAACCTGCTCATCGCGCATGCCGGCAAATTGACGATTTGATTTTGGTGCTCGCGGGTGCTTGGCGATAACGGTACCCGAGTTACCCTTGATTCGCTTATTTGGCGTCTGCTCCTCGCCATCAACATCCATCCAATCACCATCTTCACCTTCACTTGCGCCACCCTCACCATCCTCCATATCAACATCCATGTCTGCATCGGCCCGTTTCCGCTTGGCGCCTTGGGCTTTAGCTATTATCCCCGCTCTCGCCTCTATGTTGCTTGGATCATAACCTGCTTTCTTGAGCTCAGTAGTAAGCTCAGACAGCGTGCGGAGTCCCGCTGTCCGTGGCAAGCGAGACTGGTTCTTCATCGCTTTTTTGACATTCTGTGAATGTATTTTGTGCCCAAGAGCTTTTTTAGCCTCGACTGCTTCACGTTCGTCATCGGAGTTAAAGATATCCTCGTCGCTATCGTAAAAGCCCTCGGCTTCGAGTTTCTCTTCCTCACGTTCAAGTGCCTCAAGTTTTTCGGCGATATCGGGGTCGATGAAGTCGGCAACGTTCTTGCCGTTCATGATTTCAGGCATGATATCCATCTTCCACTCAGGATTTGCGAGGATGTAGTCCTCTGTATGACGCGTCAGGAGACGCAAACGAGATACATAGAGATGAGCTCACGCTTAAGGTTGATGTTGAAAACACCAGCACCACCCTCTTCTAACTCGGTGTCTCGCAAAAGTTTCTTTCTGTCGGGATCGTCCCTATCGTATTTCTTCCGCTCCTTGATAACATCTGGTATACATGGCGCACGGACAACGTCGTCTCGAGCCTTTGGCTGTGCCACATGAATACGGTTGATCACAGAGTTGATTTTGGTGCCCTTGAGTTTCGAATCGACGCGGTGCGCTAGGAGGGCGTCGCATGCCTTGTTCTTGAGATCCATCACACCCTCGTCAGAATAACATGACACCTGGATGCATTGGACGTCCTCAGTATCAATGATTTCTTGGACGAGAGCGCGAGTCTCGGGTATAAGATCCTCGAGGCGAGTCACGTCAATTTTGTTGATGACAAGCATTGTCGGCTTGCCATTAAATAGAGGCTTGATAGAATGGAACAGTTTACACTGCGGGTAAAAATTGATATGTGGTCCAGACGCAAAATGTATGCTGTAATACGCACTTGAGCCTCCACAGTATAGCCACACTGTTCACTTAGGTCCATAAAGTACAATACGCAGCTCTTGAGGTGTGCAAGAGCCGTAATACTCTGCATTTCAATCGTGTTCATCTCCTCCAGCGGGTGATCTAAAATCCCAGGGGTGTCGATTACCTGCCACCTCAGGTACTTGTAATCTAGATGGCCAATAAAAAGGGACTTAGTCGTAAAAGCATATGGCTGGACGTCAACATCCGCGCGCGTAACCTTATTGATAAATGACGACTTCCCGACATTTGGGTAGCCGCAAATGAGTAGGGTTCTGGTGTTAGGGTCGATGGCGGGAAGACGGGAGATATGTTGGCGAACTTGCTCGAGGTAGGCAAGGGGATCTTTCTGTCTGCGCATGATAGTGGCCATACGACCCAGCGCTGCCCTTTTAAGTTGCTTGCAGCGGTATAAACTGTCGCCGAACTTAAGAAGCCGGACGTAATCTTTGGCAACCTGATCAATGAGATGTCGACATGTGCGAAGTTGGCCTAAAGCAAGTTTGTAGTGATTTTTGTCGTACAATACATTCATCAGTGACGCCAGGAAAGGGTGTAAGTCCTGCCTCGGGTTTGTGAGTTCTAAACCCCCCAGAAGAGCTTGATCAAACGCACGTCGAGTAGGGGGAACTCTGACAATATGGCTCCCAATTTTTCATCGAAAGTGTCTTGCGTGAACTTGACTTTGCGCATGTAAAAATTACGGATGCGGCTGATCTTGAAGTTTTTGTGGATTACCTGGAGCATTAAAATGATTAGATTGCTCTGGATGATATCCTCAAACAACTCACTGTAGGTGTCTTCCGCTGAGTCTTGGACAGGACAATGTCCAAGAAATCTGCCGCGGTGGGCACAGGGGCAATCGCCTTCAGCCCGCTAGTCGACATTTTGGAGGTGTACTTGAGGCTATGAGAATGAGTATTTTGGCCAAGTCAATGAGCCTCCAAAGTTTTTGTATATTCCCACGGTCCTCATGTACCTGCTGGAGTCAGTGTGTCTAAGTGACTTAGGGGAGCCGACTAAGTTTCAGTGTTCACAGATCAGAGTAGCAGTATTAAGCATCCCACACATATACATGGCATAATTGTACAACATACTTATGAGTCGCCAGCTACGTACTATACGCAAGCGCGAAAGGATCTTCTGTCACCATCGCGGCATCAGCCAGAAAACCTAAATCCCACTCCGCTTCAGTGGATGGGCGCACGGTATTTTTCCTCTCGGTATCCATCCTGTTAGAGATTCGCTCGCACACTTGTTCTGCTGTTGGTCGTTCGCTCGGTTTATGTTCCCACAGGGCTTCTATGAGACTCCACATAAAGTCGTCTAGCACTTGGTGAACCTCACGTGGCCGCTCTGGCCGCTTTTTGCTCAACACTAAGCTCTTGGGGTTCGCCCAGTTTTTAAACGGGCACATCCCAGTAAACATCTGCAAGTTTTGTCGTAGGTCAAGCCGAATGAATTATTATTTTTTCATACCTCATAACAGACACAAGCCAATGCATACATGTCGCACCGCCTTCTGTCCAACTTCTGGAGGTAAGCTGCACTCTCTGCGCTTAGAAGTTCTGGGGCCATAAAATGAAGTGTTCCTATCACACCGGATGGTGCTGTGGTCGTTCGGATATGAGAGTCTCGAGCCGTTACAATTCCAAAATCCGCTATGCATGCACGCCCGGAAGACGTGATCAGGATATTGACCTGCATGTGCAAAGCTTGAACTCTCCAGAATCAGAGGTAGGTGCACACACTTACGCCTTTCAGGTCGCCATGACTCACTGTTGGCTCCATTGAGTGCAGGTACTCTAGGCCCCGTGCAACATCCAAGATCTCCACTATCATAAGCTGGATCTCGGTATACAACAAAGCTGCACTTACCAGTGGATATCTATCAACGTCAGGATGTCTCTTAAGGTAGTGATTAACATGACCGTCTGTCATCCAGGGGGATACGAGACACCACGTCTTCTCAGCATCATCAAAGACGTATACGCCGTAGAACGGAAGACAGTTCGCATGTCGTACATAGTACCAGGTCACCGCTTCGTTAGAAAATACCTGTGAGGCATGACAACATGTGACCTTCTGTGGTCATCTGAATTGAAATTACTGACTTTATGAAATTGTTCTGGGGAACGATTACCATCTACCACCTTTTTCACAGCAACAAGGCGGCCGTTTAACTTGCCTTGATAGATCAAGCCAAACCCGCCATGAAATTCGGTATGTTTTAAGTCCTGAATATGGCAAAGTTGCAAGCTCTGTGGGAACCGTCCAGATTTCCTGGAAAGTTTGAACACAGCATTCACCAGATACCTTCTATATCTTTCCAGAATTCCAGACCGAGCCGTAAGTAGCTAATAATTGCAAATGTCAAAGGGCAACTGTGAAACCTCATGTTAGCGCTTACATTTTGCAGTATCTCAACCATGAACTGTGGGTTGTCACCAGCGTAGAAAGCATGGGCACGCTCATTCGATGTCGTGTGCTCAACAATCAACGCTCCTATGTTGTTGATGTCGAGGTCGTGCAGTTTCTTTTCGTTGATCAGGCCAGTATTGCAAATGTGCTTCTTGACTTGTGACTGTTCATGCCGTTTAGTAGACTCCTCGCCGACCAAAGCTTTGCACACCATTTGTAGAATGTGGACAAGCCTGTCTTTCATAGTCTTTAAATTCGAAAGACAGGCATCGCTTTCTCTTATCAACATCCCCTTTAGGTCTTCGAGTTCAGCGATAAGACTGGTGTTGCGCATGAGAATTCAAACCACTAATTCAAAATATGACCCCGACCTTCGCTTCTCTGGAGCGCATAGTTGAAGATGCGTGAAGGTGTACGCATATAACGCCTGATGGCAACACAAAACATGACATCGACTGACTGGTGCAACGCTGATGGGCTCACCCCAAGAACAGGCAGGTTCGCAACGCTCTCGCTGCACGCTTGTCTCAGCTGATCCTGCAAGGCGGTGAATGCATGTACGATGCCTTGGATCTCCCATTTGAATGTTTCGCGCTCCGGTTGAGTGATGACAGAAGCTGGGTGGGTGCTTTTCCTGGCTTGCCATTCCCCGAACAGCATCTCAGGCGAATTTCGGTTGGGCTGCCCGGGCATCGATGGATTGTTAACATGGAGTTCTCGTATATGGTGTGGCATCTCATAGCGTTCAAGAACCGCATCGCAATGCACGCATTTCATCTTCGGCATGGTTGGGATAATTATTGATAGTTCTCTCAAGTCGACAAGGCGTTGAAGACCTTGGTTATCGCAAAACGATCAGGATCATCACCATCGGATGATGTAAAAGGCGTACCGTAGACTGAAACTGCTTATCAGGCGAGTAAAAGATGCGGTGTGAGAGTGGCAGCTATAGTGGATTCCAGCTGGCGCTAAATGCGTGTGCAAATTCATCTATACCATCGGACCGACCCGTTCACTTGAAAGACAACCGAATGAAATTCTATATGCAACAAGGCTGAGAGATGTGGAGGTGTGACGATGACGGACGGGATATCAATAGATGAAGTTTGTAAAATAGTCAGCAAGAAAGGAGAGATCATCAGGTATCATTAGTCAGCGTAAGGAAGTGTCATGTTGGAAGGTAGTCAGATAAACATAGTGCTATGTCGATATCCTCGGCAGAAAATGTTAACCAGGAGGGAATTACGCGAGACCAGTTTTTGCGATATGTGATCGGATAATAGCCTCTCCCACTGACATATCTGCTATGAGCGCTTGGGTGAGGGGAGACGTCTGTGAGAACGTACCGTTGACTATGATGTCCTGCGTTGCCCGAATATCCTGAATTTATATTAATTAGGCCTCGTGCAAACCTCAAATGACGGTAAACTCACCAGCATAGAGGTGAAGTGCTGGGTGGCGACACAATTATTAATGAACAAGGTGACTTCGAGACAAGATAAGGGTTTATACATACAACATACAACGCTCGACGGTTGATATCATGGCGCTTGTGAACCTGAATAAAGTGTGCCCGAAAATATTCTGACACATCGGCGTAGGTGTTCGGGCGGTCGCCGTATGATGTGATACTATCGCTGAGCTATGAGCACAGCCAACCAACAATTGATCACCAAATCTCACTATTTCCGCACTTTGACCCCAGCTTCTAGTTTCTTCCTTAGCAAATCAGTCTGCGCACAGTCATGTCACATCAGTCACACGGTCAAAGCTGTAAAGAATAATGAAAACCTTGTTAAGCATCAGAACCAGATGCGAGTTCTTTAGGAGTTTGTTTGAGCATATGGCTGTGAATAGTTGCAACGAGTCGTCCACTCTATTTGTCCGCGGATCTTCTTCAAGATACTATTTCGGGCACAATGAATAGGAGTAGGAGTTGAAAATACACAAAGACATACTTGATCAAATGCACTGATTGGCGCCAAAAAGATGATTGCAGTTGCTAATCCAAAAGCAAGAAACGGTCAGTTAGTGAACATTCCTTATTGCGGACAATGAATTCGTCTCCGTGGCGCCCGTTCCGCATACATCAAATACAACGCGATCAGAGCAAAACACCCACCATCGTCAAAGTATGGTACCCATGCGTGGCGCTGGTGCGAAGGTTCGGAGTCAGACGGAAGATCTGTTTAAATCATTAAATATCATGAACTCGCCTGGCCGCGCTAAAAATGAATGTAGCACCTTGTTGAGCCAAACAGTAGGACAAGAAAAATAGGCACACACGTACAGCTCCGCCGACGTCGTACATCAACCAGTTGTATCTAGAGCCGCATAGTTCTATATCGAAAGAATGCTCGGCCACACCGAGCGTTTGCAGTCTAACATTGAGAAGATCGGCTAGATCAGACATATATTCAACATTTGCAAACAATTTCAGAACAAGTATGCACTTTACCCGTCGACGGAAGGTAATCAGGCTGCGCGACGCGTTTGATGCTATCCAGGAAGCTGCAAGGACAGTCAACAAACAATGCCCAAAGTACAGATTGGTCGTCATACAATGGTGCAGACTCATCAAGCCTGATTCGCCTGTTGTTGAGGAGTATCCGAACAGCCGGGTGCTTCCAGAGCTCATCTACCTCGTTTTGAACAGCAATTAGCGTCCTCGAAGCCAGGCTGGTCACTTGAGCAACAGCAGGAGAAAGTCCGCCAGTACCAGGAAGTGCATGACTTCGGTTGGGCGATAAAGGAGTGACAAGGGCCTGCCATCCTGCACGAACATATACACCAGTTCGGCCGCCGGTCACAGCGACTCCGCCGCTGAGTTCGGATGCCAGCGAATCCTCCATTGCAACCAAAGGCACTAACTTAGTACGTAGCCTGGAGAATTCCTCGCTCAGGTCACCCAAGGGGGCTAGGGAGTGTGCAACAGCCTGGCCCTCCACCGAATCATCAATTGAAAGGTTGTTGAGTTCGTGGTCCAGTTCATCTAGAATCATTCGAACAGCCTTGAGGATGTTGAAATACACGACTGGACGCCACAGGGGACGCTCATGATCGAGGGCATGGTGAGCGTAGTACAACTGGAATTGCTTCTGGAGCGTTGATTTTCCGGATTCTGCCTGACCAAGAAGCATGACTGCATGATCACATGCGTTTAAGTCAACTCGGAGTGGGTAGTGTTCCTCGACAGAACGCACCCTTGACTTGTCTTCTCTGTGCATCCTTGCGCCGCACCCAGTCTCTCTGCAGATCTCGATGACCAAGAGTTCCTAGTTAACCAGAGGAAAGTGAGGTACGAACCTTGAGTTCCTCATCAATTTTCTGGCTGACTCTGGCAGCCTCTTCATCGTAGAACTGGGATTCCTTGTCAATGCCGGCGGCGTCGAAGGTCTGCATTAGAATTGGTTCAGAGGTGGAATGGGCATGACCTGGTCGTTTAGACATTCTTCGGTTTGGGCACTTTCAACTTGAGATACAGACGTCGATGGAGTTGAAGGTCGATTGCGGCATGCCTGACAGGGCTAATATCCCACGTATGTACACTGTACAGGAATTGGGGCAACGAAGATCAAAGTACTTCCAGTCCCGTTGTTTAGGTAAGCTATGAACTAAAACATGTTACAGCAACCGCAACGTTCGTCCTTTATTCCCTTTTACACCTTGACAGTTGCTGTCGTGATGGCTTTTGACACTGAACTGGATTTTTAGCTCACATCTTACGAGGGAACTCGCTCGTGGCTTCGATCATCTCCGAGACCACCGTGACGGGTAATCACTGAGGCTATGCTGATGCGGCACATGTTGAGCTTTTCCCAACGGAGTTGAAGCGTCCCATGAGTCCTTAACACAGTAAGTTAGTGCCTGCGGATCCTCAGCTCCACCCAGCGGCCATCACCGACTCACTGTGGCAACCGCAGACAACTAAGAACCTCTAGCATGTGCTACACGATATGCAACTGACATCATATCATAATATTCTGTGAACGAGGCTGCCGCAAATCAAAGGAACGGGTAAATATGCTTCCCAAAGGTGCGGGGGCATTTGCTGCGGGTAATCATCCTGATTACAGCTTGACCTGGCCAGGCTCGATCATCCTCAATACGACCATCTAAAATTGACAGCATGGCTACTGCCTCTTTGATGACACTATATTGTTGCCACTCGTCCATAAAATCTGTGCAGAGATCCGTTGTTGATGGACTACAGCACAGACAGCTGAACAACGCAGGCATTATGATTGGTAATAGGTATGTGTGGTGGGCAGACAAGACACAGTAGCTGCCACGGAACGAGACTACATACCCCTCTTGGACTTGGGACCGTGGGTTATCTTCGGTTGGCGGATGAACGATTCCATAATTCCTATCGGCTTACGAGGATTAATAATAATGGCCACGTCGCGCAGCCTCAGTGACTCGACGCTTGAGCGGCACCTCTTTAGGTCGAGACGTCCGAGTTTCGCATGCATCCATGTGCTTATCTTTGTCAAGGGCGCCGTCTGCGCAACTTGAACATGTGTAGCACAGAACGGCTATCTAAGGGGCATCAATCACCCATCGTATACACGACAAGTCTACAGATCATCACAGTGTGAGTATCAACTTTATTTGTCGCACGAAATACACTGCCTAAGAATTTCGAGTGCTAAAAACAGTTCTTCAAGCGAGTAACTCGTTCCACTCGCATTCTGAATGCTTCAAGGTCTCCTATAATAGGGTCAACAAACTGGATGACTATCTGTTGGCTCGAATAATGCGGAATAAAATAAGATACAATAAAATCGTCCAGATTCAGAAGTAAAGCCGCGATGCCGCAGTTCATTTGAGTTCACTCTCTTGTGCTCATTCCTTATTGATGAGGAACAACCACGATCCATGTCCAACCCTCAAGGACTTTTCCTCTAGCATTTTCGGACTCGCATGTGTGCGACTCATGACTGCAGCGAGCGCACGGTTTACGGGACTTGACATACGACCTTTGTCGACTCTCGAGAAAGCTCGACTTCAGCTATCTGTGTTACTGCTACCATTCTCGTGTCTTCTACGTTGTCGACTCTCGAGAAAGCTCGACTTCAGCCATCTGCGTTACTGCTACCATTCTCGTGTCTTCTACGTGGCAGAGAACTCTTTGCCATTGTCTGCTGTAGCAGTATGATATCGAGGTCCTTGCCACAAATTCCGCATAATTAACATCCCAGCGCCTTATGGTTTTGTTTTTCATACAGATTATCATTCGCAAAAGTTTCTCAAAGTCCAAAACAATCTACCCCAATATAATATTCCGCATTATTCTTCCTGTCAACTCAGACGTGATTATGGCGCGTCGACTCGAGCCCGAAGCTGAACGACAGACATTCCATCAATGTAGTCCTACGGCATGCGCGTTCATCTCAACATTTGATCTGAAGTTCAAGAAGCGCAAAGGGGATCAGCTCGTCGGTTTGTCAAACACTTTCAAGCGTTCGCCGACAGAGTGCGAAATTTTTGGTCGACGAGATACTATGTGATGCGGCACGTTAGTAATCTTCCAGCTGTCAAAACTATTTTGCAAGTCATCGGAATCCAAACGACTGTGACATTAATGTAGGTCTCTCCACGTGCCCGTTCCCAAATCTCCAATGCACAGGATTCGGTTCTGCGGCATGCCACTCTGCCCGTAGAAACATTCGTGTTATGAATTTAGTCTATATACAAGTGATTTAGGTGCCTGTGTGCTACATGAGAGACCGCGATCCGACATCCTTCTTTACGACGGGTATCCTTTCGTCTACCCGGGGTTGAGCGGCAGCAACTAGTTTCTCGTATTCGCCTCGGAGCGTAAGAGGCGGGATTCCGGTCTTATCCGCGAAAGTTCACACCACCTCAGCGTCACATAAGTTCTCCGAGTCAGTGTTCACGCAACGTTCACGTTTCGTTTGCTTGTGTCGCACAACTTGATACTACATAGGGTCTTGACCCTCGATCTCACCGTATAGCCTCACTTAAATGTCTCGTCCTGTCCAGCGTGCTTTCTCCTTCCTCCGTTCCGGAGTGAGAGCGAACCACAGCGCACGCTCATCGTTCGCGGCGTTTAGCAGACGTACGATGGCTTCGGCTGCCCCGCATGCATCTCATAGCAATTACGGAAGTGATACGCCATGGATGGTGCGTGCTCCTGCCATGTACACGCTAATTTGAGTTGAATGAGTGATTTTTTGGATTGAAATATTCAGATTGGCTCGGCTTTGGTATTTGGTCCCGCGGTGGGTTTTCAGACGCGTCTTTTTTACATCGAAAGCAAGGCTAAGGGATGATTTTAGATGTTATATCTCTTGTCACCATCTGCGCGCAAGACTCGCCATGACCATGAGTCGACGCACAGTCAGAGTGCACACCGGAGTGTATGTCCATCTTTTGTTATGTTCAAGAAAAAACTCACGGGAACTGCACAGGACGCCAGTCATGTAAGCATGCGAAGTTGATATTGTAATGCTGCAGTTTTTTTAACGGAAGTTACTTGTGTTCACGGTGCTTTGCATAGCATGTCGAGCCGCAATCTGCTGCAGAGACCCCCACAATGAAAGATGATGAGGGCACTGAGGTGTCCGGTGAGGAGATCAAGCAGTCGCTCGAGCAGGCATTCGTGCGTTTGTTTTTCTTACCGACTCGGTCATGTTTTTATATATGACATGAAGGACACGGATTCCCCTAAGGACGCTCAGGAGCATGAGGAAGCTGTCGCTGAAGGAAAAGCGACTTCTGCAGAATCGAGCGAAACTATTTCCCAGGAGAGTGCAGATTCTGCTCCCTCAGAGGCTGATTCAGCGCCATCCGAGGAGGAGAAAGAAGAGGTCGTACTAGAAGTTGCTCAACCCGAGTCTCCAGCAAATCCTGAGGCAAGCCAGGAAGCTGCTGTAAGTTTTTTTGTCCTAGTCTTAGACGTGTACTCATGGCATGTTAGGAAGAGAAGCATTAAGTGATGGTCTTACAAAATCTATCATAGAGCTGCGTCTACTTATTTAGTATTTACATAGGCGTCACCTTACAGCGCACCTGAAAGTCACATTGCTTTCCTGCATAACATCCTTGAATGACCTGAGCAATGATAGTCCTTGGCGTGACTTGTGAACATTACTCTGCCTAAAGTTCAAGCAAAACATACAACTATCTGTTCTATCTATCACGATGCCATCTACTTTTAAATCGCCTCAAAGGGCTCTACCGTCACAACTGCCCAGCAGGGCCAGGCTCCTTTCCGCTTGTATTGGCTGCCGTCTCAATAGGCTTCATGGCAGGGAACAAAAGCACTTCCTTGATGTCTGCACACGGCCGTCAGCACCAGCGTAACATTAGACTGAACAACACGTACTAGGGGAGTCAGTCAGGAACATGATGAGCCGGTCGATACCCATGCCCCAGCCTGCGGTTGGTGGCAGACCATGCTCAAGCCTGTATTTGATGGGTTTAGGAAGAGCAATGAATGGGCCGGAAGTAGAACATACGCATCAACAAATACTTCATCTACACCTTGTGCTTCGTCATCACCTTGCTCCTTCTGGCGCGACTGAAATTACATGACGAGCAAATGTAAGTAGTAGATAAAGTAACGGGTCGTGTCTTACCTGCTCCTCGAAGCGCAACCGCTGCTCGAATGGATCGTTCAACTCGGTGTACGCATTGCAGAACTCCTTCCCGCACATGAAGCCTTCGAAGCGCTCGCACAGACCGGGACGTGAGCGGTGGTTCTTGGCAAGGGGAGACATGACTTGAGGGTGGCCAGCTGCAGAGATGGAGGTGTGGTCAGCATAGGAGAGAAGAGATGACAATAAGACATACTGATGAATGCAGGAGAGATACACAGGGGCTCGATAAAATCGCCAACAAGCTATACGCGAGTTAATGACAGGGTTAAAAGATACTGAAGAAGACAGACCTTATCGAGAAGTCGGGCGTTAGTACGGGGCTCACTGCAATCAACGTTGTGCTGTGACACATCAGCAGCGTTCCTCAGAGGTCGAGATCAAATCACTGACCTTGACACACAAGTCTCGCAAGAACTTGTTAGTCTCCGCCGTGTGCAGCGTGTCGCCAGGGGGGAACTTGGCTCCTGTCTTCTCCTCGAGCGTCTCGATCATGTCATACCTCTTCCACGGCGTCTTGAAGTCCAGCACAAGTTCCTTACCGTCCTTGCCCTCAGGGTGATACTTCACAATCGTGCTGCCGCCGTTCAGGTACTTGACCATACCCTCGAGAAGGTTCTCCGTGAGTTCCATCAAGTCATACATATCCGCATAGGCCATGTAAAACTCGCAAAGAGTGAACTCAGGGTTATGCGTCAAATCAATGCCTTCGTTCCGGAAGACACGTCCAATCTCGTACACACGGTCGAGTCCACCGACAGTAAGCTGCTTGAGGTACAGCTCAGGTGCTACACGGAGGTACAAGTCCAAATCCAGATCATTATGATGCGTTACGAATGGACGTGCGGTGGCACCACCTGCAACCATGCTCGTCATTGGTGTCTCAACCTCGAGGAAGCCGAGGTTATCGAGGTAGCGGCGGAGGTAATTGATCACACGTGCGCGTGTGATGAAGATGTTGCGCGTACTAGGGGACATGATAAGATCGAGGTAACGCTTGCGGTACCGAGTTTCCTGGTCCTTAAGACCAAAGTGTGCGGATGGGAGTTGGTGCAGATTGGGTGCGAGGAGAACCATTGACGAGGGGGAGATGCTGAGCTCGCCCTTCTGACTGCGCGAGGGGTGGCCAATGACACCGACTATGTCTCCACGCCGGAAGAGTGCCTGTGTAGACATGAATTCATCCGAGTCTTCCGCATCGCTATACACGATTCAATACATGTAAGCCGTCATTGGAGATGGACCTCACCGGACATTTGCGAGAATCTGCACTTGCGTACCTTCGCCGTGTAGGTCGTAGAACTTGAGCTTGTTGCCGCTGCTCCGGATATTATGCACACGACCAGATAGAGAGACAATTACGTTGTCGAGCTTCTGGCCAGCAGGGATCAAGCCTTCCTTGCTGTACTGTTCAACAAAAGAGGTGATGCTCTGGGTGACGTTAAACTTGTGCGGGTAGGGATTGGGAGACTGAGTCTCCTTGAGCTTCTGGATCGTACGAGCACGCAGCTCAAAATATTGCTACATCGTGTCAGGATCAATGCTTGATTGCTAGCAGAGATGACTCACATTTGGGTTCAGATCATCCTCATTTGCGGCTGCAGGCTTAGATGCAACTTGGGGTGGTGCGGAAGCGGCCTTTTCGGCCTTCTTCATATCCTTTTCGCGCTGCTTCTCGCGACGCTTCAGCTCACTGTGTGATCTGTGAGTGCGCAGATATGATTATGATCATGAATGACTCGGCACGTACGTCTTGGAAATCATCTCTCCCGTGACGGGATCCTTGTGTGTTCCTGCGGGACTTTCTGACGCCATGGTTCTAAGCAAGATAAGGGGAGGTTGTGTTGATCTGACTGGATATCTTGATGGTATCTGACGCAGAGAATTAAGGAACTTCAATCTTTGCATGTAACATTTTTGGATCGTCTCGATTCTTGAAACGAGTCAAGCATCACGTGACAGTGCCGCGAATGCCGCTGGGCGGAACTTAAAAATGACTTAGCTATGCCGCAATGCCGAATAGTCATGTGATTGGTTACATAATAAGATTATCCGCTTTGGTAATGCTTACAGGGTATGCTAATCGATGCAGACCAGCCCACGCCGTAAACAACACCTTCGACATCGCCCACAACAACGACAATGTCTTCTGACTACGATTACTCAGACGACGAGGACGCTTTCTATGATGATGACGAGGACATGATCAGTACAGGTGACGATAGTGTGTTACCCTTCTTGTTGTGGCTCATTCGATCGCCGACAACATCGCAGGTTCAGCACCCAGTGATGATGACATGGACATGGAGTTCGCGGACGACTTTAAAGTCCCTCAGCATTCACCTAGAAAGGCGTATGAAATCGAACATGAGTCACTTTCCCAGCAAGCGGTAGAGAAGCTCTCGGCTGCTGATGTGGACCACATATCAAGCATATTCGGCGTTGATGTCCGTATGAATGTCTTAAGTTTGATTTCATACTGATGGTTCTGTTCTGCAATTCTTCTTCGTGATGTATAGGACAGTACAGCTTCCTTATTACTGCGTCACATGAATTGGAACAAGGAACGCCTCATCGAGAAGTACATGGACAATGCATCCTCCGTTTCTGTCGCAGCTGGTGTATCAACCCCTTCCCGTGCTTCTCCCTCTGTAACGGGTCCTGCACCCATCCGCTCATCAGGTAGCCGCCGCAGAACAACTCGGCTGACACCAGGTACGTCACTCGTAATTGATACATCTAACTTACCTTACCTCGCGTGCCTAGTTCCCAAGGCCGAACCTTGGGTTTGCCCCATTTGTTTCGACGACTCTCAGACGTCATTTCTCTCACTATCGTGCGACCATTCTTTCTGTGCAGGTTGCTGGACGGCATATGTAACCTCCAAGATTCGCGAGGAGGGCGAGCATGTTATCCGTTGCATGGCTGAAGGCTGTGCACTTGTCGCATCTGACTCCTTCGTTATGTCTACTCTAGCAAAATATGGTGAGGATGGAGATGGGCGGACTCAAGAGCGATTCCAGGAATTGCTCGTCCGGCACTTTGTTGGTGCCAACCCGCACCTGAAATATTGTCCTTACCCATCGTGCACTTACACCGTCTCATGCCCTTCTGCTTCCTCCCGTTCATCCCTCACCACTATGGTGCCAACCGTCAGTTGCGGTGCAAATCATAAGTTCTGCTTTGGGTGCTCTGTCGACAGCGATCATCGCCCAGTTATTTGTTCTGTCGCCAAGATGTGGTTAAAGAAGTGTAGGGATGATAGCGAAACTGCAAATTGGATCAAGAGTAACACAAAGGAGTGTAGTAAGTGCCAAAGTACTATAGAGAAAAATGGTGGTTGCAAGTGGGTGTCTCATTTCGGGGAGTGAGATTACGCTGACCGTCTTGTCAGCCACATGACTTGCAAGAAGTGCAAGTATGAATTCTGCTGGGTGTGCATGGGTTCGTGTCTCATACACCCGCCTCGTTTTATTCTGACATCCTGTTCCACACAGGCCCTTGGTCTGAACACGGCACAGCGTGGTACTCGTGCAATCGCTACGATGAGAAGGCCGGTGTGGACGCCCGTGATGCGCAATCTAAGTCTCGTGCTTCCCTAGAGCGCTACCTTCACTACTACAACAGGTGGGCGAACCACGAGCAGTCCGCAAAACTATCTGTCGAGATGTATAACAAGACCGAGAAGAAGATGGAGGAGATGCAGATAACGTCCTCGCTCACTTGGATTGAGGTGCAATTCATGAAGCGCGCTGTAGAAGAGGCAGAACGATGCCGCGCAACGCTAAAATGGACATACGCTATGGCGTTTTATCTGGACAAGGGAAATGAGAAAGAACTATTCGAGGATAATCAGAGGTAAGGCATTTGATCTGGATTTCGCCCCTGCTCTATGATTTGTTTAATCGATTTCCTTTAGGGATTTGGAAAAAGCGGTCGAGGATCTGTCGGAGCTGCTTGAATCACCAATTGATCCAGAAATGATCTCGACTTTGCGGCAGAAGGTGACTGATAAGACGGTACGCTGTTTCTCTACATGTTGCTATTACATACTTATCCTTGTTTACTCTTCAGGTCTATGTCGCGAAACGCAACGAGATATTATTGGAGGACACTTCCAATGGTTTTGCGGAAGGGCGCTGGAAGTGGAATATCGCGGTGGAGGGGTTTGAGTAGATGCCAGTCATTCTTCCCTGAGACTGAGACTGCGCACTACAATTTGCACCTTGCTTGCGCCTCCAACGTAGCACAATTTATTATTTTCCTTCCACACTTTACTCTACCCATAAGATATCCAACATCGTAAAATCACTGTATTTCTTGGACATTATTGCGACCACGAAGCGTATAGTAATTTAAGTGTAAGCTGAAACTTGCCAGGATCTAGTCTCTCTTAGTCAGACCTTTTAATGGAGAAGGAAGAAAGTCCGGTGGCGATAGTTAAGCCCATTCAAAGTTTCGTGATAACTCTGGAATTCATGAAGTTGAGCCTCGCGCACTTGACTCCCGAGTCAATACCGTTTGGTACTGGTATGTCATCGTCGTGCATCACGGTGTTTGCTTGTTAGCCAGCGTAAAGTGGTCGCCTCCAAGATTTAGAAACGGATGCTCTCCTTCAAATCATATCTGTTGCTTGACCCCATTGGCAGAAATACTTCATCCTCGTGAAAACGTGTCGACGCTTGTACAGAATGTCGGGATCAAAAAAATGCTTCATGCACGTCTATGGAATCGGATGAAGAGTTGATGGTATAATAGATATGTTTACTGACTTACCGGCAACGGCCTCCGCAAGAGAACGACGATCTGCAACACGCGTCAGCTTGAACTTCAAGCAAGATAGCGTAACTGTATAAAATGTGGTTGCTCACTATTGTACCACCAATTGATATCTTCCGAGTCTGTGCAATACAAGGAAGTGTGCAACACCGTCCTCTAAATAGGGTCAGACATAAATAGGATGGTAGAAAAGGTGCAAAAAGCGGGGATGCATCGAACCATTTGAAGGGCCGAATAGAGATAGGGAGGCGCACGTGGCGCTTCGTCTGCACAGCACTGTGAAGCTGTGGAGAGAACACGAGGATGCTGTACGGAATACGCACCTTAGTAGGCAACTTAAACCAACACTTGCGCAAGCCTCTCGACCCCAAAGCAAACATCCACTATCTCAGCTATCAGCCCATCCCTCTCGTTCTTGCGTGAAGTGAATCTGAATCAGACTGTTCTAAGTTGGGCTTTTCCGTGAGTGATATTCTGGATATTTCGAGTAGGAAAAGCTGAAGTGAGGTAGGGCCACTCACTGACCGGTCTTGAGGGATATCTCCTGCATACATCGTCCCAAAACTGTCCTGTGTGTCAGGATTGAATTCCTCTGGACAGGACCTCTCGTAAGCAATCTCTCCATGCGCTTCCATTGACATGAACTCGAGTGAGAGCAGATAGACCAGTGAACTCACCCACGATCTATACCCCTACAAGACGTCCGTTCTCATCCAAGGAGTTGCTCTCACACATATAGTCCACGATTCCCTTGATTGAGATCCCCGAGCGCCCATCATGTCTTCTCCTGCTGCTAATATGAAAAAGAAGTCAGCAGTAACCCCCCGTAAGACGATGCGAGGCCATACCGATCAGATACGAGGTGTTGCGCACCTGCCCGGCGGGCAGCGCATCATCACATGTTCGAGCGACGGCTCACTTCGACTATGGGACCTAGAGAGCGGTGCACAGATAGGTGACGAGTGGCGAGATGAAGGGGATGAGGCAGAAATAAGAACGATGGCGTTGTCTCCGAATGGCAAGACTCTTGCCA
This sequence comes from Suillus weaverae, assembly GCA_016767475.1. Lineage (NCBI taxonomy): Eukaryota > Fungi > Basidiomycota > Agaricomycetes > Boletales > Suillaceae > Suillus > Suillus weaverae. Next base: position 110,766 of record MU179332.1, on the reverse strand, counting down.
GCGGAAGCTACGATGGGACAGTGAGGTTGTGGGATGTCAAGACGGGAAAGGTTGTCGTCAAATGGGAAGGGCACACTGAACTTGTGACGTCAGTGTGCTGGAGTCCAAATGGTGAGCGAGTGGTGAGTGGATCATACGACGGGACGGCCAGAGTGTGGGATGTGAAGAGCGAAGAACCTGTCAAAGGTCTGAATCCAATCAAGACAGGGCACGAGTACGTGGACGCGGTGAGCTACTCACCCGAGGCAACAATGATCGCGACAGGAGGATACAACGAACGTGGGATCAAAATATGGGACGCGAAAACAGGCAAACTGCTGTCCACGATCAAACTCGATCAATCAGTTTGGTGCTTGGCCTGGACATCAGATGGAAAGAAGCTCATCGCCGGGTTGAACGGTGGCTCGATTAGGATATTCGACACTGCCACATGGCAACAGATCGCCGATCTGGAGGGTCACACATGGGCTGTCTACTCCATCACTTTATTTCCGAACGACCGCCTCCTTGCCAGTACATCTTGGGACAAAACAGCACGTCTATGGAGTCTTGACACAAACCTCCAAGTCGGACTACCTCTCCAACATAAAAACTACGTCGTCTGTGCGGCCCTTTCCGCTGACGGAAAGCTGCTATCCACTGGTTGTCATGATGAAAACGCGTACGTGTGGGACGTTCAAGCCATCCTCAAAACAGCTGGCCTAGAAGACCTACTGTGCATACCTGATGTGAGTATCAAGTTGACTCCCACTCGCTATCTCATTCCCAATGGCTGTCAGGCACACAAATATGAACTCAAAAAGAAGGTATGTATCATTTAGTGGCTTTCCTGACTACAGCGCGCTAATTTCCCGCTCGCACAAGTCGTTATCAGGTGTACGTCGTGCCTTTTTCTGACCTTGACACTGATTGTGACATCGACATTCCAGGCTAATGCTACGCGACGTCCAGCCCCACGTCAAGTGCCACTAGGCTTTTTCGATAATGTGCAAGACAGTGGTCCTGTGTGTTACCACCGTGTCAATTTTCCCTCCTTGCTCTGACTTCTATGTTGTCAGTCCTCCACTACCCGTCGTCTCCATCCTGATCCCTCTCCACATCGCCGCCGCCGTACTTTTGCACTATCCTGGGGATCGCGTCCACGTGCGCTCCTCGCTCGCCTTCCCCAACTCTTCCGCCGCTCTCCACCCAATGCCGGTGATTCAGTTGAACTCCAGCAACGCTCAGGACCTAGTGCTTCCTCTCGCCGCAGTCCTCCTGTTGTCGAAGTTCCTGCACTAGATGACAAGAAGGTACATCTTTTCAGGGATGTGTTATCAATGGCTGGTGTCTTGATCTTTCTTTACAGGCACTGTACACTGCTCGGCGGCCTGAACGAGCTAGCGACAAGGCCAAACGCATCAAGAACCCCAAATGGTGGGCTCGTGTTGTGCTGTTCCTCTGCTGTGCGTCTCCGTCCACCGACGACAGTCATTAATTGGCGTAGCGCATGGACACCTATTTTCGTCCTAGTGTCTAGTTCCGCTCTTTTGTTATCTCGTTGTAATGTGTTTTTGGTTATCCATCAATAACATCCATTGACCTCTCGGACCTTAACTCATCCGTCGAGTTTGCATAGTTGGTGAGTAGTATATCCTGAGGAGCTCATAAATCAGTACATTTCAGACACGCTTGACGTTGGCATCTAGACCCAACCCTTTGAGCTGACTGTTGGCCAAAATTCTTGATCTTCAAACTGGCGAGAAAACATATCACATGCTCGTTCATATGACATCCGAGTCGCCCTACAACCGGTATAAGATCTCGCTGCTCTTTCATGAGGTTTGACTCATTTCCCAGTCAAACACGACCTTCAAGATCCCAGTAATTCACCCCACACCAAGTCGGACATGACGGAGCAATGCGAAAGCCGACATACGACCCGATGTCGTGACGCGCTACCCCGGCTGCCATCAGTGAATGTATAGAGCCAAAAGGTTCAAGCAAGAGAGCTACATGGATGTCCTTTGGGCTGACATCGTGGTGTTACTTGGTGTCTGGCTTGGTCTGCCATGTTAATGGCATTGCGATAGCGATTTCATGAGAGTATGGCTGCCACCCTGCGCGCTCTAATGGCACGAATGCAGCCTGAAAACTTACGGTTGACGACGTTGACGATCCAGGACGACACTAGAATCGAGACTAAGAGCATCGTGGAATTTCCTCGTTGACTATTGCCCGAATTGCACCTGACAAGGGTAAGGACAATTGGTACAGATTAGTATCCGTGAATCCCCATGAATCGAGTATGAGCCTGAGGCGCCGTTGATCGCGCTGATCAAATACGATATGATATCCCTTTCGGCCACCGCATCAGCCCGCGTGCACACCATTCGGGCAGCATTTTGAGAGCTTGGGGTGGAAAACTGCACCGTCTGAGTTATCCTAGGTAGCAACTCATAATATTTGCGGAGATGATGAGTGTTGCAGAGTAAGCAGGATGCCCGATGCCGCGTGGACGTCCACCTATTCAAAACTTTGTGGCGTGGCCAACTCGCAAATTCTCATTATCGATGGCATCTGAACTCATCTGATTTCAAACGTGCATCCGCGTAGGTGCGTACAGACCCTAGCTAGTGCTGATACGCACATCTCATTCATTTACAGTGCATGAACTGCGCAATCGTACTACTAGTACGGCTCATGAATTTATAGAGCACCTCTGGTCATTCTGCTCGGTGTCCATATCTCAACGACTTGCCACCAGCCTTCGAGACATATTCGAGCAGCAACTTCCCCCCGACTTTATATCATAGAGCTACTCTCGCAATAAACCTCTTCAATGGACAAAACGACTAGCCTTTCCATGTTGCAGATCGACAGTCATTCTGCTCTCCATATTTCTGACTTTCACGCATTCATTGTCCGTAGGTGATAAAGCCGTGAGGTCCACGTTCAAGTTAGCGCCAATTCACACAGGACAAGCTGTGTGTTTACAACGAGACCAAGAGCACGAGACATGTTGATGCGGCCATCAGAGCTTTTGATGTATCGGACGTAGTATTGTTATGGCATGTTCGAAGGCGCCCGACTGCCACTGTCGTCGATTCCCATGCGAGTCACCGTCGATGGTCACGAGTGCGGTGATAGATGTACCACGGGGAATTATCGCGACTTCTGCATCCAAATTTTTCAACATTATATTGACGTTGAAGAGGTTCGCCAGAACGCGGTTGCCTTTCACCTTCACCCTCACCCTCGTCATGAAGCTCCTGGACGCTGCTCCAGTTCTGGTGGCCTTCCTGTGTATCTCCGATGCTTTCGGCCTGGAGACAACCACGCAGCCCACCTCCGTCGGTCTCATGCCGAACACAAGCATCACTCGTCGTGACTCCTCTCTGATGCTCAATGGCGAACGATGGACCATTAGCGGTGCCAACGTCTACTGGCTCGGTCTTGATGAGAACGTCATCCCCCCTTCGGGTCAACCTTTCTACGCGCCGTTGAAAGCGAGCTATCCAACCTTCGGACGCATCACGGAAATTATGAATACACTTCAGATCATGGGTGCGACGACTATCCGCGGTCACACCCTCGGCATCAGTGCCGGCAATCCCCTGAGCGTCATGCCCGAACTGGGCGTCGTTAATGAACAAGCGTTCGACACCATGGACTGGGCTATCTATGAAGCCAGACGGCATGGTCTTCGCATATTTGCCCCGCTAATCGATAACTACGTGAGTTCACTTGTTGCAAGTCATCTGCATTTGCTGATAGCCTCTGCGCGTAGGATTACTACCATGGTGGCAAATACACCTTCCTCCGCTGGGCTGGATTTGATCTCACCGGATACGATCCCACCAATCCCGAAGTCATGCAGTTCTATACTAACCAGACCATCATCGACGACTTCAAAAACTACATCAAAGTGATTCTTACCCACACCAACCAATTCACAGGCCTCACGTACGCTGAGGATCCCACGATCTTTGCTTATGAGACCGGCAACGAGCTCGGTGGACCTATTTTTGGAGACATGTGGGTTCCGAACGAATGGACAGAGCAGATTGCGGTATGTCCATTTCTTCTGGTATTCGGTAGCTTTGGCCCTTATCCCGGTGGATATACAGTCATATATTAAAGAGCTTGCCCCCACCAAACTTGTCATTGACGGTACCTATGGCGTCAATGCAACCCACCTCTCCATCCCTACTATCGACATTTTCTCCAATCACTTCTACCCACCTGACATCACGAAGCTCCAAAGCGACGTCAACCTCGTCCAATCCGTGAACAAAGCGTACATCGCTGGAGAATACGATTGGACCGGAAATATCGCGTCCGCCCCACCTCTCCCGGAGTTCTTCAGTTCGATTGAAGCCAGTCCTGTCGTAAGCGGGGACCTTTTCTGGAGCTTGTTTATGCATGATATAGGTCAGCCAGCTGTCAACTCCTGACACGTAATGATCTTTTGCTTCAGGTTCCCAATTGCTCGATTTATGTCAACCATACGGACGGCGAGACGCTGCAGTATGGTAACCCAGAAAACACCGCGCACACCAATACACAGATTTCGGAGATTAGGCAGCATCTCTTCAGGATGCAGGGACGGAATGTTTCATCGTACCTCCCTCCAGTGCCTTGTCCGGGCTACTGAGCAGAGGTAGACATTATTATACGTGGACTTGATATACTTGCTTGTTGAGGTGACAGGCTTAAACAAAGTTTGAACTGGCCAGACTATCTCATGGATAAGTGCTATACTGTGAATTGTCCTTGACTCGTATATGTTATGATATGTAGCGTATAAGACATCGGACTATAATTGTACACAAAGGGGATTTAGATATCCAAGCTGCGAGAGTATTGTCAACGATAACATCGATGGGCCCAGCACGAAAGTCTGTCAATACAAACTACCGGTATCATGTGTATGCAGTGGATGACGCATCTATCTGCAATGCAGGAGTGCTCTGTGGGTATTATGTATTCGGCCAGCTAGTCCAAAATAGAGTAAGGAAATCCCGTGGAATAACGAAAGTAAAGTAACGTGGATGGTATGTACGAGGGTCGCAGTGCGGATGTGCGTTAGTTGCGTTATTGATTGCTGGGAATGGAGAACGAAGTTGAGATGGAATGGGATTCACCACTCGAGAGGGGGAATCTACCATAATATTCCGCTCTACGGTGGCTAAGCCGCCGTATAAAAGTGTCTGTGCTGCAAGTATCCATGCGTCATGATCTCATCGCATTCATAACTGTTACCGCGCATACGCGATCTGCCCGCCGTATGCTGCTTGTGGGGCGTAAGGAGATTGCATCTGTACTGCTGGCTGCTGGTACGGTGACTGATGGCCTGAGTACGGTGACTGATGGCCTGAGTACGGCGTTGGCGAATTAGGCGCATCGAAATAGGCCTTTTCTTGTACTATGCTAACACCAATGCCTCCACCGTCCGTGGCAGTTGTCGCCTTCGTTGGGTCGCCAATGCCTGCACGAGTACCCCATCCAGTTTCATGGAGCGTGAAGAGGGCATATAGCTTCATGATCGCAAAGTAGTACCCGAAGAGGATGAACGCAGGGACGTAGATGATGTGACTGGGGGTATGCCAGAGATGCGGGAGGAGTTTAGCGGTACGGGTTGCGAGAAGCCAGACGAAGTAGGAGAGGATGATGTTCCACCAAGGCAGATGATACCCTCCGTCTGCAACGGGAAAGGTACTTTTCCAGATAAGATACCCAACAAGGCAGGGTCCTACTAGGAGCGTGAGAGGGTTGAAGAGCTTGTCGACCTGTGAACGAGATAAAAATAAATTAAGGCTGACAGTATGATGTCACTGGCGCCAACTCACCATAGTATAAGCGACATATGGATGTGTGGTCCAAATATATCGTTCCATGAATAATGACCGGAGATCACTTCTCCACGTATTTCGGGTCCATCGTAACACTTGTTTCAAGAACCTCCAGTTCGGCTTCATTGTACTCAATAATTCTGCCTCTTTGCAACACTGGACATAGGTACTCCATCCATGGCTCACCATCCACCTCGTCAAGAACTTGTCATCGCCCGAATTGAGCTGGTACTTGCCCAGCCAGTAGTCGTGCGTGAAACCGTGAAGGAACTCTGGGTCTTTGAGAATCACCGTTCGATAGGCAGCTGTACGGCCCGAGAGACATGGAAGACCACCATCGATATGTGTGCTGGAGCTAATTTCAATGTTGCGGATAGTCAGACGGAATGCCGCAAGGACTTCCCAGACTGTCATGCTTTCGCCTACAGGTTGAACACGTTGACTCGTGCCTACGCCACCAACCTTCTGGTCTTCGAAACATGCAAGCACATATGGTAAAAGGGTCGGTGGCCAAATGGCATCGTCATCTGCAAAGACAATAATGTCTGTCGTGGTATTCCTAATACCATGTGCCATCTGCAACCGCTTATTCGCGAAAGGGACGGTAAGAACACGAATACGGTCCGGGTCAACAGCGTTGGCAAGTTCTTGGAGAGGAATGAGCATTTTCTCTTCGGTGATGATTATTATTTCTTTAGGTTTGCCAGCGAGCCAACTGTTGGCTGCTTCCTTGAATTCTTCACCGGCATCAATAGTGGGTACTATGATAGTGACATCTTCCGAGGCCACATAAGTGGGGTTTTCGGGGAGAGGGACAGGGCGGTAGGTGATAGAAGCGATTATACGGAACATGTACCAGAGGTAGCGGTAGAAGCTAGAAAGTCGTCAGCTTGCTTGAAGAAACGGGGCAAAAAAAAGAATATACCCGATGACTCCGAATGGCACGACTGTAACATAAGGTTAGTATGAACAGTCAAAATGCTGTACATCGAGGACACGTACAAATTGGAAAGTCATCAGACGTCAAGTAGAGCATGGTGGCAGTCTACTGCGCCTGCTGTCAGGAGAGCAATGAGGACAAAAGAACGACAGCGTCGTAGCGACGACGAAGAAGGAGGAGGCCTTCGGAGAGAGAAGGAAAGAAAGAGTAAAGAACGTTGTGGACTATTACATAGGTGCCAAGGCATGCAAGCCAGAAGGTATTGTCGGGGTTCGAAATATCATTGAGAAATAAGCTTTACCCCTTCCGGCGGCTTACTTAAGCTGAATGGAGCGATTTGGGAGCGAGCAAAAATAGTACTAGTTCAACTTGGTCATGATGCTGGCACGCTTGATTTTTATTTTCCTCTGCTCGAAGCAACTCGAAGCTCGCGCACATTAGTAGAGGAGACCCGACCTCCAAGACTAACTTCAAATAAATATGGTGCACGCAGCGGGGTCTTGGCTGAACGGAATGATCCGGATAATAACTAGCATATAGGCTCAATTTACAAGATATCATCGATTCAAAAGTGGTACGAAAGGCGCTTTGTCTGCCTGGCGATTCTGCCGTAACCATGCGTTGGATCGCACCGCATGCAGCTACTAAGTATACCAGCCCTCAGTCCAGCACATATAAATTCTGATAAAAGCGCCTTTCTCCTATGTCATACATTACGTTCGTACGAGGGCCTGATATTCAGATGATCCAAATCCTCTTATCACTTCAAGCTTGAAAGCAAGAAGTTCGCATTCATGACATGATAGCCTATCGGAAAATCCTTTGATTTTGCTTGTAGAACAGCCGCACTACACACATTCGTTAGTGTTAAGGCGGCCCGTTCAGATGCGTGTATAGAAAATTATGTGCGGTCACTCCCAGGGCCTGCGGAGGTACAAACCAATGAACACTTTAGTACTTATACTCGATCACATTAACACCGCATATACCAAATGTACTGCCGACATTAGGCTAGCCTACAATATTAAATGGGATATTTTTTAAAAAACGTGTGGTCGGTAGCGTGAAATTCGACCGCTTTCCTCACAGTAAGCTTTGCTTGTCTATGAAGTAATGTCACTGAACACGCTGGTAGGGACACTAGTATAACTCACGGCACACGTTGAAAGTTAGCAAATGACTTGAAGGAGCACTTCAATGCCCAGCCAACCAAAGTGGTCAGTGTCGCACGTTCAGTTCAGGCCAGACTATCCAGGCCTTCTGTATGATACTTGGAGTTGTGTCGGAGGAATCTATTCAAAATCAAATATTTCCGAAGGGTTGTTTGGCATCAGCCTCTGGACCAAACAATAGAAAATGTTGTTAACGTGATCTAGAAGGAACGCTGTCGGGGTTTTTACTGTGATTCACTAATCCATATGCATATCAGCTATTCGCTTTGCTATCAAATCACTGAAGAACTCATTGCTCGGAGTGAATCTGGCCCGGATGCCGATGTCCGAATATCTCTGGCTTATAGCACTATAGTGAGTGGTGCACCGGTGAGCACTCGGTGAGCGTTGTTGTACTGGTACTACCATGATCAGCCCCCGAGCCGACGGAATGGCAAACCATAATACAAATCAAGTGGTTGAGATCTGCGATTCGACTTTCTAAGTACAACCATACACTACCCAACAACTACATCCCGAAAAAACGTAACAATATGCGAAAAAAAACCGTGCGTTGAAATACGAAAAATTAAAACATACCTAACAACGAAGTCAAAACATGCGGACAATACTACCGTGAAAGGGTACAGTGATACATACAGTAAAGTAGCAGTATAAGGGGAAAATGAAAGATGTGGAGTACAACACGGGGTACGATGAAATTGAGGTGATACCATGCAAAAGTCGAATAGAGAATTGATTGCGATGACGAGAGCTTATCGGAGAGTGTAGGCGATCAAAATACAATGACGACGAGTAAGGACAGTGACGACCGTGTGGCTGGTAAACACGGAAGGTTGGATGGGCGTCGAGTCAACATAAAAGGAGTTAAGACCCGTAAGGGATGACGAGAAGCCAAGTGAGCGCGAACATATGTAAGGACTAGGGCCGTCTTGGTTAGGTCGATGGTACGGAGGAAGCCGAGAACCCTGTAGCAGATGATTTCCTCGCCTCCGAACTCTTCCTCCCACTTGCACGTCCGGAGGCAGAAGTGCTAGTAGAAGTCCGTGATTTTTTGTCGCTCCAAACCGTGCCTGTTGATACCGACAGAGCCGCCGTGCTAGCACTCCACCTCGATCCCAACCTCTCGATCTGTGCGGTAGGCTCAGGGAAAGACAACACATGGCTCGTGGCTGCTGCGCTTGTTGGACTGCTGGGTTCCGCTGCTGCTTCAGTACCCGCCGTCAGAGACTGCAGAAGGAGCTGCGCCAGTAGGACCTCGTCTCCAAGACCACGTTCTCCTTCATTGATGTGAGCCAGAGGAGGACGAGAAGGGAGTAGAGCTTGGGCCGAGGCTTGGTGTTCCAATGCTCTCACCCTCAATCCCATCCGTCTCTTGCGCCCTCCTTTAGCCTTCCTAGTTTTTGGCGCGGGGAAACGATATTGAGCCGCCACGTCACAAAACTGCACGCGATTCAAGTCGGTAAGTCCGAGGCCGACGGTGGGAGGAGGTGGGGGAGGCGGGGAAGCGAAAGGATCCCTCATGGAGAGAAAATCGGAGGCCGAGTCCGAAGACATGCCTCGTGAAAGCGAATGATTTGGGGTGCGATGGTTGTGAAATTCCATAGGTTTCGGCACCGAGGAGTCCACTGTACGCTTGAGAGAAGTTGGCAAGGTCTGCTTGACTACAGATGGAAGTACTGTAAAGCAAATAATAAGTTGAATGTCTCGGACTGGTTGTCGATCAAAATCGCAATATATGCTCACAATAAAGGCTAATGACCACTCCCACCGCCCATACCAGCGAACAGACGGAGTGAGCGATAACAAGTCCAGCGGCAACTGTTACGTCAGAATTTTCCGATGGTTGCGATGTTGTCACCGAATCGCGGGCTTGCAAAGCGGCCCACGATGGAGAATTCTTTGCAATAATTGCTAAAGCAATTTCCAAGGCAGCACACACCATAGCTGTTGCCTGCGCCGCCAACATGGTAACGGGAAGACGCATCTCCTTGCAACGCCAGCTGATTGCCACCGCTCCCTCAGGCATCACACTATTTTCTTGGCCTGAGTGAGTGAGTGTGAGTGACGGGGGTAAATTTGCGACGGATTTTACACTCTTAGCCGACGACTGGTTGTATGTCAACTGAGTATGCGCCAATGAGCCTGGAAAAGGCCAGGTGTCAGGAGTGGGTGAGCTGACCCGTCTAGATCTATTCGGACAGATCGTCGGGTGAACTGAGCTCTCTGGACCTGCTCGATCTTTCTCGCATGTCTTGGTGAATGGAGCTGCAACGGCGATAGCAGAGCGTATATCAAAGAAGATTCCAATAGCGAGAGGCAATTGAAGACTTCGTGAGATAAGAGAGAATGTAGGTGAAAGCAGAGTGGGAGTGCTTGTGATTGATCCAGCGATTGTTGCTATAATGCCATTCAAACTTGACGAAAGAGATGAGTAAAAATGACTCACCGCAGACGAGAAATGCGGTCACCAAAACCGCTATGAAGCGAAAGGCGCGGTGGGGAACCAGAGAATCTGGCGTGGTGGCCACGAACAATATGTACAGCGAACTCAAAGATACTTTAAAAAATATTAGTGGATAAAGCGAGTTTAAACCGATAATTCAATGCTTACAGAGACACGCATGCAAGGCCAAAGAGACATTCCAGGAGCGCTGAAGGAGCTGCACATGGTTGAGCGACGCTCCGAGGCCAAGTCCGCTAGCGATGGCTGGTAGGACAGTATTGAGTGCCAAAAGGATATCTGAGACCAATTTGTTTCGACTAAAAGGAGATGAATGAGCCAGAAGGACGGCCGACACTAGCGGCAGAATCAGCATAAGAGCGGGCGGGATGACCTGCAAGACGAAAGAAAACGGGGTGGATATGATACTTGAGCCAGAAGAGAGGAAAAGGGGAGACATGGTAAGAAAGTAACAAAAGAATGTAGATAATGAGCGTTTGAACAGATAAACAAGTATGTAGTTGGTGGAAAAGAATGAGCGAGTCCAATATCAAACCGTGAAGAAGAAGAAGAAATTATAAGATTTAATTTACTTGCTAAATGAACAGGGGAAGGAGCCGACGAATTAGGAAAGCGTCTTTGTTGGCATACAATCTTCTACTTTTATCTACTTGTCCCGTCAAAAACGGATGGGTTCGGTACTGTGAAGAAGTTCCGGAAAATTGGCTTTTATCTTGACCATAGCGATAGAAATGGCCAGTCGAGTCCCAGATGGCCTGCTCCATACATGTTTCGATTCCTGTCACGGAAGGCTGAACCGATCGGCCATTGAAGTTCCCCGCCCATTTTTCGCTCCTCAAGAAAGGAGTGGTACATGCCAGATGGAGGCGCACTTCTCAACGCTTCTTTGGCTTACGCCGTGTCATGGTTGGCACCAAGCCATACCTGTAACACGGATAAGAGATATACAATCGTTATTAGAACATACTTAGTGTCATGGCGAAACATTTGTGTATCCAAGAGAACGTACCACGGGAAGTTTTTACTGTACATGCCCTGGGCGTATCACAGCATCCCTCTGTACTAAGAAAAGTCTTTAACATTGGTGACAGCACAGCAGTCATTATCAACTATCCTTACCTGTGATTATGCTGGCAGTGGCGCTGTATCGGATCAAATAATAAAAGTGAACTTCGAAGGAGGATAGAAGCGAACGTCACATGGTGACCTACTTATACATGATTCAGCATCATCATCCGAAGTATGATGGAGAAGAAGAGAAATCCAAAGTTGATCGTCAAGACAGAAAGAAACAGATCGTTGTTGCACCAGCACAGCCACGTCGTCGCTTGGCAAGATCAATGGGACTCCGACTTTGACGAGCTCACGACAATTAGCTGTCAGCAAAATTCAACATCAGGCGAGCGGGGCCCGTGTAGCATGGTGACATCCAACAGTATCCAATGAGCATAAATGTGCCCGTCGGTTGGCAATAACACAACTGAGTTATTACGTCCATCGACACCAAAAGTTGCGGAACAATTGAGATGTTGGAGTGGGGCAGCCTCTGGCAAGGGCCGGATCATAGCCCTCCATGCTGCTTTTCATCTCATGTGTAATGCTTCGTGATCTTAACATTACATGTAGTGATAGTTCGCCGTTGTATTCTCCTGCGAAAAGGTCCCGAGGGCCACAGACTTGGAGATGAGTTGTTGCGGGTAGAGGTAACAATCGATAACGACTGCCCTGCCAAGGTATGAGCGAAAGCACGTCAGAAATCTCTGTCATTCGAAATGCGTATAGTTACAATATCTCTAGGGTCCTGACGTCCATCATGTTATGAACAGCGGCCAAATCCCTGACTTGCGCAATAATATTGCGATTCGACGCGATTCTCTTATACTCCCCACCACGTTGCTGCGCCAGCAAAAGTGCGCCAAAAGGTTGTCTGAGGCGAACAATCAACCTCAATTCTTGCAAGTGAGACTCCATATCATCCGGTCGGTCCGCCCCATCTTTAACAGGGTACCCGCCAAACGAATAGTACGACAGAGACTCGGACTCGGACCAATCTCCCACACTCCGTGAATCATCAGCAAAGTCAGGCAATCCAAGGTCATGACGATTCCACGGACGAACAAGCAAGAATGTCTGCTGAGTGGGCCGTGCCGGTGAGAATTGAATCAGCTTGTCCTCCGTAATGACCAGCAGGTCGTCAAGCCCATCCGCCTTGACATCATAGGCGAAACATTTCTCCCGATCTTGACCACGCCTCCGTCTGAGTTCTGTGACGGGAAATGCAATGCACGGCAGGTGCAGCCTGCAGTTCGCGAAACGAGGAGCAGTCAGGTTGTCAAGCCGAGCATACAGTATCGACGCAAGCTCCACAACAGCGGAATCCCGCAGTGACGAGACTAACATCTGCATCTGATCTTCAGATAGATATGGCGGCGTGCATGGTGGAGGTTTGTACGAGGTGATATCGGCTGGAAGACAGCTATTGAATTCGGATGGTTTTCCAGCCCAATCTAGGGCACTAATGTCACCCGACTGAGCCACAATCTCCTGCAAGAGCCTACCGAGCGCGTTTTGCTTTGACTCGCCGTAGATTACAGGTAGATGGATGCTAAATATTCCAAATAATGAATATGCAATGTCTTCCTGCAACGTCGTGGCACGCGTCGAGGCCCATTGCAACTTCTCTCGCGCACCCGACATGCCCGGACGGAAGGCGATGAGGGACCGTGCATTTATGCCTGTTGAATATTCCAACTCCTGCATGATAGTGCCAGACTCCTTGTGGTTGGGAGAGTGGTCGTTGAGATATAGGGTCCAATCTGCTTGGTAGAAGAGAACGACTGTGGGGGCCAGGAATTCCTGGACAGTCCATCCTCGCGTGATCCACATGCTTTTTGCAAGTGCACCAGACTTCGCTGATGGCGGGACATCCGACAGATAAACAATAGTAAGAGCTGACTGGCGATACCAGACAAACATGGAGTTCACCGATCGCTGGAGCTCGACATTGTTATTCTGGTCGATGCAACACGTATCACTCCACGCCCAGTGATACCCTGCGTCACGAGCAACTCTGCAGAACGTCTGCAGCTTCACCACGGTTCCGACTGGACCCAAATCGTACACGACCTTGTCCTGGATGTCATACAGCAGCGGCTCCTTGTTTTCCCACCTATGCGATAACATGACCCAACGGAAGTACTTGATTACGACTTCTTTGATGGGCTCCGTTGGGAGGTTCGGATGCTTCATCGACGAAGACAAAAGCTCCTTGTACTCAAGGCTCGCCTTGAAGGTATTTATCTGTGCCTGTCGATCACATAAACACCCAGTGAAGGTGTTGAGTAGGCGAAGGGGGGCATTTTCCAAGTAAGCGTGAATGGCTTTTTGAATGCTATCCTCCACTTCAAATAGGCTAACGTAATGCTGACGCAGCTCTGGAGAACAAGGTTATCAACCACACACTGACGCATGGGTGATTCGGGACTTACCGCGTATCTGCGCATCGGGAGTATCTTCCAACTTTGAGAGCATGATTTTAAAGGCATTGATTGCATCATCGTAACGCTGTGCCCCGTGAAGAGCTGCATAGTTAAGTTCATACCCAACATGAGACAAAGGGTCAAGTTCGATGACCTTTGCATTAGCGGTATCAGCACAATTACTCGAGAAAATATATTGTCCGCACCATTTCCGCGTCCTGAATGGCCTCTGCGTAGAGATTTCGTCCCAACATTGCCTTACTACGTTGCGCATAGAGGGTAGCGCATGAGGAATCCAGTTCGATACCCGCTGAATACAGTTCAATAGCCATGTCGTGATTACTCGCAGCAATAGCCTCATCTCCCTTTGAGACACAGCGCGCAGTGCATTCTTTCTTGAAGGCTAAATGACCACACGTTGGCATCGAGGTCCAAGTCGTCCAAAACCCTAACGCACTCACCAGTAGACCATTCGAGGCAGCACTCCTTTGCAGCGTCGTCAATCATGCTCATCATGTATTGAATAGATTCGACCGCTTCGATCACTCGACCTGAGCGGAGGAACGCATCGCACCGTCTTTGGTGGATAGTTTGCCACAATGAATCCAAATCCCAGCCGAAGAGCTATTGAGTGTACGATGAATCAGTGTAAGTGTCTTATTCAGTTTCGTAGTAACGTACTACCGTGAATATCATCATTCGAGGTTCAAAAAATGTTCTGCGGGAGAATAAGTCGGTTATACTGGAATCATCGAGGCGATCAGCGGCTTCGCTGTACCGCCCATCCTCGAAAGCAATTATTGCAAGCTGCACATGCAGATACATCTGACGAGTGCGTTCGAAAATGAGAAAACCGATGGAGTTTGCCATGACGCTCACGTTGACAACACTGCACAGTCGAAATGTATCTGAGTGTCGATGAGCTATGGCGAGGTCTTGAACTCGCCGCATCGCCTCATCATGGCGACTAGCATTGAAAAGTGCCACTGCCTGAACAAAATTACATTGGAGATTTAGTATGAAATACTGAATATGAACAAAAATGACGAGAGTACCTTGATCAGTAGTAAAAGATCGATGGTAACCTGATCGCGATTTGAGAATAGGAAAGCCAAATCGAAAACTTCCATCGCATCCCAGAGCTGATCGTTGCCACATAGGGCAATGCCCTTTGAAATGTAGCCTAACATCGAGGGCTGAATGGCAATTGACTGTACGATGAATCCGTCGTCAACAACGTCGTGATAAGCAGAGCGTGCTGCGTCTGACCTTGACTGCGTCTTGGAGCGCATTGTCCCACTCGGCGTTTCGCGCCCTTACAACTGAGCGATTGGCATACAAGTCATAATTGTTACCATCTGCATTGATCTGTTGGGTCAACACCTCTTCAGCGGTATGTGGGTCCCAAGCAATGGATGCATTGAGGACCATCGTGTTCATGGCGAGGATCTGCATGATATTTTGTGAGAAGTCGACATATCAAAGGCAAACAACTCACGTCAGATGATAATAAGTGCTTATCGTCACTGCCGGAGGATTGATTTCTTGTAATATCGATATCGCCAGTTGGCTCGTCGTTGTCGTCGTGACTGCGCAGCTGTGTGTCACCACACAGAACATTGTGGATAAATGGAAAGGTGGAACAATAAAGGGAAAGAGCATACCTGCGTGCCACTGCAAGAAAGGAGTCGACGTGCTTCCTCGACCGCTCTTATCCTTTCCTGTGCTTTGTGTTGCTCGAGTATGGTCTTAATAGACCAGACCCGAACTTTCGCACTATAGTCTCCGCTCACGAGCAGTGCTCCATTATGGGAAATTGCAACACAATAAACTCGCGCGGTGATGTGTTTGAGTGCCTGCCCTAACTGCTGGTGCGACTTTGTGTTCCACAGCCGTGCAGTGTTATCAGCTGAGGCAGTGGCAATGAAGGTGCCATCAGAAGAGATAGCGAGCGAGTAGATGGTGTCAGTATGACCGATACAAGGTTGATCGATCCGGTATCCGTTCGACGAGTTCCAGAAGTTGATAGTTGCGTCGTTTGATGCGGAGACAAGTTGCTGACCATCGGGCGACCACACAACACTTCGAACACCATCTTGGTGAGCGATCTGGAGAAGAGGTTCGGCATTATCGGTGCGCCAAACCCTGATGGTACGGTCCAATGATCCAGATGCCAATTTCAATCCATCTGGGCTGAATGCGACACTGTACACATCATAACTATGACCATTGAGTGTTGATAGGACAGCGCCGCTCTCTGCGTCCCAAATGACAACCTTGAAATCATTTGACCCGCTGGCGAGTCTCTTGCCGTTGGGGGAGAAACAAACCGACTGCACACGGCCTGTATGCTTCACAAGCGGACTGAAAACCTTCTGCCTGGTCTCAACGTCCCAGATGATGATGGTTTGATCATCTCCACCACTCGCGATTCGCTTGTCATCTGGTGATACGGTGACAGATCGCACACAGTTTTCGTGTCCTTCAAATGGCCCTCCTATTGACGCTCCTTTATCCACATCCCAAATTTGCAGGGTGTGGTCCCTTGAACCAGTGACAACCCGTCGACCGTCTTTGAAGAACGCAGATGCCCACACTGCGCCTGTATGCCCTCGCATAATACATGTTGGCGTCGGTTGCTCTAACGTTGTCTGCGCAGTCTGCACACTCAGAGTATTTCTTGCCGCTGTATCAGAGCCAGGCACTCCTGACATGTCGCGTTGACCTAAACGCAGGTATTTTGAAGCAGTCAGTACTGGTAGCTTTGAAGTTATTCAATATGTAACATACTTTGTGGGATATGGAAACGTCCACGGTGTACGGCCTCGTGTGCGGTGACTCGTACTACGTAGTGTTGGATTTCACAGCTGCCCTGCGCTGAGACTCGGTGGTTACGGCCGTAGTACCTGGTTGAACTTACCAGGTGCTACTTACGGCATGGATATTCATCGCTTCTTCTACTACCCCAAACCTAGTGAACCCACTGCAATGAACATGTGCCTGCTGCTCTCATTCAATATGTACAGCCCGCTAATACAGCCTTCGGAAGTGTCAGTAGAGAAGGCACGACTATCTTCATTTGTCGCCAGATCTGGCTTTGACTTGACATTTTCATTTTCAGGTGCGTCAAGGCGCGGCAGGACCGCGTCAAAATGGCTACGCCTCCTCACCATATTTTGTATTCGTCGACATACTATTTCATCATCTTTTGTGAGGCGTCCTGCTTCACCTGACGTGAGATCAAGCCTTGGTCTAAGAACTATCGCCGCTAGACCCTCCTCACAAGAGGTGTCTGATTTGATTTTTGCGTCTAAATGATACGACATTAATGCGAGCCATGAGGTGAAGCTAATCACAGGCATCGTTAGAAGCAGGCCGCTCTAATGTAAATGTTAACGGTGATGAGTGATCAATTTGTTCGTCGCAATTGAGTCCTAGCTCACATCCTGGAAACTGTGATCTAGTACGGGGGGTTCCTAAAATCCCTGGATGCATACCAGCGCCTGCAAATAATACGCACAGTCGATGTTGAAATATACACTTGTACAATCTATTTGAATATCAAGAACAAATACAACACACGCTGTGGACGCCGAGTTCTTCACTGATACCTTGTCCCGAAGATCCCCTCTTCATATGATTTGATTTCTGGATGACATCAAGCTCATCAAACCGGGATCAGGAGTGGAGAAAACGACTTACGCAATGCGAGATGCTTGGAGTGGAACCTACAAAGCGCCAAGTTCCCCATCATGCACCATATGCCATTGAGTTCCCCGTCCTTGCTACGCCCACCGACTTCGCGCCAGACGCTGTTCAGCTCTCCTTCTTTGTCAAGGCCCCAGATAGGATACAATTTGTCATGCAGATACTCCGGAAGCAGAGCACGATAGGAATGACGTGCATCAGCGTAGCTGATAATGTGAACCGCAATGTCTATCGGTCAGGAAGAAAAGCGTACCCAGTAGCGAAGACGACCACGTCCGCATCGAGAGTAGAACCGTCTTCGAAAAGCAAGCCTGTCTGCGTGAAGCGCGAGATTGGCCCATCGCTCTTGAGTTTGATCTTCCCGTCGATGATCATCTGTGAAGCTCCGACGTCTTGATATTAGGATTATGGTCAGCGCAGACACGCTCTAATCTACAAATGAACCAACCAAGATAATATCCTCCTCCCTTATTCCATGCCATAAGCAGAAAGCCAGAGTCGTCCTCTCCCAAAGTTGTCTTGAAGCCTCGTGTTCGCAGGCCGTCAAGAAGCTCCCTGCATCCCTCCTCTATCAGGCGATTGGGATATAATATGTAGTCACGCACTTATCCGCATCAGCAATGTCCTTGGTGACACGTTGATGTATTAGTTTGAGCAACGAATTCGGGTAAGATGCGTTCACGCGATCTGCAATATCAGTAGGAGGGCCACCCTCCCAGAAGACCGCTGGGTGCATTTGTAATTGCATAATTGTAAAGAACAGATAACTCACCCATTAACCTCGGCATACCCTCCTTTGTGGACATGATGTAACTTGGGCTGCGTTGAACCATGGTCACATCTGCACCAATTTTGCTTGAATACCATCAACATGCTTTGAAAAATCATTTACCAACGCCATTTTCAACGTAGTCCGCACAAATGTCATGCGCTATACTTTGTAGTGAGCAGAGAACATACAAAATTCATGGTGCGACCCCTACCAGACGTGCAAGCCCCAACAACGATAACCTTTTTCCCTGCGTGATCAGTTGCAAGATTGTGTTTGCTGGAATGCAATATCTGCCCCTTGAAATCGTCCTATGTAGGTATTTGACATCAACCCGAGAATCTTAAAATAATCGATCGAACGAACCTGCCCTGGGATATCTGGAATTCGGCCTATACCACTGCCAAAGCCCAAGGCGAATACGACATGATTGACCTCGAAGGTCCGCTCCTTTCCGTCAGCACGTTGGATTGTGACAGTCCATTTCTTTCCCTTTGTACCCGGAATGACAGATATCACAGTAGCGCTGGTCCAAACATCGAGCTCCATACTGTGTGCATATGATTCCAGCCAATCTGCGAGTTTCAATGCAGGCGTATAGACAGGCCACGAGGCAGGGAACCTGCATGGTTTTTGGTTAGACAGTCATGGACGAACTGACTTGTGAGACCCACGGAAGGTATGGCATGTGGTCATACCCTATATATATGGCGATCATTGAGCAAGAAGCAAACACAATATTCTGAAAGAGTGATAGACTCACAGACGGGATCATGGAGACACAGCGCTGCATAACGTTTCCTCCAATTATCACCAATTCTCTCGTTCTTTTCCACTACTAAAGTCTTCATGCCAAGCATTTTAAGCCGCGCTGCAACGTCGAGCCCACTCTGCCCGCCTCCTATCACTATGACACTGGGCTCCTCGTCGACGCATTCAATTTCACGTGCGCGCTTCGCGGCCCACTTTCCGTGGTTTGGCTGGTGGTCTCGTCTGGGACCATTCTGTTCTGGGAAACCTTTGAGATCTTCCAAGTTCGTGAAGACGGTATGGGCCTTCCATGAGCCATCCGCGAGTGGTACAAGCCGGAACACCCCAGATGCAATGCCGACTGTAGTTTCAAAATCAAAAAACGCCTGAATCCATGCGATATCAGGGTATGGTCTCTGAAGCTCTACGAGATCTTTCCTGAGTTTGAAAGAAGACAAGGTAAATAGTGGGAGTTGGTCTGCGAGGAAAGTTTTAACGGAAGAGGTGCTCTGGAAGGTGTGGAAGTCCCATGTTAAGGCGAGCATATCGCGCCAGAAGACATCATCGACAAGGAGATCTATGACTGCTGTTATGTTCTTTGACTGCATCGCTTCCGTGAAAGCTGAGAACCATTGACTCGCTACCGCTTGAACATTAACATCGGGAGTAACTGAGCTTCTAAGGTTATCGAGAGTAGGGAGGGCCAATTGGTTCGCCATGGTGCACAGATTGAACAGAAGAGAAGGCTATCTTGCGGTAATCACCGCTATAAATGCCTTTGCCAGGAGTCCCAGGACGGAGTTCCATCATTCAGCTGAGACTCGTGGTCAGGTGCTCATATCCATCATGATTATCAGAGCCATGATAGGTGATGGACACCTTCTCGAATCTCAAGTGACCTGCCATCTGGTTATTTCGCCTAAAGTTGGCCTAAAGATGAGCTTAAAGTTGCCACGCTCACGTGCCAGGTGAAATTGACGCGGTCCTGCCGCGCCTGCCGCGGTCGTGACGCGCCTGTGACGCGGCATTGACGCGGCACTGTCACAAATCCTGAGATGACCTTCTATGACGCTCGCAATGCATTCTAAACATGTCGAACCTTCGTTATATGATCAATATATGAATGTACAGATATCTACATATAGGACCTGGAGTACTTGCTTGTCCTCCGCGCTCTACTTGGGTATGTAGTTTCAAGTTGCATCTTGTATTTCTAACCATTGATCTAATGTTGGTTTTCAGACGTAAGTATCATCTCACCGTGCGCAGTGCGGTCCCGGTCAAGCCTCGACCCCACCTTGTCAAGCCCGATGGAGCCTCTGTACTTAATCTGTACTACCATGTCAAGCCCCAGTCATGCTATACCAAGCCTCATTCCGACTGGGTCAAGCACTTCCCAACACTCGACACGTTCTCTCCATTATCTTTGCAGCTTCAATACCAATGTCAACCTCTATACCTACCTATACTGCGTCAAGGCACAGTGAATTACATGCCGCCATCAAGGCTTACTGACTTGCATGCCGCGTCGAGCATAGCACATGTCGTATCAGTGCCGCGTCAAACATAGCACATGCCGCGTCAAACTTCATCCATGCCGCGTCAAACTTCATCCATGCCGCGTCAGTGCCTCATCAGTGCCGCGTCATACCTATCACATGCCGCGTCAAACCTCACCCTGCGCGTCAGCACTTCAACTGTCACACCTTGCCTCGTCACTGCCGCCCCCTACCACATGCCGCGTCAACCCCCACCCTGCGCGTCAGTACTTCAACTGTCAGTGTAACTTAAGTATAGTTTCAATCTATCATGGTAGTTGATTTTCTAACAGTGTCTCCTTTCGTCCTAACGGAATTAGACTTAAGTGAGCAATGCCCCCATGACTCTTTGCTTGCCTCCCTGACACTATAGCTCAAACATAGATACTCCGCACATTCCAACTGCTCCTGTCACACATAGAACTGGTGTCACTGCACACTCTGCCTTAAATGCTGGATCCCTCCCTCGACTCCTAAGATACCACTCACAGGAGCTATTTGATCACCGCACAGGCACCAAATCTATGCCACGCCGGCGTACCCGAAGTGCTAGTCCTTCTAGAGCCCGAACAAATCAACGCCACGGTCCAGAATCCAACTCTCTACGTCCCAAATCTGGCACCAGTGACCAGACCATGGCACATGATCTGTGGGACCAATGGCCAGACGGAGATTTTGAAAGGTTATAACCAACAGTGGGGTTTGGATGCTGGCCAACATCACAGGCGGTGGAATGTGTATCTCAACATTCCTAATGAATGGGTTCTGGGCAGAGATTACAGCGAGACTGAACTTCAAGTGAGGAAATTATCACCTGCTCTATTCAGAAGATCTCTAACTTGTGTGATTGACAGCGTGGCCCCTTATTCAGCGATAATCCTGATGCCACGTCTTCAGACGAGCTGTCCGAAGTTGTAGCTCCTTCGCTGCCGGCTGAAGAAGAAATTGTGCTACTGCAACGTTGCCTGCCCTTCGCTGCTGACCGAAGAATGTGCACCCGTTAAACGTCGACGTGCTTCGCAGAGGGTCCAGAGAGGGAAGACAAGAAAATAGTCATTAATGGCTGATTAGTAGCTAGTAGGTGTCCCTAAGATGAATAAAATAATGAAGGAATGGCGTGCAACTCGATCTGGGAGTCGAATGTAGACCCATAGGAACGCTTGAACTGGCGCGTCA
>MU179332.1:65453-88747 GCA_016767475.1 Suillus weaverae | reverse complement strand
TACTGCCGTGAGCGCAGCCAAATTTCTCTCAAGACTCAAACTGCAACTAAGTAGGCAGTAGAGAGATATAACCCTTGTGCACTCTCATACACCCGAAACATACCGCTCGATACCCGCTGTGCATGAATTCTCTAAACCTTGCTGCTCTGCCCGTCGAGCTTTTATTGGAGGTGACATCATGCCTATCCTCTAGAATGGATATTCTCAACCTGGCACTCTCGGTAAGTATCTCGAACTCAATTATAATTGATCTTTCAATCCGTCGCACGAAGAGCAAACACCTGTTCACTAGCACATGCCCCGTGTTGTATGCCCATGTGCACCTCGGTACCGTAGAACAATGCCAGCGAACTCTGTCGATGCTCCGTTTTCGCCCGGACGTTGCACGTCATATCCAGAAACTCTACATTCGATTTTCCTCCGCCTCCTCCGACTATATGGTCGATATCAATGGAATTGCGATCTCAGCGTTGCTGAGGGAACTTGCGCCAAAACTGGACGCGCTCCATACTTTCATCTGGGACGCGGATGAGATCCCGCAATGCGATGATATGTGGTTCGCCCTACGAATATCGTATGTCTGATAGGTGGTTCGTTTATCGTCTTTCACCAATAACTTAATTTTGTCACAGGTGCCCACGGCTGCGCACACTTGGTACATGTTACGGATCTGTGATACCCAGCCAACGAAGTCATGTATGTGTGCGACAAAAATGTATACCATTCACTCATTTTTTCCAGTTGTTGGAATTCAAGAACCTCCGTGGGTTCTCGTTGACCCTGAAATATGGATACTATACTCATCATACAGATGACTTTCAAGGTCTGTGCTGTTATTGACATGTGAATTCCTAGTGCTTTGACGCGTTGCAGATGCTCTTCCTTTCGATAGTCGCCTTTGGGATATGCTGATCCAGCGTTCCCCGGACCTCGAGGAACTGCATGTCTTAGGTGGACCGTTAATTCTGGACGGAGCAGTGCATCCGCTCTGCAACGCACGCTGGCCTCTTCTACATTCCCTATCTCTAGGAGACCTCGTTTTAGATTGGTCTTCAGGACCAGGACCCATGTCCTCCAAGCGCCCCTTCATAGCTTTTTTGGAGGCTCATCAGTGTCTACGATTTTTTCGTACATCCCGCACTGCACTGAGTCCTCATATCCTCCCTTCACTGGATCCATCCGCATTACCACACCTTACCCATTTTGCTGGTTCGTTAGAGCACCTGCAAGCCCTGGCCCCCTCCCATCCACAAATCACACACTTGGCGATCGAGGAGCCACTAATAATCCGTGATCTCGCACCTCTTTTAGTCGCAGGGGTATTGCAGAACCTGCACTGCCTCACTGAACTTCGCATTGCCTTTATTTTCCATTCTTCATACGAAAGTGGAAACTTGATTAAAAACCTTGTAAGCACTTCCCCTGGACTGACCACGTTGGAGATAACGTGCGCGAGAAGGTCGTCCTTCAAAGTTGTATGTTTTTCTCGTTTGCCATCTGGATATCAAGGTCTTTGATAACTCTCAGGACACACTAGCCAAATCTATCAGCTGCCTCCCTCGGCTTCGTCACCTGCGGTTGACGCTAGTTCCGGTAGCCACAGGGGACTCTTTACGTGTTTGCGCATCCCATGTCGTACAAGCGATCCCACGCTTACACTCATTTGCGCTGACGTTCATTTCCGCCTCGCTTCCTCTGTATCTCACCCCCGTCGATTTTGGCTTGTATGAGGAGAGTGGGAACTACGTTGTTCGTACCGACGAGCATGGGCTCCCTCATTCTTTAAGCTGTACCGAGCGAAGACCTGCGCTACGCCTGCCCTTCAGACTTCCAAGCATTCCCATCCCACTAGCTGTGCCGCTACTGGCCTTCTCCACATCCTCCCCACCAAGGGGGAGGAAAATGAGAACCCAACAATTCTTGCTGAACCTCCGTCCAGACACTTCCAAGCATGGTGGGTTGGGTCTGATTTTGGAGCGCAGTACGGCAGGGGATGAGATGAGGGTGCTTACTGTTCTTATAGCCCTGAGCGGGCTTGCGCTGTGGAGTTTCTTTGCATAGATTTCGGTACAGCTGTCCCCCTTATATCTGGTTTGAACTCGACTCATAGATGCATATTAATACTCGTTGTCCCGACACAAACAAAACCGCAGAGCCTGAATAACAGTTTGCCGCCAAGACTTCGTCAGTCATGCTCCACGTCACCGCAGGGTCTACGCACTCGGCTTACTGAAAGCTGCGATGGTGATTTACCGGAAATATTGGCACATCGTTTTCATCATGTAGCCATGTGGTTATTTATTCCTCCGAGGGCGACCATGTCAGATCATATCAAAGTGGTTCAAGAAGGCTAGAAACGAAAGTTCATGTCGCTCGACTCACAAGCTGTTCTAGTGACACAGCTGGGCACGGTATTTTGGGTATGAATTAACCCAAGTACCAATAATATTAACAGGATTTCTGGGTTCACGAACAACCATGCAACGATCTCTCATGCACATGGCATTTTTAACTATCCTCGGCAGACTTTTTATGAGCCCGCACATACAAACTCTTGTTCAACTTGTGCAGATACATGAGTCGTTTTGCGTATGTAAGTACAATCATATGTATGTATACTTCAGTAAACTCACGCACTGTAGAGTTATGGATAACAAGGAGTGCAGCCTGTGCAGGTATCCGTTCAGAGCTCTTAAACATCCGAAGTCATTCCATGTAGTCTGTCCACCTCCTCATAAACTTTTGTCCAGTCACGACAAACAGTCTCGTATCCCCTGACGGCGGTCCCCAGGTTGTTTACGACCGGCTCGATTCTCATGTTGGGGTGACACAAAATCGACTGGCGAAGATAATTCATGCAATGACGAGCGAGCAAAGATGGGGAACGCATTGCTGCGTAGTTGTTACGGATGATTTCTAGACACTTGAGCTGGTGAAAGAGCGTCACTGTGTAAAGGTGACTTTCACCCGTCTCTGCATCTTTGATTTGAACAGTGTGTCCTCCGCGCGGAACGAGTTTCGCAAACTCTTCTCCGCCCTCATCCGTATCGGCGCGGTAGTGTGCCGTTTGGTCTACTCGCATCCACACTGGTTCTCCGAATTCCACTTGAAGGGATAGATCTGATATGTGGAATCGTCAGTCAAGCCTGCACTACGGACATGCTAAAAAGTACCATGACTGAGAGCAACTCCTTTGAAAGATCTGCTATCGGAAAACCAAGGCCATCGTGCAATAAGATTGACAAGGCCAATGCCTACAACTGTGGCGAGTGTCACTTTAAAAGCAAAGACAAGCCGTCTCATTATTATCTGCAGGGAATCGCGGTAACTTTTGGTGCTTGTTATTCAACTACACACACGTAGCCCTGTGGCGGTACGGTACGGTACTCGTAGCAGTCACAGGCAGTCAGCTGTGCAATTGATGCCAGAACGAGGTGTGCATGTGGGGACCGTATCATGGGGTTGCTTCGGATAGGCTACAGATCACTGCGCGTGGCTCGGAGGATTTAGGTGCCATAAAATCAACTTCGATATATATATAGCTGATCAGCATCATAAGGACCTGGTGGTGAGGCTGAAATATGAACGGTAGTCCATGAATTGCCAATTGCTTATCTGCGGATATTAGTTTGGGCGTATCAGCTCCTGAGGCCGGCCCTTACCGCTACTAGTCGGACACTGATACAACACTGAAACGCCACAATCTTCAATGTGGTCAATATTAAGCTTTTCATTGAACAACTACGTAAATGCCAAGGTTTCGCTGAATGCGTTATTCTCAAAATAATCGTGGAGTATAGACAATCTAATCCTGAGGACCATCATCATAAGTATCCTAAATACAAATCTTGTTTACAGATTTATTTACTTTGACCCCGGGCATTCTACAACAATTGTCTCAGTAGGTATCTAAGCGACCTTGCTCACACAGTTGCTTCCGCTGAATCGCGGTCGCTACATTTGTAGGTCTCACGCGTCCCAATACCAGTGAAACCGGTGAACGTTTTGGAGCCGTCCTGCAAACCGTACCCGAGATCACCCATGCGGATTGCTTGCACTGATGGCCTCGAAGTCATCACCCTGGACATGGTATCCTGAGACCAACTCTTTCCTTGCGCGACTCGGAAAACTATGAGCAACATTGCAATTATCTGTGATATGTCATAAGGAGCGCGATTGCCTCTCTATTTGCCAGTGCTCACCTGAACCTGAGTCAGCGCCTCAATAAATGTCGCAGATATAGGATTGTTTAGAAGGAAGAGGGTCAAAAATGCCACCGAAAATGCGGAATAAAGAGCGGCGGATTCAATGATCATCGCGGCAATCGACGTATATTGAGTGCCGTAGCTAGAGCCAAGAACTGTGGAAATGCGATGACGATATATGAGCAGACGAAGTACGATAACGATCGTGATGATGATGTTCAGTGCGAGTGAGAGGCTGAGATATGGAACGGTGTAGTTGATGTTAGTCGAGGAGAAATATGGGGAACTGGTGGTTACTTGAAGCAGCCACATTATACCCATAGCTAACCGATGAAATGGTGAGCGTCTGATACAGCCACACAGACATTCGAAGGAAGCAACTAACCGATGGATGCAGCAAACATCAGACCAGGGAATAACATGATGATCCACATTGGCACCATACACCCTCTGTAAATTACCATACAGCGCCAAACCTGCACGGAGATATCAGGGATACCATTTTCAACGTCGAATACTTCTACTCACGACCAATCCATCTGAAAGAATCATCGTTAGAAAACCACAGACGTTTCCAAGATTGTCCACAGGAATGCCGAACATGTTGTTCTCAAATGCGTTCGGACCACCCGGATAATCGCGATATTGAATAAACGCGAGTTGCGTGAAATTGGCCAGCGCTGCCATAAATAAGGTGCTAAGGATGAAAGTCGTGGTGATGTACATGAGTAGAGGCAGGTGCTTTTTGTAGTTCGTGCGGTTCATCTGCCGCAAAAGGAGGTGGAAGCACATGAAGTACAGTGCGACGTCAACGCCATATGCAACGGCGCTGACCACTGTACCTTGCAGCCAACCTTTCTCTGCGAGAAGCGTTGCAGACGATTCATCTGGGGTCCAACTAGACAGCATGATGGATCAGATGATGTACAGAATAAGTTGACGAGTCCTTCCGGAAGAACAATGATCTGGAGTGGGCGAGGGCGAGTCACGATCATGATATGTTAACACTTCGTTAAATAATACTAAAACGTATCCTTTGCTACAGCCATTGGGCGCCTTAAATGCGTGTGGTGTTTTCAAGAACGTGGTTGGATTCA
The DNA here is from genome assembly GCA_016767475.1 of Suillus weaverae. Classification (NCBI taxonomy): domain Eukaryota; kingdom Fungi; phylum Basidiomycota; class Agaricomycetes; order Boletales; family Suillaceae; genus Suillus; species Suillus weaverae. Next base: position 83,445 of record MU179332.1, on the reverse strand, counting down.
ATATGCCCAAAGGTGGAATTGCAAAATCAAAAGGAATTGCTTAGCAGATCTGTTCATGAATGAGCTGGACAGCCTTGTTGGCCACCTTGATGATCAGAATGGCTTTGCTCTTCCTGGGTCACTCCTGGGGCCTGGGGAGCGATGTTAAGGGCGCACTATGCCAGCCTTAGACACCCTGTGGGTCTCAAACACCTCGTCCTCGCCAGCGGAGCTCCGTCCATGGCACTGTGGGAAAGAAGTACTGGCCAGCTACTGAACCCGCTGCCAGCGAATGTGAGGGGGACGATTGAGAAGCACGAGAAAGAAGGGTGGCAAACACCCACTCCCTAGCGGAGAGGTACCCCGATACCGATGATAGGCTCAAGGGATTATTCTGTTTTGAATAAATAGCGAAAAATTAATATTGGGAAAACGCACAAGTAATTTACAGGAGCCAATTTGTGGGGCTTTTTCTTCGTCTGAATTCGGGACAACTTTGGTTGCGCAACTCGGTAATATAAGGCATTCCTAGAGTGAACAATTTCGTTGTATTGAACAGGCTCGAATTTGAAAGTGAAAGCATTTAAAACCCAGAAGGGTCATCGAACCACTCGGTTAATGCATAGTTCCGCAGATGCGCTCAGCGACAACAGATTGAAGCGTACGAAGTAGTGTGTCAGTTTAGTCCCAATGCGCCCTCCACTGCAACCAATTCTCGTGGTACTCTTCGAGTACAGAATTTGCCTTGCTCCAGTCTCTGCATACTAATGTGTCCCCCATTCTGTCCTTCTCGTAATCGACGCTCAGAAAGTCTCCCATTTCCAGCGTATGTGCAGGGTCACACATAAGAGTCTGCCGAAGATAGTTGAGACAGTGGTGTGCGTGATGATATGTGGTCTGGGGTTGGTCACGGTTGTAGTCGAGGAGAGCTTGCTGTAGCTTCCACAAACAATGAAGCTGATGACCGAAGACCAGCACGAAAACTCGGTGCTCTGGTCCTAGATGAGTGCGACCAATTATTTTCGGCCAGCTTGGGAGGCTCTCCCACTCCAGTTGAGATTCTGTGTCAGATGCGTTCAGAGCAAAATGCACACTCTCGTGAAGAGTCATCGCGACGGCTTCATGCGTGATATCAACAGGAAATTCCCACGGGTAATCATCGCCAGCGTAAGTGTATTCGATAGATTCTAAAATGATGAGGTCAGTCCATCATGTTCTTGCTTCAACACGTATGGGGGGTACTCGCGATGTTGTGCTGGTTGCAGTCGGATGCGAGCATGCCACACGGTGACAAGTACACTAAGCATCCCGAACATCCATCCAACGACCAGTTCTCCGCGAGACATCATGGATATCGATTACTTGCAGGTACTAATTCAAGTTCTTGACTCCTGATTATGGCAAGTAAGTCCAGAAGCTCTGCTGATATATGATTAGCACAGTCAACGAGTCTGCCATAGCCTCTCACCTTTAATAAGAATATGAGGAAGACCATCCCTGGATTCCAAACCAACGCACATTTAGGTAACCCCTCGCCAAGCTGATGTTTAAAAGGGCCCAACTACCAATCTCATCTGGCACAAAACATCCCATCTTAACTAGCGAGCTTTAGCTAACAATATAATTCAATACCATGATCGTGCTCAGCATCAGCTTCTACATCTTACTCTTGTCTGTGCCCTTCGCGCGAATCCCAGCAGCTGTCGCCAATGAATGTTCCGGGAATAATGACGACGTGGATCGTGCAGGCTGTGAGTAGGTTCCGGCAATGGTGTGGGACATGGCTGACGAACCTCTAGCAAAGGCTGCACTGGCATGCTTTTAAAACCTCAATGCAGCGGGAAGGTTAAAAGTTGATATAAAGAATAATGGAACAGCAGACGGGACGGTCATCTTGTATATGATCTCCATACACATGATAATGATAGTAGTCCTCGACAACAAATTATTTCACCAGTTTATTGTTTGAGTGAGCAGCGAGAAATTATGCTACTAAGACTGTACTTGATGACTACCGCAGAAAATGGGCGCAGTGGAAGGAGCATTGGGACTAAGCAGATATGCTATCTTCTATGCATGTACGCTCATTAGATCCATGAATGCCCTCGTGTGAGGTGTGCCCCCACCAAGTCCGCCGTTCCCGCCGGCCGTTTTAGACATGCATGAGGTGACTTCAAAGGTTCGCGCAATTAAGTATGTGAACTAAGTGAGGTCGACTGATTCAAAGGGATTTTCTTAATAGTACCATTAACACCGTACATCACGCGACATTCGGAAAAGAATTCTAAACCAACGCACTCCCTCCTCGCCAAGCTGATGTTTAAAAGGGCCCGACTACAAATATCATCTGGCATAAAACAACGCATCTTGACTAGCCGACAGTATCATCATTCAATACCATGAGCGTGCCCAACATCAGCTTCTACGTCTTACTCTTGTCTGTGGCCTTGGCGCGATTCACAGTAGCAGCCTCTGCTTGTTCCAGCACCAGTGACGATGTGGATGGTGTAGACTGTGAGTTGGTCCCGGCGATGATGTAGGACTTGGCTGCTGAATTTGAGCCTCTAGCAACGGAAGGAAATAAATGTTTTTAAAGCCTTATTAAGAATGCAGCGACGGGAAGGTTGGAAGTTGATGTAAAGAATATTGGAACAGCAGACGAGACGATCATCTTGTACTTGATGTAGCCTTCCTCAACAACAAATTAGTATACTTACTTGATGACAATACGTAACGGCGCTCGGCCGCACCCGGGCCAGTCCCGATTCCAGGTCGAATCACCTTCTTGCAAGACAAGCCTAACTGAGGCTACATTCAAATTGAATGTCCTTGAGGGATTTTCTTTAGTACCGTACTATGTCGTGCGACTTGGTATGGCAGCCGCATACATTCTTGCGATGCTGATGCCTAGCAACAATATTTGTCGGCGCTGCTCGAAGTCTCGATCGAACTGCCCGTTGAAGTTTGAACTTGGCAGGACAGGTAAGTTAATCACCGCTATAAAGTAACACCGTCGTCTGATTTATCATGCAGTTAATCTCCAAGTCCTGCGCGCGACTTACGTAGTACTGATGCATGTCTTTGGCTCAAACTTTAAGAGTTCAGGGGGAGGAGGAAATCGACGTGGAGGTCCAGACCTGATTATAGTGGCAGTGCGAGTACTCGGAGGCCTGAGGTTTCACGGCAGTTGGGCGCCTGTCGTGCGATAGGCATAGGATCCATCATAAGTACGAGATGCCATTAAGGAACCTACTGACCATGTGAGTGGTGAAAGTTCAGTGAAACGGCATGCTCACCCCGTGAGTCCATTTTGATGTGGATCAGCCCTAAGGCCTAGACGCTTGAAGCAGTGTATGATTCGGAGGTCATAGTTCGGATACCATCTTACGTCCACCGTATCAGTACCAGTGCAAACAGATGGACCATGATTCATGGGAACTTCAACCCTGATTATTGGGAAGATTCAGGTTTAGAAGATAGCAGAAGCTGCTCAAATCACCTCGGAATGATGGACAAATTTGATTGGAGCTGGTTAATTATACTACTATGTATCACTAACTCAGTCAAGCTCCATATCGACCTCTATAGAACTTTATATCGGGTCACAGGCTAGTCTGCAGCTTCGAGTTCTTCTTCTATACTGATCGCCGCATTCGCGTGTTTGGAGTTTCGGATGAATATATTTTCCAAGACCAATTTGCGAAATCATTGATATTGCTACATAAATCTTTAATCATTCCTCGAAGAATCATGTACAGCGTTGGTACGACTGATAACGAGGATCAGCCTCCCAAACACCGCCGTGTCATTTTAGGCGATGGACACAGCCGGAATAGTCCAACTTGAACTTGGAAACATCCTTCTCGTGTATAAAGGGTTGCACCTGGTCGTTGCTAGCTCGCCCCACACGTTGAACTTCCAATGACTGAAGTTACAGGTGAAGTAAATTTCAAAGTCGGTGACGACACGTACCAGACTTGGTACAAAATTGTTGGGGATCTCGCTTCGGGTGCACACCCTCTCATCGTGTTGCACGGCGGCCCTGGCATCTCGCATGAGTATATGACACCTCTCGCTGAAATCCACAACAAATGTAACATCCCCGTCATCTTTTACGACCAGATCGGTATCGGCAAGTCCATTTTTGAAGGTGTGGCGGAGAAGCCCAAAGAGTTCTGGACAGTCGATCTATTCATGGATGAGCTGGACAATCTTGTTGCCCACCTTGGTGTGCAGAATGGCTTTGCTCTCCTGGGTCACTCCTGGGGAGCGATGTTAGGGGCGCACTATGCCAGTCACAGACACCCTGTGGGTCTCAAACACCTCATCCTCACCGGCGGGGCCCCGTCCATGGCACTGTGGGAAAAAAGCACTGGCCAGCTGCTGAACGCGCTGCCAGCAGATATGAGGGAGACGATTAAGAGGCACGAGAACGAAGGGACAACGGATAGTCCTGAATATCAACAAGTGATGGGGGTCTTCTATGAAAAGCACGTTTGCAAGACCCCCTGGCCAAAGGTGATGGAGACGTCCTTTGCAGCCATGATGCAAAATCCCACTGTGTATCAGACGATGTAGGTGATGTCTTGACGTACCTTTCTGACATGTACTGATCATTGTTGCTAGGATTGGACCGTCAGAGTTCACCATTACGGGCACCCTAAAGTCATGGTCGTGTTTAGATCAGATTCACACAATCACAACTCCTACTCTCCTCACCAACGGTGTCATTGACGAAGCGCAGGACGTCTGTGTCAGTCCTTTCTTCCACAGAATCCCACATGTGAAGTGGGCGCAGTTCTCCCAACGTCACATGCCATTCCTAGAGGAGGAGGACCAGGCGAGATATTTTCAAGTGGTGGCTGAATTTCTGACGTATCCTTGAAACCTGTAAAATATAATTAAGATTGAATGCACGGGAATGGAATGACCGGATTACCATTACCACAGTGATTTCCTCCTTCCACGGGTATGGCGAAGGGTCTCAAGGCATTATTCTGTCTTACTAGGTAACGGACACACGCTGAAGCCTGAGAGAGGGCCGCCGCCTGTATGTTGCACCTCCGGAAGCTCCAGGAGAGCCTAGCACAGCTACCAGACGTAGTACTAGTAGTCATTTGGCTATCACGGCACTGTCTTGCCTGAGTCTTATTTCTCCATCGATCTTGACGGTTGGAATTTCCAGCGCTTTAAAACAACTGCGCAATGAAGTGGCAAACTGGAATATCTGATTGAGACAGGATGATAAGCGTCAAGACTTTGATTGAATGAGTATGGAATTTGCCGAACACACAACTTTAAGGAATAATAAGGCTTGAGTTTGACGCAGTACTTCTATGCATTTACAAAAGACATGGAAAACATACTTTCAATCGGGGCAGGCGTCGCTCTGCGCGTCGTGCTCGACGTTGCAACAGGCAAAGATCACAAACTCATAGGTTTGTTTCGAGCAGTCTTTGATTTTTTTTTTCAAGTATATCTAATTAACTTCACTGCAAGGCATACTTATTGGACTCTGGGAAGGCGTCGTGCTCTCGCACTTCCTCTCAAAGCATACCCGTTCTCGATCGAGGTCAAAAGACCCATACCTCGCCCTTGCTACGCGCATGGCAATTGATATCTACTTATCACACTCACTTTCTCGCTTTGCCCTCACATGCGCATGGACGCTGGTCGGGCTCCTCCTTGCAGACGTTGCTCCCGGAATATGGCGTGATACAGGACTGAAGAGTATCTATAAAGCACTGAGAAGGGAGGCAAGAGCTATAATGAAGGCCATGCCGCGGTGGAAAGTCAAAAACGACTTGCGAGTACCGAAGATTTCCATCAAATATCCCGTGCGAGGCTTGTTTACACGTGCTCCACCATCATCTGTTGTTTCGAGTACCCGCGCCGCACCTCCTGCTTCACCCTCCCAACAAATACACAAAAGACGCATGCCACCCGGGACGTACCCTGGCCATCCTGCCCTTTCCGAGACGAACTCTGAGCTCAGTCGCGTACGCGAAATCATTCCGGGTCCATCCCCAGCATTCATATCGACCACCGTTGATCCTGCATGTCTTCCACCCGTCGACCTGCACACCCAACATATTTCACACCTCTCCGATGCTGGGCCTTCGAGACATGACCCTGTAACTATTCATGATGACAGCTGGGTGCATGTTGGTGCGTCTTCACATTCGCCAGAACGAGGGCATGATCCAGAGCTAAGTGCACTCGATATTCCTCCACTTACATCTGAAAGCCAAATTATCACCGCAAACGTCGAAGTTGTCTCCCCAACACCTCGCATGCATGTTAGCTCCCTCCCTACAATCGCTGCTCACTCAGTCCCACTGCCAGAATCACGGCCTGCATCAGTCATGGGCAGCGTCCTCTCCCTATTTGGCGCAAAGAGTATATTGAGCCGCGCGCGCGGCGACAAGACCAGGTCGGATGTCGGAATTGATGCTACTCAGCATCAAGCAAGCACGACTGAGTGGGAGCGTCCAGCTGCCGGACAAGAACAGCACCAGCCTAGCGCGGTGATGGGACACCACCGCATGGGCTCAGGCCCTGGACCCTCAATGCTCAGGCATGTCGATGATGGCGATGAATCGGTGGTAGGGAAAGGCGCAAGAACCGAGCCCATCTTCGGCGGTAGGTCAGGGCCTTTGTTGGGTACTGGAGGAGCAGCTTTTGTAAGCGGACTTTCTACCAAAGTGATTGCACCCGAAGCTTTCGTGGGTGGGTTTGCAGTGGAATATACCGGGAATAAGTTTGCCATCCAGTCAGACATTGCGTCTCAGCCTCTGTCTGCACTAGGTCAATCTAATGTGCCATCTCGGAACCCACCCGTGAACCTCTCTCAAACACTCACCCCTCTTGACGCTCCAACCACGAGGTCTACGATTACCAATCCCCAAGCTCTCGTGGACCGGTCTCAGCCATCCAACATTGATAGTATCCCAGACGCCAACATCCACACCACTGTCGACAATCCCCTCCTAAACCCCATCCACAATGCAGACGACTTTGCCAGCAACCAAAATCCTACTCTTACTGCCGCTCAAAAACCAGAAAAACTAGGAAAGCCAGAAAAGAAGAAGAAAGCGCCCAGGAACGCCACGCAGGCAGCCTCCCAGAGCGCCACACCCGGTCCACCTGAGACTACTCCCCAAGACCAACAGCAGACCTCTGCCCGTGCTCAAACACCAGGTCCTGATGCAGGCTCTGCATCATATCCCCTTCCCACCTCAGATGGTCCAACGCAAGGTGCGGCTGTTTCTGTGCAGCGTACGACGGAGATAGACACAGACACGACGAAGCACAGGCACGTCCATGGGGTGCAAGGCCTCGACTTCCCCGACGGCAACCCCAACTCGCCGCCACCGCCCTTCAAGGAGGTGGCGACGCCTATCGAGCCGACTCTTCTTACCCCAGAGCAGACCGAACGCGAGTTACTGCGCGGGGAATTCTTGATGAGGGAGCTGAAGCAGCTGGAGATGCTTATCGCGAAAGCGGAGAGTGGGACAGGGCGGGGAAGTCCAAGTGCGTTGAGTGTGGAGAGGCTGAATGGGCTTAAGGAGAAGCTTGGAATGGTCAGAGGGAGAGCTGAGAGGAGGGTTTATGAAGGTGCTTCTTTGATTTGAATTCTTCTGGCTTTGGGCACGGGGCTGAATCTTCCCTATTCTCTTCCCATGCACAGACCCCTCTACTGAATTTGAAACCCCACACCAACTCACCCTTTCAGGCATCGACGGCCCGTCAGCAGTTGACCTTGTGCATACTGCCATTGTAGATCTGCTCCTGGAGACGCCCCACGCAGAGCCATTAACGGTCGTTGGATATATCAACAAGCAGAAGAAAGGAGCCGGCAAGGCAGGTGATTTGAAGAACACTGTTGTAGACTGGGTGAAAGAGTGAGTTTTTTTCGCGTTCGTCCAGCCGTCTTTTAGCATATGGATTTCATTTTATTTTATTTCTTCTTCCTTTCTATGTGGCTTTATACTAACGCCTCACCTTGCAGGAACAAGTTCAAGGTCCGGAATGATTCAGGAACGCCATTTATTCTGAATATCACGTTTTAAATGTTCGCGTGTTACACGCCCATTGAATACCATGTCCACGGCGCTTTCACCACTAGTGCGCGTCGTGTTCGCAACGACCCCTACGCATGTTTTGTATATGTGGATCCTATCACGAGCTACGTCGATCATTCAACCATACAAGTACCCTACCCCACCAATCACGCCACGACATTGATATCTTACCTATACCACGTACTCGATTTCATCACCTGGAAACAATCATTGCTGGATAATGCTGTCTCCGTTCTTTATGCTGTGATTTATGGTCGCTCACAGATACGCGGTACAAGTACTGTATTCTTTTGTGCATAGTTTTTTATGTTGTGCGAATAATCACTTCAATGTGTTTCTGGTTATGTTCCGTATAATTTGCGGGGCTGCTAGGCATGTGATTGGATTGCACATGGGCAATCAAACACTTCGGGCTCCGGAGCACCAAAACACCCGCAGTGTGTGTCGGGCTTCATGAGATGGACAAAGAATTTGCACATGCCGCTCCGGACTCCATGATCACTTTTGTCTTCAGCGTCTTTTGTTGGGTCATCCATTAGCTAACCGCCCAATACCAGAGGTAGTGACTTTAGGTCCAGATGCTGAGTATCAATTAACATTGGCGTACCTCTCCTGCGTCTGGATAAATTACAGAGACGGGGTTTAGGGCTGATGTATGAGCCTTAACGCGGAACAAGGAAGACTATCGAAAGTCTCTTTTTAGTGCAGAAGGCCTATCAGCCTGTGATTATTCGCTTGCTTGTTGTGTCGATAACACGGCGTGTTCTGGACATCCCAGCGATTATGGTACTGTGGTAGCCTGAGAGGCTACTCTCGCACCTCTCGAAGCAGCTTAACTTCCCATACACTGTGCGCACTTGCTGTGCTCTGGTAGCTCGCTTCAGCACCGAAGCGCAGATAATGTGGGTAAGGCCGGGGCTGATTCTGTAGGCCTCTTGGAGGAGACCTCGATCGCTTTTTCAAGGCTACGAAGGCCCCACATCCATGAGGCATGGGTTTTGCTATAAATTCAGCTTGTCTACGCGTATTCCATCAAAATCGTGGGGCTCACCTCTCGCAAGAGTTTCACGATGTACCCCAACATTCTGTCCCTCATTTACGTTTTATACGTACTTCATATTTCGTGTGCCGCCCGCGTCATTGTTAAAGACACAGGTACGAATTATGTTCTAGCTCAGCTGAACATTGATAACCTGTGTAAAGAAGTTGCCGCAGAGATGGCTGGTGTGGATCTTCAGATGTCGCCCGCAGCTATTATCTGATCCCTGTGATAGTTCCCGCTGCCGACGCTCAGGATGGAAGACTGTGGATAACAGCCGTCTACGACGAAATAATCCCAAGTAAAGGCAAGAAGTCATAGCTCGTTACGCAGCGGTCAGAACTGATCGCCCGCAGTCCGCGCTGATGGTCGGCATACAGCAGAGGCTCGAATGACGCCCCTCGTTGGTGCTCTTTGGCAAACAGGGATTCATCAGGAAGTGTCACCCAGCCGAGGTAGAAAAAATTGCTCGACTTGTTCTTGAGCTACAATTTCTGCTTACTACAGCAAGCAACAACAGGGCAGATGAACCTGAACCGACACCGACCGCTGTTTCTTTTCGGAAGACGGAGGGAATAGCTTTAAAACTATGTTAGTCTATATGATTCTGAATGATCGATTGATCGCTTGACTGGTGCTTACTAACATAAAATCATAGCGGCTGTTCAACGTGCTGAGGGACCTGTATCTACACATGCCTTGGGATTGCTATTTCAAACCGCCGTCCACGAGAAGATCTCCAATTCTTAAGGTAAGCGGTATAGTCACTGTATGGTTGATCGAGAGTTTTACGTGCCCTTGCGCAACAGACTGACACAATCGAAGAAGCATTTCATTCGCGAAGGGCATCATAGCAGTTAAACAGCAGTATTGGAAGGTTCTCATAGCTGGCTTCGGAAAGAATGTAAATGGGAGGATTTTCGTCTAGTGATTTTCAATTACTTACCACTCTGTACAACATCTCCAAGCGGGTGTCTCAATAGCGAGTCATCTGCGTTAGCATCAGGACAAGACTGGAAGCTCGGGACTCGGGTGGGGTGTAAAGTTGAAAGTTCAAGATATTTACAGGTCTTGCCACTTTGAAGCACTAGTACTGACATTATTCCGGTCCGTGAGTCTGAGTGCGCGCGGCATTGAGGAAGCATCAACTATGTCAGTCCGCAGCTACATCACCTCAACTGCGATGTTACCCGATATGGACTGTAGGGTGGCTCAACATATGACCAAACAATTCCGCGCGATCGCCCGAACACCTACGCCGATGTGTCGCCACCCAGCACTTCACCTCTATGCTGGCGAGTTTCCCATCATTTGAGGTTTGCACGAGACCTAATGAATAGATATTCGGGCAACGCAGGACATCATAGTCAACGGTACGTTCTCACAGACGTCTGCCCCTCATCCAAGCGCTCATAGCAGATATGTCAGTGGGAGAGGCTATTATCCGATCACATATCGCAAAAACTGGTCTCGCGTAATTCCCTCCTGGTTAACATTTTCTGCCGAGGATATCGACATAGCACTATGTTTATCTGACTACCTTCCAACATGACACTTCCTTACGCTGACTAATGATACCTGATGATCTCTCCTTTCTTGCTGACTATTTTACAAACTTCATCTATTGATATCCCGTCCGTCATCGTCACACCTCCACATCTCTCAGCCTTGTTGCATATAGAATTTCATTCGGTTGTCTTTCAAGTGAACGGGTCGGTCCGATGGTATAGATGAATTTGCACACGCATTTAGCGCCAGCTGGAATCCACTATAGCTGCCACTCTCACACCGCATCTTTTACTCGCCTGATAAGCAGTTTCAGTCTACGGTACGCCTTTTACATCATCCGATGGTGATGATCCTGATCATTTTGCGATAACCAAGGTCTTCAACGCCTTGTCGACTTGAGAGAACTATCAATAATTATCCCAACCATGCCGAAGATGAAATGCGTGCATTGCGATGCGGTTCTTGAACGCTATGAGATGCCACACCATATACGAGAACTCCATGTTAACAATCCATCGATGCCCGGGCAGCCCAACCGAAATGTGCCTGAGCAGGAAAGCACCCACCCAGCTTCTGTCATCACTCGACCGGAACGCGAAACATTCAAATGGGAGATCTAAGACATTGTACATGAGTTCACTGCCTTGCAGGATCAGCTGAGACAAGCGTGCAGCGAGAACGTTGGGAACCTGCCTGTTCTTGGGGTGAGCCCATCAGTGTTGCACCAGTCAGTCGATGTCATGTTTTGCGTTGCCATCAGGCGTTATATGCGCACACCTTCACGTATCTTCAACTATGCGCTCCAGAGAAGCGAAGGTCGGGGTCATATTAAATATGAACTAGTGGTTTGAATTCTCATGCACAACACTAGTCTTATCGCTGAACTCGAAGACCTAAAGGAGAGGTTGATAAGAGAAAGCGATGCCTGTCTTTCGAATTTAAAGACTGTGAAAGACAGGCTTGTCCACATTCTACAAACGGTGTGCAAAGCTTTGGTCGGCGAGGTGTCTACTAAACGGCATGAACAGTCACAAGTCAAGAAGCACATTTGCAATACTGGCCTGATCAACGAAAAGAAACTGCACAACCTCGACATCAACAACATAGGAGCGTTGATTATCGAGCACACGACATCGAAAGAGCGTGCTGATGCTTTCTACGCTGGTGACAGCCCACCGTTCATGGTTGAGATACTGCAAAATGTAAGCGCTAACTTAAGGTTTCACAGTGCCCTTTGACATTTGCAATAGCTACTTACGGCTCGGTCTGGAATTCTGGAAAAATATAGAAGGTATCTGTTGAATGCTGTGTTCAAACTTTCCAGGAAATCTGGACGGTTCCCACAGAGCTTGCAACTTTGCCGTATTCAGGACTTAAAACATACCGAATTTCATGGCGCGTTTGGCTTGATCTATCAAGGCAAGTTAGACGGCCGACTTGTTGCTGTGAAAAAGGTGGTAGATGGTAATCGTTCCCCAGAACAATTTCGTAAAGTCAGTAATTTGAATTCAGATGGCCACAGAAGGTCACATGTTGTCATGCCTCACAGGTATTTTCTAACGAAGCGGTGACCTGGTACTATGTACGACATGCAAACTGTCTTCCGTTCTACGGCGTATACGTCTTTGATGACGCTGAGAAGACGTGGTGTCTCGTATCCCCCTGGATGACAGACGGTCATGTTAATCACTACCTTAAGAGACATCCTGACGTTGATAGATATCCACTGGTAAGTGCAGTTTTGTTGTATACCGAGCTCCAGCTTATGTTAGTGGAGATCTTGGATGTTGCACGGGGCCTAGAGTACCTGCACTCAATGGAGCCAGCAGTGAGTCATGGTGACCTGAAAGGCGTAAGTGTGTGCACCTACCTCTGATTCTGGAGAGTTCAAGCTTTGCACATGCAGGTCAATATCCTGATCACGTCTTCCGGGCGTGCATGCATAGCGGATTTTGGAATTGTAACGGCTCGAGACTCTCATATCCGAACGACCACAGCATCATCCGGTGTGATAGGAACACTTCATTTTATGGCCCCGGAACTTCTAAGCGTAGAGAGTGCAGCTTACCTCGAGAAGTTGGACAGAAGGCGGGCGACATGTATGCATTGGCTTGTGTCTGTTATGAGGTATGAAAAAATAATAATTCATTCGGCTTGACCTATGACAAAACTTGCAGATGTTTACTGGGATGTGCCCGTTTAAAAACTGGGTGAATCCCAAGAGCTTAGTGTTGAGCAAAAAGCGGCCAGAGCGGCCATGTGAGGTTCACCACTGAAGTGCTAGACGACTTTATGTGGAGTCTCATAGAAGCCCTGTGGGAACATAAACCGAACGAACGACCAACAGCGGAACAAGTGTGCGAGCGAATCTCTAACAGGATGGATACCGAGAGGAAAAATACCGTGCGCCCATCCACTGAAGCGGAGTGGGATTTAGGTTTTCTGGCTGTTGCCGCGATGGTGACAGAAGATCCTCTCGCGCTTGCGTATAGTACGTAGCTGGCGACTCATAAGTATGTTGTACAATTGTGCCATGTATATGTGTGGGATGCTTAATGCTGCTACTCTAATCTGTGAACACTAAAACTTAGTCGGGTCCCCTAAGACACTGACTCCAGCAGGCATGAGGACCGTGGGAATTTACAGAAACTTTGGAGGCTCCGCTGAAGATCATTCAAAAGTTGACCAAATGAAAAGTTCGGATCCCGAAGAGCGTGAACCTGAGTACATGATGTAAAACACTTTTCCGGCCGCTTTTCTAACATTCACTGCTTTGTTGTCGTGGGGCATGGGGGTATTGAGAACTCAGAAGACGACCTATCGATTTGCTATCGATGACGAAAATACTCGAGATACAGCACCGTGATTTGGTTTGAGAGAGGGCACGTAGTCAGGCAGGAACGCTCGGGAGGCATACATGGTAAGCCTGACAGTCGAACCCCAACTTGTGCGCTAAGTTTTGCTAGTGGAAATTGTGACGAGTGTAACTTATACGGTCTTTGAAGACCGTCTTTCTTGCTTGCCAGCGGCCATGGAATACCGAGTTCACACTGCACACCAGATGTGTATAGGTGTTTCTGGTGGATAGGTTGTGATCATGGACTGATGCCCGGCCGATGGAGACGACAAATCAAAACTCCGTAATCCCTGCAGATTGCGGGGCACAGAGCGACACGATAATCGGACATGGCATGTATGTACAGAGTCCAAATGGGCAACTTCCTGAAGCAAGGATGACAACCGGAATGATGACGCCCCATTGCAAACATAACCAAGAAGGGACGACTATCTTCCTTCTATATGGTCTAACTAGGGGAGAGCAGTCACGAGTCTAGCTGACGACTCATGATCTTGCTCAGCATCATGATTGATCCCATAGATATCATCGCAGGCAAGGTGACACGACTACATCCTCTTACAGTGAGAGGGTCAACTCTTGGTTTCCCCTAGGCAGACGGAAGCGAAGGGAGACTGTTGTTTCTTCTTGGCCACTGATACTGAAAACGGCTCCAAGGAGGGATTGCGCGCATCTGGGAGAATTTTGTTGCAGTCTCGAATGAGAGGCGGGTGCGGTTCCTCTTTTGATTTTTCCGCTCATGGTCGTTAAATGGCTACCACTAACTCTCATGCATCAGCACCGGTTGCGTGCTCATGATAAACTAAATACATGATGCTCGTAGTGCTATAAACTCTCGCGCGCAGCGGCGAGTTATGATGAACCGTACTCGGATGTGAGCCGGTACCTCCCTTTGCAACGCCCAAAGCTGCTGTGTCAGGAAACGAACATGGTTTCTGCACTTGGTAGCTTTCCGCCTTTACGGCTTAATCACCCCGTGGAATCGAGACGGTTCAGAATGTCGGAGACGCTGACGCTCCTCGACACCGAGCGTTCTTCGGATTCGAGCGATACAGTTTGCGGTGTCACCAAGGAGTGATCACCGCTTGATTGACGTCAGCGGACGGATGAACCTAGTTTTCACTCTTCTACTGTCGCATCAACGGCGTTGTTCGCATTTCGTCCCAACACAGCCTGACGCAGTTCAGGGGCAACAACATGCCGTATAAATTGAATGAAGACTCCACGCATTCCGATTCTCATAGTTTCTGTGCGTGTCCCAACATCACCTATATAAACACGTCTGTTTGATTCAATCTCACTAGCAATATGTTGACCTTGTCTCACTTCACGGTGGCTCTCGCTCTCGCATCATCTATCTTCGGTGTTACTATTTCTGCAGTACCCTCTCGCCGTTCCGGAGAGCTTTGGAAGGGGTTGGAACACGAAAAAGTAGACCTACGAAGTCTAGCACCCCCTCCCCGCTCTGGGGAGCTTTGGCTGGGAGCAGAACGCAAAGCATTAGACGCAGCAGGTCTGGCACTCTCACGCCGATCTGGCGACCTCTGGCATGGGTCGGAACATGAGGAGGCTTCGCCTTCCACCAATGTTTGAGGTCAGTTCCTGTGCGAGCCTCACGAATCTCGTCCTGACGCAGTCATATTGGTATGTCTTCCAGAATCAATTAGTGAGCCTTGGGCTCCGCGTTCTTGTTGGGCATATACAACCAGCGACCGACTTGTAATTGGAGGCTCTGATAGACGGACCTCTCATAGCATTACCGACAACCCTCATAGCACCTATACAACTAGACCAAGGACATGGAAATTAAAACAAAGGAACCACTAGATGTTGACACTATTTGTAACTGCAGACAATTTTTCGAACTCTCATGGGTACTTTCAGGCCTCGCTGGCAAGGAGTTTCACGTTTGAAAGAAATTCATTCAAGCTGGAATACAGGAGGATGGGAGGTGCAGCCAAAGCGGCAAATACGCAAAGCCTCACATATTTAATGGATTGCTCGCTTATTCTACATATATAAGGACGGAGCGATTTCGTATGAGCTCCATGTGCGCGCGCCACTAATTTGATTTGGTGCCATGTGCGCGTGCCACTTCAAGCTTCAGCTCCAATATCACTTGCTTGAAGTCACCTGTCGTCAGTGGGTCATAGGTGAATTGGCTTCACTAGCTGCTTCCGTGAAATCTTCACCACTATGGAGATTCATGCGTGTATTCACACTCACAACGCCAGTACGAAGCATGGGTGACCCCACGTACACCAACTTCGTAGACACAGAGGGGAAGACTGCTCAGGCGCCCGACAATCTCTCCAGCTCATCGGACATATCAGCAATATCAACGATGCCGTAGACTTCCTCTTTCCTCCTCATGTTCTCGATGACCCCACAGCTTGCCTGCAGTGCGCATTCCTCTCTCCACGAAATGTATCTGGCAGACATTATGGAGACATCTGTTATGATTTAACTCAATGCGCGACCATGCGAAGATGAACGCTACAGATTTATCAGTTGTGATGTGTCAATGCGCAACCGTCCGAAGGTGAACGGAGCGCTTGTATATCATAAGGCGTGATTGATGTACAACAATGCACGAGAAAGGAACAGCATAAGTATCATGCAGACATGATGTAAATAACTGAAATCTAAGTAGGACAGCGGGAGAATGAAAGCAATCGGGTCACAGAAAATGCAATAAAATAGCAATTCGAGCCTCAAACTAGACACCTATGTGAACAAATACGATCTGCTGTTCCAGTGGAATATTATTGTGCCTCAATTTCTTCATGGCCTTGTGCAACGCCACCGCAGCGCGCGTGCAGTCCAATCTCCCTGAATCATCGACCAGGTTGTCGTAAAAAGCAGACACAACCTGCTGTGCAACCTTGTCGTCGACAGACCACATAGAACCGATCACACTGCGAAATCCTGAGAATTGCATCGCCGCAGCGAGATGGATTGACTCGTCGGGACTTTTTTCATCGCCCACGGTGGTGTGGCAAGCCGATAAGAATGCAAACTGTGGTTTTTGCCAGTTGGATCGGATGATGTGCTTGATCATCAACGGCCCATCACGCATTGCGAAGGAAGATTCAAATGGTTGTTGTCGATTCGGCATTCCGTGGCAGGCCAGGTGAAGCCACTGATTATGGTTCAGTGCATCAAGTGCAGCTTCGACTGTTGCGTCGTTGTCCTCGAGCGACGCGAAGGACGACACGACGGGAACGAGACGCTGGGCGACAGCAGCTAGCTCGGGAGCAACACATTCGAGTGGCCTCCCTCCGTCCGGGTTTCCTTGACCAATGGCAACAAAATGTTGCGGGGGCGCATTTCGAGAAGCCTGCTGTCTCGCACGAACAAGTGTCGCCAAAGTGGGGGTGTACGAGGAGATGTACATGTGAGGCAAACTGTCTCTCTTCTTCTCGTAGAGTCCTGCTGCATGTAGAGGAAGAAGCGTGAACTCAGCAGTAGGACACCACCAGATACGCGAGCCAGGGTGAACATTTGACACCCTAAGGGCTTGCACTACGGGGTCAACGATGACATGCCAAAGTTTCCGAAGGATGCTGACGAGCTTGTGTTGATTATCGAAAGAACCGAATTCTTTTGAAAGGGACTGAAACTCGGAGGACAAATCAGAAACTTCGGTCTGCGTGATATCAATTGGAACGTGGACAGGATTTTGGTCACTCAGGACTATCAAGGCGTCGCAGCTGTACTGACTAGCATTGACGATGATGACAGGACCTTCTTCAGCTGCCTTCTGTAGGTCGGAGAACAGGGGAGGGAGGAGAAACCGAGACAAGTCGGGGAGCATGCGGATGCGAGAGACGACATCGTTCCATTGCATGGTCAGTTGTCGCATTTGTGGGGACTTGTCTTCAGTAGACCGATCGAATGCGCTACGAAGGCGAAAGCTCAGCTGCTTGAACTCTGCCTCCAAGGCTGCGCCGGTGTCACCGAGCAGGGAAAGTTCATTGGACGGCGAGCTTAAGCGTGCCAACTGGGTCCAGAATACCGCACGGCCTTGCTCCACCAGTTGCACGGCAGTTGTCAGCTCGTCATGACGAATGCAGCACGAGAAAGCGTCCACAGCAAGCGAAGCCGTAGCCATCCTCACGAGATCGAAATGACGCGACGAAGGCGACAAAAGAGTGACATGCTGATCTAGGAATTTCAATGCAGTGTGATATGCAAGCAATGCAGAACCATGGTTTATCTCCTCAGCAGCTGTGGCCCATGATTTAGCAGTAGTAAGATCCGTACGAGAGACTGCATGAGATATGTGGGGGAGTTGCATGAACAGACTAAATGTTTCATCAATGTCAGACGGGACGCCCCGATGCTTGAATCTGTCTCCAAGGCTGGCAGCGAGATTGTTGAGAGACTCTGATCGATCAAAATGACCGGGGGGGGTGAAGGAGTAGTGCAGCCCGATGGAGCTCGATGGACTCATCAAGGTCAGATGGGACGCCCCGCTGCTTGAATCTGTCTCCAAGGCTGACAGCTAGATTGTTGAGAGAC
>MU179332.1:0-63884 GCA_016767475.1 Suillus weaverae | reverse complement strand
GGACGAAGGAGTAGTGCAGCCCGATGGAGCTCGATGCACTCATCAAGGTCAGACGGGACGCCCCGCTGCTCGAATCTGTCTCCAAGGCTGACAGCTAGATTGTTCAGAGACTGTGATCGATCAGAATGACCGGGGGGACGAAGGAGTAGTGCAGCCCGATGGAGCTCGATGCACTCATCAAGGTCAGAAGGGATGCCCCGCTGCTCGAATCTGTCTCCAAGGCTGACAGCGAGATTGCTGAGAGACTCTGATCGATCAGAATGACCAGGGGGACGAAGGAGTAGTGCAGCCCGATGGAGCTCGATGGACTCATCAAGGTCAGACAGGACGCCCCGCTGCTCGAATCTGTCTCCAAGGCTGACAGCTAGATTGTTGAGAGACCGTGATCGAGCAGAATGACCGGGGGGACGAAGGAATAGTGCAGCCCGATGGAGCTCGATGGACTCATCAAGGTCAGACGGGACGCCCCGCTGCTCGAATCTGTCTCCAAGGCTGACAGCGAGATTGTTGAGAGATGACGAACGATCAGAATGACCAGGAGGACATCTCTTCAAGGCCTCTCGACACCGTTCCACATCATCTGCCATGCTATGATATCACAATCAAGTTACACGCGGGCCGCCTGTCAGGAAGGCAGGGAGGATGAAGCCGAAGGGCGCAAGTGGGCAAAGACGACAAGTACTAGGTCAGGTTATCATCAGCACAAAATTCGGATGGATAAGTTTGAATCGCGATGCGCACGCACATTAGTAGAAATCCGAGCAACGAGGTAGTAGAAACCTGTTAGCGGAAATGATATGTTGGTCCACTGCGGTCGACAGCTACCGATCCACTACAGTATCCCGATAGATGGAAGCTAACAAGCTCTGGGCCTGCAAATCTGCAAGTCAAAGTCAAAGAGTCGGAGGCTTGGGAAATTCGAATGGCTACTAGTGTAATCGTAGAGTCACGCGCGTCGCGTACCTTTGCAAGCGCATTTTTACTTGTTTTTGCGAACTTCTACGTGACTGCCCACACTCAACTCAGGCTTGGGAATGGCTAGTGCAATGGTGGGGAGCACGGTTTGATCATGATTCAGCAGTTCACATTTTCTGTGGAGAACGTACATGGGTAGTGCGACGTGCCACTCGTTTTCATTTTGGTGGTCTTGTAAGGTAATATAATCGATCCAATAATCCACGCATTTATTTTCGAACGTCGATTCAATGCCAACAAACATCACCATTAGAATCAATGATGCTCATCACAATAACTTAGATAGAGTACCGTATTACATGTGTGATACAACAGATATAATTACTTTGCCGTCATCGCCATGGCTGTCATTGAGAGCCATCGAGATTCAAGAATTTCACCGAGGAGGGCGGGTATCGTTGTCGGGGGTATCGCATGTCGTACAATCTCCTTTACACAGTTATCACAAACACAAACTGCCCTTCGGCAGAATCAGAACGGAGTGAGAATTTGTTCCTGGATCATCAGCATCAGCGTCACAACCAGTTACAAAAAGAAAAGAAGTAAAGCAAATAAACTCACTCGGCAACATACTTCCTCAACGACCCACCCAAAATATTTTGCCTGCTCTTCGAAGGAAAAGACACGTTCACTTCAATCAGACCAGCATCCTGCCGGCTGATAAGCAAGTCGACGATCATATTCGCTAGCTCTTCGATGACACTAGATTGAGTTTTCCCAAGCGGGGTGGAGACTTCGGGAGCGGGTGACGGATCTTTTGGTGTGTCTTTGTTGAGGTAAGAATGAGCACGGGAAGGAAGAGAGCGAGGCCGGGGGAAGTAAACTCACCAGTGAAATTGGTTTTTGCGATCCTTCCTGTGATAAGATCCAGACGGGCCTGAATTTCGGACAGACCCTGCACATCAGAAGGCTTCAGTTTATTCCGTGATGCCTCAAGTCGGTCTACTTCTTTGAGGAGGAAAGCAACGCGGTTGGTTTCAGCCTCTCTTTGTTCTTGGGTAAGAGGCGTTGGCTCTGGTTTGAGGGAAGGGCCTGGAGATGAAGCTTTGGCTTAGTTCAAAGACTGCAGGCAGTGGGTGAACGTACCTGCGTCCTCAGTATTCCCGCCTGCTACGTGGGTATCCCCGCTTGCAAATTTGGTATCCTCGCCCGTGACCCGGTTATCTCGACCTGCTCCTTGAATACCCTCACCAGCTCCCTGATTGCCATCCCCGTCTTGTTTACTTGTTCCTTGCTCTTGGCTATTTTCCACTTTCTCCCGAGCTCGTTCTGGGGTATTCTTACCCGTGCCTTGAGTATGATCCCCAGCATCTTGAGAAGTCTCAGTGTTCTCGTTGGTACCCTCATCTGCTTTGTGTCCACCAACGTCATTCACATCTCCGATATTTTGGTTTATAATTGCCCCTTCTCCTGTGGCGACCTTCTCCAGCCCTGCTTCTTCCGCGCCGCCCTTGGCACCCTCACCTCTCGAACCCTTCGCGACTTGTTCGCCTGGCCCCTTCCTATCATCAACACCTACACCAAAATTCGCCGCACGCGGATGCACAGGAGACTCGAATTCTTTAAATGGCGGTGGCGGATCGTCATCAACATCGACACAACTGGTATCTAAGAGATTAAACTCCCCCGTAGCAGATCCATCACATGCCCCTGCACCTGGGAAGATTGGGTCTGGTTCGGTAGATGGTGATTTGAGGCCTGGCATGGGACGAATTGGGTTTGCAGGGTCGTAATCGGTAGGGTTGCGGACGGAAGTGGATGTAAGACCTGGGCTTGTACACCTCGATTTGGGTCTGGGCGTGGACGTCTTGGATGGGGGCATCGGCGTGTGGTTCCTGGAGAGAGGTGCAGGTGTGGGAGTCTTGGATGGAAGCGCGGGTGCAGGAGTGGTTGAAAGGGGCTCTGCTTTGCTGGATTCCAAGTTCGGCTGCAAAGTTGGGGTCGTCTGTTTGGACCTCAGGGGTGCTGGTGTTGGCGGTTTGGTCTGGGGTGCCGAAGCTGGGGCTGGATTTGGGAGAGTAGCAGGCGTTGGGTTTGGGAGAGTAGCGGGCGTCTGGGAGAGGGAAAGTGGAGTACTCAACCCAAGCGCTGAGCTTGTTCGCACACCGTCACTGCCGGAATGTGCTTGAGGCGTACCGGAGCGCTGAGGCATCTGCCCGCCTGCCCGTATGGCAAACCCACCGATTCCAGCGGCACCATCGGATAAAATGATCTGTTCAGGGTGACGAAGCCTCGAATGTTCCCATTTGCTGCTGGCCTGGTGTCCTGTCGAATTCGGCTGGGTACTGGAGGTAGGCTGATTTTGTGCCTGTCCCAACACCCCCGCCGAGCCCGCCCGTTGATGGGGTGGTGCGCGTACTTTCCCAGGATCAGAGCCTCGGTCCGGATCAACTTCCCCGACGCCCGTGCGAGTGTTTTGGCTCCATATGCCCGCGCTAAAGGTGGATATTAGGTTCCGTACACGGGAAGCAGGACGTGATTCTAGTGGTAGAACCGGCGGCGCATGGACAGAGAGATCAAACTCAGAATCTGGGATGGGAGGAAGAGTTCTCATGTGTGCGCGGGGGGTAGGGGAGATGATTTCGGATGTGGCTGTTATTTCGAATGCGGCTACAGGTGGAGTGAAGTCGAGCACGCTGAGGTCTGGACCCTGTTCCTGCTCCTGTTCTTGCATGTGGGACGGCACGGCGGTATGTACGCGGTCGTCATCTGGAATCGGTATAGGGTCGTGCCTCGAAGGATCAGAATCAGAACTGTTAGAGAGAAGGGATGGGCGGTGAGAGGGCGAATCTGGGTTGAAAGAAGGAGGAAAGTCAGGGTCGACATCGATGTGAATGAGGGCCGGGGAGGGCCCTAGAAGAACTTCACGCGTAAGAGTATTCGTCACGGAAGGGGTCACTTGGCTGGAGGGCGAGCCTGATGTTGAGCGTCTCTGCAGGATCGGGGCTGGGGAAGCTGGCGGGGCAGCACGCGTGCTCGACACAATGCTGGATGCTGGAGTACGAGATAAGAAACCCGGTACAGGATTTGAAATAGTTATGTTTGGGACCTGTATATCATTCTCGATCCTCCATCGTGGCATGGACCTCATCATAGCTTTGACATCTTTCCTTAGTGCCCTGTATACATGCCTCAGCCCTGTCTCTCGCCACACGCTGGGCGCTACGTCAGCAAGGAGAAGCCCAACAAGTGTCCATGCGCCAGTGAGGGCAAAACGGACTAGCGAGTTCGTGAGCAAAAAGTCGATAGCGAACCGAGTAGCAAGGGCAAGATATGCATCATTGGGATTTCGCGGATTTTTATGGAGGAAATGCGAGAGCACAAAACCTTCCCAGAGCCCGATGAGTGTACCTTGAATGATGATAATTAGATGGGCCATATTAACATTCTGCTACTTGTAACAAGACGCACCGGTAAGCCTATAGTCACTATCAGTCAAGATGTCGATGACGGCGCGTAGAGCGAGCCCAACACCGATGGCGATAACATTATCCATACTACCACATATGCCGTGGACGATGACGAGCCCAATTAGCTGAGTGGATCTTGCAGCCCTTTAATTTGTGATCGAGCAACGATCCGATCGCAAGTCGAGGCTTCAATATCAATTATTGCACGGACCTATGTGCACAAAGAAGAACAAATAACTTCACGATCCGATCTGGGTGTTGTCACGAACCCGCGACAGTGAACTGGTCATCATCAATTTGCTTCTACCGTGCCCTAGCAAATCCCCCCATCGACAGACTTTCTGGTACAGGCCCACCGCAATCATACGTTTTGTCCTCTGTGACAACTATTTCGATCTCTCCGCCCACTCTAAACGTATCGTAGAAATCAATGTAGCATCTACTTTTTGCAGGCACTCCATTGATCATCACATTTTTCACGTACGCGGGCACACCGTCGGGTATCGGGTACGCCACAGACGCAGGAGAGTAGTTGGTAACAGTTACCGTAGTGCTGGTATTGAGGTAGGTGTTGTGGATAGTATATTTTGGCGTGAAGGGGGAGACAATAAGGTAGTGCGTCGTTGAGGGAACTGCATCCCCAGTTAATTTCATGGGTGGGTGAATGAATGAATGAGGAGCATACCTGGGTACAGTCCTAAGAGATGGAACCCCAGGAGTGTTGCCATTGCGGCCTGATCGTCGTTTCCAGGAAGACCCGCGATGCCTGGATCTAATTCAGCATCACTCCATATCAGCTAGCTTCTCGAATTTTACCGATATTAAAGTTGTTTATGACAACGTCGCGGACACGGTCAACGGAGCGCCAAGGTTGGTTTGCATAGTGGTATCCGATGGGTGTCTGCTCCACAGGTCAGCACCGTTTCAACCTTGTGTATCAGGGACTAACCTGGAAAGAAGGCTCGTTGCCTGGGAGGTAATATCCGTCCTGGATGTCAACAAGGTAAATGTTAGTCAGGACGACCCGTAGGATGGATTTACCTCAAAGAAATGGTCGAGTCGATTCGTGAACGTAATATTTCCTCCCATGAGCTCAATCAAGTGTCCTGTGTCATGCGGTGCATACCTGTTATTCCTCATAAGGCATCCAACATACTCTACGCAAGAACAGAGGCACCCACCAGCTATACTCCCACGATGATGATTCGTAGAACCCGCTCTGGTTATCCTCCTGAAGCGAGCACTCCTGAGTGCTCCTGGTGTCCTTCGACGAGCAGTCGACAGGGTCGGTGTTATAGAAGGTTCCATTTGAGAATCTCTTCTGCATGAATCCTGCGATGACAACGTCAGGGTTGACGTCCCCATAACTACATTGACTCAACATACCTTGGTATCCATCACTGTCCACAGTTGCGTCCCAGACATTGCGGTACCACTGTAAAGTTTGCGATCAGCGACTTTGGACACCACCGTTCGCTTACATATGATCGGTTCGTGTAGTATTCAACATCGTCCGTTTTACTAAGCACTTGTGCTACCTGGCGAATACCGAAGTCCTGGAATGCGTACTGAAATAGACACAGCCGGGTCTTGAGATCGAAACACCAGCATTGATCACAGAGAATTTACCTCAAGAGTTCTACTTCCTTCCCTGGTCTGTCTACCGGTGCTTCCAGTGTCTAGAACAGCAAAAGGTACGTAGGAAAATTGCCTGCAAATTTAATTCAGCGCTCATACCTAGTACACCACTAACAAAGTCACGCACTTGTAGACATTCACCTGCCTGCCCATTGTATTCCATTCGGGCGGATTCACCTCCCCGTCCGTGACGAGCGCAGCATATAGCTCGTCAAGGTCGATCCCCAGCGCTTGCGCCTCATTGTGATAGTTCACTGCAAATTGCGCGACAATGCTGTCACCACTTGACCCGCCCTGCGTCCACCCAGGAAGGTTGTTCGCGCGGCATTCCGGCATCCAGCCGAGTTTACGCCAGCCGTCAATGTAGGTGTCCACGATTTGTGCGAACTCGACCGGGGAGTGAAGAGTCATGAGGGGGTAAAATGTTCGGAACTGCACATGTGGGTGAGTAAAATTCTGACATCACATCATTGCTGCCCACCGTGTCCCAACTACAGTAAAGAGAGTCAAAGTAGAATGATGTCGTGTTCGCAAACGCGCCTTGAGCTTCTAGAGTAGCATTATTCTGCAAAAATATAGTTAACTCAACTTCGCTACAACGTTTTACACCTACAGGAGTCAATGACGCTCGGTAGAGCGACGAATACAGCATCTCCGTCACATTAGGGGATGTGTTTACAACATCAATCTCGATTTTGCTGAGCTTCTCCTGCCAAAGAGCCTTGGACGCTTTCTGGATTTCCTCAAAGGAACTTGTGCCAATTTCCTCCTCGGCATTGGCGCAGGCCTGATCCGTCGATACGAATGAAACACCCACGCGAAGGATCACTTCCTTTGGGTTACCCTCGTATGAGAAGAGTGCACCTGATTGGTAGGGTGTACCGCCTATCACGTTCTGAGAGAGATTGAGGTGGGTCTGACCGAGTCCTTTTGCGTCGAGGCCATAGCTGATGAGCATATTGTTAGTTCAAATATACCAGTGACGTGCAGTGCTCACGTGTCACCCGTCCAGACGCCATATTCACTCAGCTTTTGAGTTCCGTTGTTCAAGATATCATAACAAGCAAATGCTTGGTAGTGGTACGCGCCGGGACCGAAGCTAACGCACAATCAAGCTCGTTTACCACGTCACCGACCAAAAGGACATTTTGTGCTTACCTGGAGCCGTAGTGGCCGCCAATTGTGATACGACCATTTTCTGGGTCAATATCGAGGGTGCCGCCCGCAAACGACGCCGGCAAGTCATTGGCTAGGTCAAGCACAAAGTACGGTTTCAAGCCCCCTGGGAATGTGAAGCGTTCTAGCCCAGCACGACGCGTCGATGTGGCTTCCATCTTGATATCATTATCTAAAGTCAGCGAAAAGTAGCCCGGGTACGCGTCTGTCGCGCTCATTTCAGTTCCTAGGACTTCTATACAACACAAGACGCCATACCATCGCTATCGTTCTTCCTGTACCTCTCACGCGCCTCTAACGTGGTCGTACACGTGTCGAATCCTGAAGGACAAAGGAGGGGCATGACCTCGAAGTTACCATACGTCCCGAGGGATGACCCCGTGCCACTGTCATGCAGGGGGCTCATGCCGCGAGCTTTTTGGGATGGATCCGAGTTGTACCCTACGGAAAATTCATCACGCATTACAACGGAAGCGTGCATGACCTGTGGAACAACAACTTACCCGCTGGCGCGTAACCCGTGAAGTCGGTGGCGAATTTGACCTGGAAATAGGTGTGCGCGTTGTTGTCACAGTGACGTTCGAATTGAGACATACCATTCCGAAGGGCACTGACGCGCCTGGGCTGCATAACAGGCATCATTTAACGGCTTACGACGCGTCACGGAGGTAAACTTACCAAACATCCCCATAATTGGTGTAATCTAGGGAAACAGTCGTCAGAACAGGCGAAGCGGGCGAAAAGAAAAACGATCTACCAGTTCCGATGAAAGGATTCACGAAAGCAGTGTAGTCGATATCCGTGGAGTTGGATACCTGGGCAGCTGCTATAGCAGCACTGATGCGTACTTGAACTTCTGGCGATGGCTGAGCGTATGTCGTGCCAATGCACACCGCAGCAGCAGATGCCAGTAGCCAACCAACCATGATCACAACTGTAGTTCGGTTCGTGTTGTAGGGAAGCTAGCTAACGCTATCATATACTAGCGCTTATGTAGATCTTCCAAAATTTATATGCATTCATTTGATGACATGAACACTGTCGGACAACGGTATCAGCACATAGAAATACTGCACTTTACGTGGCATCTGGAAGTAACTATCGCATGCACGCCGATGAGGCTCAAGTGACGTAGTTTTGAAGGCATGGGATCCATCGTTATGGCTACGCCACGCAGAATACGTGATGTACGTACATATGAAGATGAAAAGTGCGAGCATCAGTCTGCTACGGGAGTGCGTTCCAGTCGGACAGTCGGCATTGAATGGAGACTCGGATAAACCCAATGCCACGCGTGGTGGCGAATATCCCATGCTTGTCCGGGGTCTGAGGCCAAAACTTATTAGCAAATTAACAAAACGTTGATATATAAACCCACGGAGGTCACGGTAGGCCTTGGCTCTCAAGCTGTTTGCGGGCGATGCGTTCGAGTTCGTTACAAACGAGGTCGAGGCCTATGCCATCGCCGTTCCAATAGAATTTTTCTTCCTCCGGAAGCTTTGATAGAACATATTCTGCTGCATCACCAGGACCTCTCCCAATGCCAATACGAAATCGATGAAAATGGGTTTCGCCTCCAAGTGCAGATATGATGCTACGGACACCATTGTGCCCATTGGCAGAACCACCTATTTTTGGAGATAAAGCCTTCGGTTTATGAGACAGTGAATCGTGGATGATGATCATTGCATCTGAAGCTTTGACAGACTTGCGGAGAGCTCCTGCTACTGATGGACCGGTGATATTCATGAGGGGCTCTAACCGAGTGTTCAAAGCCATTAAGAAATTAAAACAGTTGGATCACTAACTTGGTTTCAGGAGTACCAGAGATACGGCAGTTTCACCTAGCGTGACCTTTGAACGTCCAGTCACGCCGCCCATCGTCCTGTCAGTAGCCATATGTATATGCAGTCTTGCGGCTAAGGCGTCGATTATGAGATGCCCAATGCTGTGGTTTCAGTCGGTCTTTCACATCACCTGACGACTGTATGCAATGGGAACTCACCTATGGCGGGTCTGGGGAAATGGAAGGTTACCCAGACCTACGACAAGCAGTTGAGGAAGTCCTGACGCGACGGTCATCCTGCGAAATTTGTTGGGTATAGGTTTAGTTATCCTGAAGATCAATTGAAAAAAGAGCCCTCAAAGCCTCAAGACTCCTTATTAAGTTGAGTCATAGCTTGGTCATGGCTCCAATAAAAAGTCAAGCTGAGCGTGGTTGTGACAAAGGCAGTTTAGTACCCCGAGGAGATACCATATTTAGAAGTGCGACGCTCCCGAACTTCTGACGTGACGGTCCACGATAGGCGAGGCTCTTGTTTGTTCTTCCTTCCGTCTTCCATCTTTCTTCTCGATGTCGTCGACTGCGACGGAGACCAATAGTGAACTCCGTCATCGTCACAGACGCCGCTTTTCAACGAATGATGCACAGCGTAACCTCCGTCTGGCTATCTGCCAGCGCCTGCCTCATTCACTTGAGGCACTCGACCTCTCATCTAACTCAGCCAAAGAGACTTTTACTGCGCTCAAGTACCTCGTCCTATCGTATTTAGAAGACATTGAGATGCGATTGGCAAAACTCGAGTCTCCAATCACGCCGATTACCGACCTTCACCTCACTGAGGCTTTGAAGAGTAAGGGTGGCCACTCTGTCGAAGAAGCCAAACAGTGGGCCGAAGATGCCCTCGAGATGCTCCGTAGCATTCGAACGGACGTATGCTCTCACTTCCCGGACCTCCATCTTCCAGACATGTCTCCGGTAAAATCTCATCTCCCCGAACTTCCCGACGTTCCTTCCCTAAGCGACGTGCGCTCGCGTCTACCTGATATTCCGAATGTCCGTCCACATATGGCAGCCCTAGCTCCGAGTGATATCACATTGCTGTTAGAACATGCCTGCTCCCGCTTTTCTGACTTCGACTTTTCTGGTTTTCTGCCAACTCTTTCCGCTCGCCTCCAGTCCTTCCATGCACACCTACGTTCATTTGACCCTCGCTCTAGTGAGCTTCCATCTCTCCCGGGAAATTCCCGTATATCCGGCCTCATTGATTCCATCATGTCCTCCGAACTCATCACTGAACTATCTGATGATGTCACTGAAGCAGAGGCTATAATAGAAGTGATGGCGAAGGACATTGCTCGTGCAGTAAAGCAATCATTCCAAGGATCACGGCTAATCAAGTATGTCGACCTTCCGCCAAAATGGCGAAATAACCCTTTTGTCCTAGGAGGCTATCGGTAGGTGGCAAGTCCCTATCCTCCTTGCAACACGTTTATTCGTGGATCAGGTTCATTCCCCTAGAAAAATGGCCACTTATAATCATGTCGCTGTTTGCTGTACACAATGAAACTCGTATGTCGTTGTTCTTATAAATATCGCTACACGCTGACTATCACACAGTGAACATACACACGCATCTCATTCCATTCGTTCTTTGGCTCATCAATTTGATATCCATATTCAATGCATCGACTATTGTAGACGCCCCAGAGGTGGCATTTATTTCATTCGCTCTTCTGTGCCTTTTCAGCAGTGTGCTCTGGCACACTATGGCCGGCTGCGCACATCCTCAGGGCATGGAGCTTTGTGCGCGGATAGACTATGTAGGTATTGGATGGTGAGTATAATTAGGCGCTTTTTGAATTTTCTGATTCATTCACATTGCTTCAGGCTTATCAGCGCCTCAGTTGGCACCGTCGTATATTATGGCTTCCAGAATTGTCATCCGGAAGTGGGAAACGCATTTCTTGTTTGTTGCTTGATGACTGGCATTGCAGGGAACGCATTTCCATTCTTCGAATGGTTCGATCAAGCCGAGTATAAAGTGATGCTGTTTTTTGTTCTTTGAATTTCTTACTAATTTAATGCCGTAGCACTGTCGCATTGCATTCTTTCTGTCCCTGGCATTTACCGCTGCCGCCCCAATGGCAGCCCTTGCATATCTCCAATCACCCGCGCAGATGTTCGCCTTTGTTAGTGAGTCCCTTTCACTACTGTATTCTGTGACTTCCTCCGTATTAACAGACTTTTCTAGACCCCATTTGGCCCTCTATTACATCATACCTCATTGGCCTCGTCTTCTACGCAACACACATCCCGGAACGCTTACTTTCAGAGCGGTACTCTCACTGGCTGGACTGGTGTGGTGGCGGTTCTCACGCAATCTGGCACGTTTTTATTGTCATTGCTATCGGCCAACACCATGCTGCGATCGCAGAGCTCCGACACGGCGTTGAGTGTCATGCTGTATCGTGATGCTAATTTTTTTAATTGGGCTGAATGCGTTTAGAGGAGCGTAGCTGATCTTTGTGACTTGCTGTCACCTAAGCATAAGTATTATATACACGTTGATATATTTACGCACCTTTTAATTATTTTAATAGAACATACATATGTGTGCGTACATGCGATAAAAGGTATAGCAATTGCAAAAAAAAAAACGAGAATGCAGATGCTAGGAAGTGTAAAAATCACATCCTCTACACACCAATCCAGTACTTCCGGACAAGACCACCCACATCGTCCTTACCATCGATGCGAAGAGCTTCACTCTTCGCATCCGAAACGGATACATTTCTTATATTTTCCTTATACATCATTTTGCGCTTGTATTCTAAACGCCTCGTATCAAAAGTACTTCTTCTTTTATCTCACCGAACGACCACGACGTTTCCTACCTTCTCATAGATCGTTCCCTTTCATCGTCGTCGCTTGTCCCTTTGTCCTGAACATTCCCCTTCCTCTCACATATATGCATACCATAGTAGTTTTGAGCCACTCTTTAGGATAAAGTCTCGTATAAATATTCCAAATTCTTGTTAAACAACGACCAAACGCTATCCACTCGTATTGATCAATTCCCCTTCGAACTCTCACTCAGCCTTACAGAAGGAGCTTCTTCCTAGTATCGTATGCCTGTTTGTTATTACACATGCACAGCCCATAACGCGATAAATCCACATGACTTGTGTCAGTCTGTGTAATGCATGTTTCGTCCATATATACCCTAATTCACAGTGGTCACAATATTATACTATTACATTTCATGACAGGTCGAGTTCTCGAGAAACAACGACGGTGACTACTCGTTTCAAGGTCTACTGCACTCTTTCCAAAAGCCACTTCTGCTTGTCGTTACCAGTGGCGGATCCAATGGTGACCTGCTATATTCTCAGCAAAAGCAAGCCCACGTTAGCCGATGAGCCTTACATTTGTATTATTAAGCGCAACCGCAACTCCCCAAAACACAGTTACTCCACCATCTTGAATACTGGAAGATTCGGTTAGCAAGTGATTCCACTCGTTCATGAAAAGAAACGAAGTGGAACTCACGTGTATCCTGTGCCGTTGTCTTGGCCACGAATGGTCCATACATAATTATGCGCTGGAAGTACTGTCACGTAGCCGGAACCCCAAGCAGCTTGAAGGCTAGTGGCATTGACAGGAGTCACGGACTGGGTGTTCGCATCGTAGTCCCGGATGATCCACTTCAAATGCGATTAGCGCAAGTAAAAAGACGTAGAGCATACATACACGCTGGGTAGGAGAGTCAGTCCTGATATTCGCGGTCAAGGGCTGATTCGAACCGTTGAAGGTGATCGCAAGCTTTCCGTCATTGGGAGAGGGAAACTTGTTAACGATGACATAGGTACCAGCGGGAGGTTTTGACATGAAGTCTGAGTGGGAGTGGGGATGTAGATTGGATTAATGTCGGTTGGTGCAACAATACTGATCATGGTGCTTTATAGTAAACCGGTAATCCGAGCATGGTACCCTGTTATCACTCGGACTTTTCCGATCGATTCAACTTCAAACCCTGAGTGCTAGCAAACAAAGTCCGGACACGAACAACCCAGGCTCGGCTTTATGTCGTAGCCATCACCGAGCAGTATATAACGGCTTCAACATAGTATCCTCTGCAGCGCCGAACACCAGCACTGCGATTCCCAACATTAGTATGCCACGCATCGTGAATCGTAGCAACCAGCGCCATACGATTCACGCCAGTTCCATCCTGCACGCTTGTTAATGTCCTTCGACCAGATATCAGAGGGATACCAGAACCGTGTCTGTGGCCGCAGCATACTATACACGATCATATCACTGCATTCGTGACTAGCGAGTTTGATGACTCACTCGTTCCACCCGTGTTCCCGTCTCGCAGTTCCTGAACGTTCAGTACTCAGTACTCTCGATAGTGCAATGTGTGGATGATGCATAGCTTAGGCGCCAGTGCCGCGCCACCCATTTTAGCGTCATCTTTTTTTTTGGTTCAATTAGACTTGGATAAATTTTGCTCGTGTAGCCAAACACACATTTATTATACATTGTACTACCGTTATTATATACATCTTCACAACATGGAGAACGGCCGTGACGTGAAATTCGCAGCAGTCCAACTCCACTGACCAAACCTGCAATCAACCTTGCAGTAGTTATAATTTAGGTTATGGAAGACGTAAAGTTTTCTCACGCTTGTGCCACGCCTCTAAGAGTTGGACAACGAGGAGAAATCATAAATGGCGACGAACGAAGCAGCAACAACAGCGGCTGCTCCAAACCCCGCAAACATCATCACCGCACTGACTAGTGCCTTTAAAAGCCAAAATGGTGAAGCAGCATCAAGCACGCGCATAGCCCAGCTCCTCGAGCAGAATATGGGCCAGCTTGGCGAGCTCATGCGGCAGGGCAAGCTTACTGCCGTACAGATCCAGCAGGTCCGTCGGCTTTTAAACCAAGTGAGATTTATTTATCTCACCTGGGCGTTTTATCTGTAGCTGAAAGATTACGCTGAAAAACACAAGTCCGCGACCAGTGCTGCTTCGGGAAGCGTGGCTGGCACTTCAACCGTGAATGGCGGTACAAAGGTATGACTCAATGGGTAGGAACCTCCTTTGTCTCATCCCATTTGTGGTAGACCGGGGCTGCTGCAACAACTGCCACCGCTTTTAAAAGCGGGTCACCAGCACCTGTTCTTACATCCACACCTGGTGACGGGTATCCCATTAGCCAAACTCTCAACACCACCAATCCAGGCCCCGTCCAGTGGGCAGCTGCGCAGCAAGGAAGACCAACTCTTACAGGCGGAATGACTAGTGGCAGAATGTCTGGTGAGTTCCTGACGATTATCTGCCGGGAAAGTAGTGGTCCCGTCCGAGTTCTGATTCTGATCCATACAACCAGGTACCCCTGCCCAGATCGCACGATCCACGGACGATGCTGGCATGCTTAGCTTAGAGGACAATCGTTCACGGAGAAAGAATACCCCGGGAGATCAGAGCATGAGACGATCAATACAAGACCTCGTCTCAAGTGTTGATCCCAATGTTCGGATCGAACCTGAGGTGGAGGACGTAAGTCACTCCACTCAAATGCCTTGGCATGTTTCTCATTATATCATCTACAGCTACTTCTTCAAATCGCCGACGAGTTCATTGACTCGGTCACGAACTTCGGCTGTCGACTAGCAAAACATCGCGGCGGTGACACGCTCGAAGTCAAAGATCTCCAGCTTCACCTTGGTAAGTCTGATCAGTTCATTCTTCCTCGTTCTAGTTCTCATTGCTGTCTTAGAACGCAACCACAATATCCGTATTCCCGGATTTGCATCAGATGACACACGAATAGCCTTATCTCAGGCTGCTGTAGCACCTTCCATGCCCACAGCGGCAACGAAGAAGGCAGCCCAGGGCACATCCATGACTTTACGCAGTCACCGCTTGGCGCAGGTGCAACAAGCGAAGAGGGAGAGCAAACTCGCATAGTGAATCGCGCCGGACATTCTTGCTTTCTTTGTTATACCTTTTTCTTTGCTTGTTCGCACACTTGTATTCTATCTCGCATCACATCCACCATTCTACGCTGCTGAACTATACGATTGATATCACTCATCTTATCTAACGATCGATACCAGTCTTAAGTATCGCAGGTACTTGATAGAAAATGAACGTTTGAACGCGCAGCCCACATGCAGTACGGCTAGTCTACCGAGGAACTTGGTGGAACATTCACTTACAAACGAAGTTTTCATGCCTCATGTGAACCTGCTGGAGAACACGTCATCTCGTCGTACACGTCCGACAATCAGCAATGCATTTCGTCATCTGCTGAAACACATGCTTGCATGTGGATCATTGCAGGCTTGGAAACCCGTTTTTGCTCCGGATTGATCGAGCCGCGTTCTGTCCCTTGGAACACTTCAACATCTCGGTTCTTGAAGTTCTCCAGCAGATCTCCGTGTGATCGCGGCGCTCCGGCTCCGAAACCAATTGTGTTCTGAAACGGAATTATAATGTATGCCCAGTTATTCGGATAGTGCTCACCAGACCACCACGACTCTGGGCATCACCTCTTGAGGCCCTCTGAGTCTCTCTCAGGAGTAACCGCCGGTTCAACCTGTATGTCACGTCGGTAAGTTCATCGCATTTATCATCTGTAGAGTTCATTTGGCGACTGACGAGGCTAACAGGGAGTTCCCTACGACTGCACAATACGCGGGTCAATATCGTTAATTCAAAATATCCCATATCATTACCATTAGGCCACATCAACCATGCTCCAAACCGCACAACTGCGTCATTTAAGTCATGGCTAGGTGCGTTACCAACGCACTCACAGGTTTGTTTCTGGAATATAAACTTGAAGCTAGTTAGAGAACACTTCGATCAGGAAAAGTCTATATGGGTGGCGAAGTCCTTACCAACTTGGTCACGGTGATGGATGGATATCAAACTGACAGATCATTAGGGGAAACGCCTGATGAAAGAGGTAAATACCTGGTGACCAGAGCAGTCTCTGTGTAGAGGTGACATTAGCAGGCATTCACTCAGTGAAGGCGCTTCCTATCTTACCAAGTGTCCAATAAATCAAACCGGTCACCATGCTATAACAGACGTAAGGAATGGTAGACGAAATGATGCATAGTCATACTCTCTGAAATCAGAGACCCGTTTCTTTTTCAAACTCCAGGCGATGCCGGTGGTGGTGATCAACTCACAGGCTGCACGTGCAATCCAAGAGAGCACATCAGCACAATTTGACTGTCTATAAAAGCCGTGAGGTCTGTCATAGAAATCGCCCTTGCTGAGAGAATGAGCGTGGAAGTTTGTGCGACGATTCGCAAAGGATGGGTAATAAAATGCTTCTACTCAGCTTACTCAAAGTCGAAATGCGTAAAATGACTGACACAACCCGTGAGCACCAGATAATTAACATACATTCAAAATCACTTACATGCACGATGAATACCGTAAAGCCGCTCGACGGAATGGCGAGGTCTGCCGCTAGAGGAACGACATCGAGTTGCGATGGGTGACCATACTAGGTGCTGACAGTTATTGTCCACAATGTTGATATTCCGCAGACAAACTGGCCCAGCTGAATCAAACTGCAGAACGGGTATCAGTACCCTACATTCGAAGGAACCAAGTCAAACATGGAACATACATGATTGCAGATAGTACCTAACCGCATGACCCAATCAATATGCATAGTTGACTGACTCAGCTCACAGTTATTTTCAGGGCGATGCCATCGCTAGTGAATCTTGCAAAATGCAAGTAGGACTGGCAGGCAAGGCAACCGAATAATGCAGCGCTTAAAAGCCCACCGACTTGGGTTGGCCCGATGATGGCCAGTTGTGCGTCGAAATTGTTCTCTAGGCTATTCATCGTGCCAACTGCCCACACTAAATTATGCAAGGTGAGAAACAGTCTGATCATTAGGTCTGACGTACCAAAGCGTTCACCAATCGGCGATGCGAGGAGCCTGAAGCAGTGCACGGTAACTCAATCGAGTGCGGTGAATACAAAATGCGGAAAGTTCGGACAGCTCGATTTCCGACATCATAACTTTTAGGTTAGGCACGCGAACCATAAAACATATAAAAGTGCGTTGCAAGTTTATTACACCCAAATATACGACGAGTTTTGTGTCACCCGCAGCTGCACAGGTCGTGCGCGTGGGGGACTTGGAACAAGCAGTAGGGGTGAAATGGTGGGTAAATAAATGGTGGATAAATAAGTAAATCAGTCGGATGAAGATGCGCTGGAAGGACAGTTACTGATGTGTACTCAGAGCCTATCATGCTAGGTTGACCTTCCTTCGCATCGGATCAACCCGGTTGAGAAAATAAGTGTAAATGAAGCCAACAAGAGGGTGGTGATGGAAATGGACGATAGATAATAGAAGTAGTCAAATGACCAACATGAATACCGTACAAGTGGAGGTGAGCATATCCTCGGTGAATGGATCCGAAGAAATGCCATGCTAGATGAAGATACTGCACGATAAAGTTGTACCCACGGATGTAAGTTATGCGTTGTTATTGACATAGCAGCGGAAAGTGCCAGATGAGGCTCGACCGCGATAGGATTTACTGATGGTTATACCAAGAAACTGGCGGAACACGCCGAGGAACGATGATACGAAGGATCTGTCCGTCGAATTCAGCGCGCACTTGCGCTAGATCAGCGTCATATCCGAATAACACGCGACGTTCGAAGTGCCCTGTATTACGAAATAAGCACACTAAATTGAAAAGAAAGATCGACACCCTACCGCCTTCAGGCTCCCATGAATCGGCAACGACATGAAGTATGCGGCGCCTACGGGTAGAGATCGTACTGAGAAGGTGATCAATGGACTTTCCGGGAAGTTTATATTATCAAAAACTCACATGCCATCCCTCCTGAAGCCAGGGAGTCGCACGACCAGCCGATACTCCGACGGCGAAGTCTCCACGGCTATCCAAGTATCTGGGGGCGGAGCATGGCAAAGAAAAGAGTCGTATGGAGCACGTCTATCGGCATCTTCTCCGCAGCGCTCAGCTTGTGTCGGCGGTGTCAAAATCACTGGAGCTTCGGGGGCAGGATACGAGTGTGAATTAGAAGATGACCTTGATAAAGCAGGCGGGTGCGTTTGGTCACGCGAATAGGGCGGAGGAGGCGACGATGGGATGGGTGCATACGGCCAACCTGCCTGCGAGGAACTGGGTACATTGGACAGAGAAGACTGTTTAAATTGCGGATCGTTGGGTGCTACATTGGTTTGCGGTGGCACGGGCAGCGGCCGCCGCCCGGATGCCTCCGGTGGTGATTGGCTGTCACTGGGTGTAGGCGAAGCGACAGTTACTGAACTATCCATCCGGGGCAAAAGATTGTAAGGTGTTTGCAGCGGCAACAGTAAACTCGTTGTGGAACTACCATCTATCCAATTGGTAGGTTGCATAGACAAATGACCGTCAGGTAATGAGTATGGTCGTGGGAACGGAAATATAGGTGTCGCTGGTGTGGATTGAGTTCCCGTACTATGTAACGAGAACTGGTGGTGAATAGTTGCTGAGGAAGGATCAGGAGTCTCAGGTTGCTTGCTACCCGAAAGCTCTGAAGTCTTCATGTCCGGCGATGAGTCAGGGCTTGCGGTTCTGGACGGGGTATGTGGGATAGGTTGCAACTGCGTTGACGCTGACAAATGAAGCGACCCGGTGGAGCTATGATCCAATCCTGAAGAGTCGTCACTGTCGGCATATCGTAAGACCCTGACAAAGGATTGAGAAGCATCAAGATGTACCCTTTCGAGCAAAGCAAAGCTGCTCTCGTGTTGGAAGCGGTATTTGGGAATGGATAGCCCGTTGACTGAGAAGAGCACGTCAACGGGGAGGATGGCAGGGGAACCTCACTAGGCGAATGGAAAGAGGAGTGTCGCTTCGAAAAGGACGACCGGCGAGATGGCGATGGTGGTGAACGGGCGAGATGGAGATATTCTAGAAAAAAATCAACATAACAACAGCTCAGCAAAATTTGCTATTTGAGTTGCAAGACAAATTAAGTGAGAATGGTGAGAAGCGAACAAAATTAGGTCTTTAACCGTGACGTATGACGATAGCACGGATATATCCGGTTCCTGCGGAGATGCGGAAACAGTTGATGCGTTCGAATTTCGAAGCCCATGGGGTATGAATGTGTAGAAAATCATGGGGGATTAAAGAGCCACAAACAGAAGAAGAGACTAAGTAATAAGCGTGTGTCGACAATACACGCCAGTAGTATTGAAAGATCCAGAAAGCGAATTCGAGCTGAAAGCAAAGAGAATCGCCCAACGACAATGTGGTTTTGTTGTGTAGCCAAAGGAGAATGGAATGGTCAAGACCAGTGACAGGAATAGTTGATCGAGCGAGAAACACCATCGAGAGCCACCACAATTGTAAATTACGGCGCATCGAAAGCGAACAAAACGGAAATCATTGTCAATGAGCAGACAGCGCTTCAGCGCCCAGAAACAGCATAGACAAGATATAGACAAGATAAAGAAGCCATTTGAAAGTGAGAGTCGTAAATAGTTCTTACCTGATGTACGTTTACGATTCTGGGAAACTGTGGATTTTTCTGAACTATGGGCAGCATCAGATGATGCGTCACCATTGCCGCGCATTTTCTGGAGTAGGTCGACAGAGTGCCACTTGAACAAACGGTGGGCGTAGTCGGGAGAAACAAGATCGATGCCACTGCTCTGATGACGGTCACGGTTTATGTGATCAGCAGGTTAAGAATTGTATGAGCGAGAGTCGAGACCGGTAAAAAAAAACCAAGCAGGAGGAAGTGGGATTCTTGTGCGGCTTTGTTTCAGCCACTAAGTACTAGTTAGCTGCGCTGATGCGGCAAAGGTGGCAGCATTCAATTGAAGAGCGCGATTGGCTATAAGTAGCGGGTGGAGTACTTAGGTTTGTGATAAGTGGCGTGAGATCCGAGGAATGTATTCGTGACGTCACAACCTGTATACCTATTCTGTCTAGTCATGATCGGTGTTAGTGAACGTTCCACTCTGTTGGACATCCGGTAGGTCCTGCTATAGCAATCAGGCCTGTACAATAAGTTCTGACGCCTTTCCTTGTCGAACCGGTGCAGCAGCAGCAGCAGCAGCTTCACATTGACGGGTAGTAGCTGTAGAGTCGCAGTACTGAGTTGGCTATTTTCGAATTCGGGAAACGGCGTTTGCCGATATAAATGAAACTGCCAACAAGCCGTGCTATGATTTGGTCTGCCTGGGGAGGGGCTAACCTCCCAAGCAAGACAAGCAGCAGCGCCCCCAAAATGGTGGCCTCAGAGCACTCAAGGTTGGACCCAGCCTTCTTGTCTAATACGGTCCTGGCTGATCAGTCTGCTGTGATGTATTTGATTTTTACCCCGGCATTCTAAAAGTAGTTTTTTAACGACAACTTTTAGGTGCTTGGAACAGGATCCTTAAGTTTTTCTACTCCTAAAGCTAATAGTAAGTAGCTTACCGACCCTCAGTCTGCCATTTTGACCTATGATTAGTATCCACCCGCTTGCCCTGGGCTGATGTTTTAATGGCTGCTGCTTCAGTCAATTTGTTTGCATGCAACAAATGGAAAGGGGAGCTGACATGAGAACATTAACTCCATGCGATCGGCGCAGACATGTTCAGTCTGTTGCCAAAGTTAGGCTTGCAGCTGTGTTCATTCAGGTGCGCTACTCATTTATGAACCCCGTACTAATCCCTAACTTCTCTGCGGACTTACTAGTACTAGGAGCCTCCCCTGAGACATGACACATGATTTGGCATTACAGCATGTCCACTACTCACCCTTTTACACTTCAGACAACCATAAACTTGTGTATCATCTATGCGCACACTCGTCAACGGTATAACTCATGGGCTTCGACAGGTAAACTTCACTATCGAATTTTTTCCTTATGTGGGAAGGTGCGTCACAAGTGCATGGTATAGCTTCACAAGTCGAGCACAAGTCTCGTAAAAGGGAGTCCGCGGCACTCCTTAGATGCTTGTCAGTGTTTCGGAAGACTTCCATATCAAATTGGTATGTTTGACACCCCTGAAGGAAAATGTGTGAACATATGTCACGTATGAAATAGTCAAGGTCACGCAGGTTTTCACATGCTGAGCGGCTGAGCGCTTTACGCGACATGTATTACCTCGGCGCCAGACTCAGGACTTACAGCTGAACAACTATCCCTTGCGCGGTTGGTGGTGGTAAACTATGTTGAATGAGGACCTGACGACAAGTTGTAACAGACAACACTGGGAGGTGGAAAATAGGAAGCAATCAATGGTAACGAATGTTGATGCAGTCGACTCTGAGTATTAATAAACCTAATAAACTCTAGATTCCAGAGCCTGAGTTCTAGATAGGGAGCTTTTTTCGCTTCGAAATCGGCTTGGAAGTCGTGTTTCTGTGTTCCGACACACTGGGTCGTGCATCTAGTCGATTTTCCCCCGCGTGTCCCGGCGCAATGTAAACATTGTTTCTAGTAGCCATGCCTGGGCAAGTAGTTGATATCGCTTCGGTCATTTGTCTTTGCGTATCCCAGCGCAATGTAAACAAATATTTCCAGTACTCATGCCTGGGTAGTCGACGGGGTTTCCAAATATCTTCTACTCCACCGCGGCGACAGATTTAGCTTCTTGTCAATGTCATCACATCACTATCTTACGTTTTAGCTATAGGAACTTGCCTATGCAGCTGGTCCGATAGTTGATAATCCAATGATATCGTTCGTAATGATATTCACCCACTAAACCTTCAACGTGCTGAGGTCCCGAATCGATGAGAGCCAACAGGACGGCGCGAGGATTTGAGTGCTTCCAATTCATTGTCTTAGATCTGACATACCGATTGTATTGCTCTTTTATGCCTTGAGTCCCTTGACGTCAAGCATGTGCATCTTCGACTCCACGGCAAAAGCCGACAGAACGACACGGGGCCATATTTTGATCGGAAATTCCAGGTACAGAAGAATTATGCTGGAGACAATCCGAAAGCATTCGCCATGGGCGTTCATTTGTGAAACCGGCAGGTGCCGACAAAGCGGCTTTACTGAGCGTACGAACACAGGAATCTTTCACCAATGTACCTTGGTGAAGTGAGAACGGTCCAAGGTTCTGGTAACAATACACAGAGCGTTGGTATCATGGCAGAAATTTCCCTCAAACAGTCCGAGGGACATGCTGGCATGATCAATTATTTTGATCCATTCATCGATTTCCACTGTAACAGGAAGGGAAATTCCAGCGACGAGAGAGAAGACCTTTCTTCGGGCATCCCCACATCTTCCCCCCGTCAAATAACAGTGTGTTCGGTTATTCGTGATCTTGTGCTTACTGAGGAGAAGAAGTGGCCAACGGGGTTCTTGTTGATGCCTTGTATCCACTGTGACTGTCGGTGCTCTGCCAAGTCTTTGTGGATTATACGTACTGCGGAAGTGATCAGGCTTTTGATATTGGTTTCAGCTGCGTATCGATTCTAATGATGCCATGCGATACGAGTCATCTGGAGGGGGAGGGATCAACTTTGGAGATCATGATAGAATGGACATTAAGCTGCCACGCACGTACGTTTGATCAGTACGATGGGGGCAATAGTACTCCGGCAGAATCCCGCACCTGGAAGGGCAGTGTAGTCGCTTCGTCGAACGGGTTTAGAATTATACAAAACTTCACTCAGTGGCGTCGGCGGGAGACAACATTTGCGTGGTCTATTTAACTCCGTCGTGCGCGTAGCGCGGCCACCAAAAGTGGTCCAGTCTTATGAACGACCATCTTCCTGGAAAGACGACTCCGTGTCGATGGCGCCGTTGACCGCGTTATTGACTACAGGGTCCAAAGGTAGTGAGAGAACCGAATATGGGGGACAGTTGCTGACACTGCTGAGTAAGTAGTACTTATTGAGTTTGAGGCGAGGAGCTACGGTAGTAAGGAACGACCTGGAACGCCAGACGACTGTCTTCTTAATCACTCCATTAGGGTCTGCCAACGACGGACTAGAGCTGACTAGCACAGCCAACTCACCTCAAACTCATTTGTCACTCAATCGTTGCCGTAACGGCCTGGAGCCCTCTGGTAGTTGCATGACATCCGCAGTCTGTCGATGGAGACCATATGCATCGTGAGGACCTGGAGGCTAGCCTAAGGGACGACTGCCTTCATTCGAGAGGTCTCAGGCTAGGGGAGACTATTGAAAATATCAGCGATATGCTCATTCCCGCCCCGTAATTTCCAATATATCGGGGTTCAAGTTGATCCGAGTTGGCGGGGCATGCACGTACTTTGCAGGTCTACCGCCGCTACTTCCAAGCCGCCAGCAACGTTAATGGTGTCGTCTCGCAGACAGGAGCGCATGTGTAATTTCAGAGTCTTTCCGTAGCAAGACGTCGGCTTTGAATTTGAATGCTAATCGATGATCACTGGAATACTGTTCAACATATATACATTTGTACAATGTCTGGTACGTCAAGTCAGCTGTCTTCCTTCTCCCGTTTCCCGCCATGCTTCTGCTTACTTCTTCCAAGCAGACAGTATCTGAACTCGCGTTATGCCTTCTCTGCGCTGCTGGATATGTCCTTGCGGCGAGGAACGCACCTGGCCAGCCTAAACAAGCCGTTAAGATCAACGCGTTTGAGCTCGTTGGCAACAGTATTGGCAGTGGCCAACAGGTACGTCAGCCCGCCGGTCGCTACTTCACTTCACTTGACTGACATTCGACCTTAGGCATTCTTGGGCACCGAAGACAAGGTCTATATCATTGATAAAACAGAAAACAACCCGACGCAAATCAATGGCCACCCTGCATGGGCTGCAGGTTCGTATTATTTCGTGACATTTAGTTCCAGTATGCTGATGGTCGCCTCTAGAGTGGTCTGCTAGCTCAAAACAAACGCGTCCCATGGATGTTACCACAAACTCTTTCTGTGCGGTGAGCTTATTCTTTTTCTCTCTCCATCATCTGCATAAACATTCACGACGATTGGCCAGGGCGGAAGTGTTTTAGGCAATGGGACGTGGCTCAACGTTGGTGGGAATCAGGCGGTAACTTATGGCGGTGATCCTGCCCCGGGTCAACTCGGCGGAGCTCCCTATAATGATCTTGATGGTGGTCAATCGTATGCAGTCTTTCTTTCCCTTATATATCAGGCTAATGATTCTGCCACGCTGCACCTCAGTATTAGGTACGAATTTTACCATCTGACATGGCAAATCACTCTGAGCCGTTTTAGGATGCTCAACCCATGCGATGGCGGTGACTGCAATTGGTTCTTGGTTGCACCCATGACTACAAGGCGTTGGTATCCTACCCTGTGAGTATCTTTGCCAACGTGTCACCCCGCACTAATGTCGCGAATGCAGTGAAACACTTCAGGACGGAAGCGTCATTA
Source organism: Suillus weaverae (assembly GCA_016767475.1). NCBI lineage: Eukaryota > Fungi > Basidiomycota > Agaricomycetes > Boletales > Suillaceae > Suillus > Suillus weaverae. The sequence continues at coordinate 39,495 of MU179332.1, read as the reverse complement.
TTGTACGTTTTTCACACTTCGGCGTACTTTTGATTTGCTAACCCCCATAGGCCGGAGGATGCACATATGGAGGCTACATTAGCGATGCTGCACAAACCAATCCCACGTACGAGTTCTTTCCCAGTCGTGGTCAGCCGATTCTCTCGCCCATCCTTCAGACCACGCTCCCTACAAACTTGTACCCTCTTATATGGCTCCTTCCATCTGGCAAACTCTTTGTTCAGTCCGGCTGGAAAACAGTCCTACTTGATGTGGACCAAAACAAGGAGACTCCATTGCAGGACATGCCAGATGCCGTTCGTGTATATCCTGCGAGTGCTGGAAACACGATGTTACCATTGACCCCAGACAACAACTACACGGCGTCGATCATGTTCTGTGGTGGTAGTAACATTCGTACTGAGCAGTGAGTCTACAATCCAGACCGTAAGTCTCTAGGACAATTAATACACGAATGCAGATGGTCCCAAAATTGGGACATCCCTCATTGGCCAGCGTCTTCTTCCTGTGTGCAGATCACCCCCGACCAATCCCCGAATTACGTTGAGGTAGATGCTTTGCCGGAGGGTCGAACGATGGGAAATTTGATTTTGCTTCCTGATGGAAGAGTCTTGTGTTTGAATGGCGCAAAGACAGGTTAGTGTCAGAAGGTTTCTAACAAGCTTGTTGTAATGTGCTTTCCTTGACATTCAGGTACTGCCGGTTACGGAAACACGAGTTTTACTATCGGCCAGTCATACGCTGACCAGCCACATTTGACGCCGCTCATGTATGATCCAAAGGCACCAGCTACCAAACGTTGGTCTCTTTACGGATTCTCTTCAAGTACCATTCCACGCATGTATCACTCGACGGCTACCTTGCTTCCAGATGGTAGGGTTAGTCTAGTCGGTTCAGAGCTTCGCTAATTCACTTCTAGGTTCAGTTTTCGTGGCAGGTTCGAATCCCAACAGTGACGTGAATACCACCGCCCCCTATCCTACCGAATATAGAATCGAGCGGTTCTATCCTTCATATTACAATCAACGCCGGCCAGAACCTCAGGGTCTTCCGAATCAGCTCTCTTACGGCGGCTCCTATTTCAATGTTTCGTTGACACTGGCAGACCTTTTCGGCAACGTGGACAGCATCCAAACAGCGAAAGTTATCGTTATGAGGACCGGGTTCTCTACGCATACGATGGTGCGACAGACTCAGTTGCTTGATTCTATTATTGGTTAATTATCCGCTGCAGAACATGGGCATGCGCTCGGTACAATTGCAGAGCTCCTTTACAGGAAACGGTGATGGAAGCGCAGTTCTTCATGTAAACCAGTTGCCTCCCAACGCAGCCATCATGCCTCCTGGTCCCGCACGTGCGTTTTTGAATCCTCTCCATGACTTTGGGATGACTGAGTTTCATGTAGTGTTATTCGTGGTCATTAACGGTGTCCCCTCCGTCGGTATTCAGGTCATGTGCGGGTCTGGCAAGATTGAGAAACAGTCGATGATGCCCGTGCAAGACCTTCCAACCTCCAACATTATTCCACAGCAGGCGGGACAAAAGCAGATTTCTGGTACTAATTTCTTGGTCCATTCTGCCAGAAACTGGTTGGTCTTTATGATGAAATACATTGGGGCAGTCTCCGCTATCTTGCTTTTTTGAGCTAGCGATGCTGGTGCGGCTCGTGTTTGCTGTATTACTTTTGCATGACACTTTGCATTCTTTTTGATACCTTTACATAACTTTTTAGACGCGGACGCTACATCATATAATTACAGTCATGTACTTAGACCATGGAACACCCATGTATTCGTAAAACGCCTCCATGATTCGAGCGCTGCCGGCATTCGGATCCGCGGCGACGTTCGCGCCAAGATAAAGCTAGTTTGAAATTACAAGTTCAAGATACTTGAACCATCTTTCCTGAGTCCTCATGCATGCAGTGAAGGTTCCAGTGCCTTGCGTAGTCTAGTGTAGCTTATGGTTAGCGTGTAACAAGTTTGTAAATAAAGATTGCGGGGAAAGTCACAAGGTAACGTGTGGGGTCCGATAAGCATCTGGTACCCCTTATGGTACCAAAATAAGACAATTTGATCTTACGTACGTTCTTCAGCTTTGCTGTCAAGCATAGCACTCATTCACGTTCGTGCCAGCATGCAACGTTTACAGCAGCCATTATCACGGGCTCCTACAACTATGCTTGAAGCATATCCGTCGCCTGCTCCACGTCTGCCACTGTCACCCCTTGTGCAATCTGCCAAAATGCACGTCAAGAGAGTGACACTGACATCCAAGAAGAACTGGTGGATGGGTGAGTCGCTGTGGTGTGCATATATCTTTGATTTTTGACTTTTCTGTTGTAATGTAGTCGAGCTAGATCAGGAAGACGAGAATCCAGTGAATCCGTCTAGCAAGTCGTTCTCGTCATCAGAAGAGACCGCAGTAGTACCAGACGACGGTCTTTTCAATCGAAAGGTCGAGGAAGAGAAATCAAAAGAAATGCCATCTCCTAACCCCTCGATACCCGTGTACAATCCACCACGGCACCCAACTTCGATATTTTCCTTCCCTACCCCAACCGCTTACTCTGCGCCACCGAACCCTACCGCGAACCTTGCCCCTGTGGCACAAGGTTCTGCCTCTGAGCTGTTCAAGTGCATCGTCAAGAAACCAGACGTTGTACAGCTCGAGATAAACGGAGAGATGCAGTCAAATGCATCAGATGTGACAACACAATTCCTCGCCGAGCTGCGCGTATATACCACGGTGTCGCGACACCGCAATATCACCACGTTTTTAGGCTGCTTGGAGAACGTTGGTATGGTGTTGGAGTACATCGAGGGACGGACACTATATGAGGTTATTCGCCACAAACCAGCTTTAACCCGAAAAAAGAAAATCGACTTTCACAACCAGCTCCTCGATGGCCTCACACACCTACATTCATTTAGACTGAGTCACGGAGACCTCTCACTGCTGAATATTCAAGTGACGCATTCCTCCGATACCATCAAGCTTTTTGACTTTGGACGTTCTGTGTCTATGGACTCGGTATTCATCTCGCCATCAGACGAGCCTGTAGATCCTTTCCAGTACATTGCACGGACAGGGTCGGCCGCAGCAGCAGCACCGCAAAAGAAGGTGGAGCAAATACACCCAGGTACACGGCCATTCGCAGCTCCAGAGGTCCTCCGCGGGGAGTGTCAGGATCCACTATTGGCTGATGCCTACAGTTTCGGGATGATACTCGTCGCGGTTGACCGTGTCGAGGTGGTGGACCTCAAGCCCTGGGAGCAACGGAAGGACGTGGTGCCTGAGAGCCTCTTTGAGGGGTGTGAGGTGTTCGAGGAGTCCGCGCGTCAATATCTGAGACGGTGTGACTCCAGGAGGAGGCTTTCAAAGCACGACATGATGATATTGGTGGATGAATGAGTTTCTGTGCAATCTTTGCAGCTCCCGTTTCAACCCCCTTCACTCCAATACGGACGACATCGAGCTCCATACCCTTGCACAACACCGCAATTCAGATGGCATCCTTGTACTTGCGCATTTTCCATTCTCGATGGCCGATATCCTTCTCAAATTTACATCCTGTATGACTATTACTAATTTCTGGACACCACTCAATCCGCACGCACGTATCACTGTATGTATCATATCGATTACCTACGTTCTGAGTAATGGACTTTCCCTACTTTATTATATGCAATTTCCCTGCGTCGTAACTTTGTACTTGGCGATATTTAGGAAACTCCATGAATCTGATTCCCTACTGTTTTCTTTGGCACGTATCCAACATATAATGGTTACGATAACTTTTACAATGGATACCGTGACTAAGGTTTGCTATGGATATTTTTTTGGCGCTCCGGAGTCCGCATGTCCCACAGGGGATTCTGGCAGTGCGCAAGGGAGTAGAACAATAGGCCGCCTATGTCACCTTCACAGCGGCCCTTGAGTCACCTCCGTTTTGATCTACAATTTTTTATATTCCCCCTGATCACGTGAGTAATCAAGGAATCTGATGCGGTAGATGTCTTTGCCTGCATCCTTGAACAACTGGGCTGCGCGATCTTTTTCTACATAATAGAAGTGGGAGAGGAGGCCCACAGAACCTCGAAATCACTCATCCTCGAATTATGATTTGCTGCTGTTGCCTTCGGATTTCTTCCTAAAGAACAGGAAATTTTGTTGAGCTTGCAGCCCTTGCCTCCACTGTTCTGATTTACAAATTTCAAGCCTCCAGAGCTCCGCAGACCTGCCAGTGATGCATATTGTACTCTACAACTCATCACTGGCCATAAAAAAGAACAAGAAAACAAAATAGCAAGGTAACCAAGAACCAAGAGGCTGAAAGGCACCGTAGCAAGATGGGCTGCCGTGACTAGGAAAAGTTACAGCTGGAATATAGGCTGGTAGCGAGCGAGGCAAGGTACATAGTGATCTAAAGGTGCGTGATTCCGAATGGCCCCAGGCCTTAACACAAATCAATCTCATCTAAGCGCGACCCAACCACACAACTCCATCTTCTGACTGATCTCTGTGGGCATCCGCAACACCATCTCCTTATGCAGTTCGTTGTCCTTGTAGTTCTCCGAACAAAGCACAACCCTCCCAAGTCCCCCCTCCCGTCCTGCGAATATGCACACCGTCGGCGCTCGCTCAGCACAGAAATAGTACATGGTCGACGAGCATGTGTCGATGAGCGTATACATGTGTCCCACACCTCGTCCACTCTTCGCTTGTTCCACTGCATCCTTGTATTGTTTGTCCGAGCCTCCCCGCCTCGCGAGTTGTTCTGGTGTTGAGAATGGTGATCTGCTTGGCGTGAAAAACATCCTTTGGAAGTGTGCAATGGTGCCCCCATATAAGTGACTCTCTACCTCTTTTCTGTCGATCACTCCTTTAACCCCGATCAACCAAGGTTGCGCGGCGACTATACGCCCAGATTTACCGAAGAGAAGCAGTAGAGGGGAAAGGATGAGGAGCAGGATTCCAATGCCGATTAATACGATGCCTCCCATTCTGCTGACCGTCCACACAATTCCTAGCCCGATGACAATGATCGGCCAGGAGAAATACGGTATGGCTCTGAGAATCGTCCTCCTCAGTGAATATGTAGTTGCAGATGCAACCTCTGGGAAGTCCTTCCACCTGATTGCTGCTGCCCGACAGCCATCCAAAATGAGAGCTCCGTTCTCCGTCACACCAGCGACTTGGATTTCCGGAAGAATGTCCCAAAGATTCGCGTCGTAGATATCATTGTCAGCGTACCAGCACGCCCCTGGGGTGGTGGTCGAGGGAAACATGGACACCATGCGCTCAGTGATACGGTCGTTATCATTGGCCATTGACAACCTCGCAAGTGCGCGTAAATCATCCTCATTGTGGTCCGGCTGAATGCGGTGTTCAAAGAAGCCCATGAGCGCATAGACTCGCTCCGCCTTGTATGCCTTGTACGCCCCGCTGGTGACAGGTCCCCCACCTATCATAGCTGACTTTGGCGGGGGTGGAGGGCCAGAAGCTAATGGCAGATTTGCCGTGCCGCGCTGCCATATAGCTTTTTTCAAGAGTGCCAAGCGCTCCAGCCTCTCAAGCGGATCCTTCCCACCGTATGCATTGACAACTGCTTGTTCATCTTTGGAGTTCGTGTAGGCCAGATTAGCCAGCTCAAACAACGACAATGGCTTGACCTCTTCCCGATCCCGGAACTTGTAGCAAAGCCGAGAGCTCAGGAGGGCTTCTGGAAAAGTCCATACCCGTTCGCCCCAGCCCCTCCAGCACTCATTCTCTCCACAGGCAGCTCTTCCAAGCATGATCAAAGTCGTCTCCGCTCTACGGTAGACATCTGCCATACAGTACACATCCTGATTCTCCTCTGATGGAGTCTCCCCTAGACACTCCAGGTCGAGCCAGTAGGCATTGAATTGCTGTCCGAGTACCGCAGCACGAACCTCGTCTGTAAACTGTGCCTTGTCTTTCTTCTCACCCGGGCCTCGAGTGAAGGCGTCGATGGCGCGGTAAGAGATGGCGATGAATTTGGTGCGGATGATGATATCACGATCCGCGCATCGAACCCACTCATTCTGGTTTGGGCTGCGGATCATGAGAATTCGAGGGTAACAAGTATGTGTACGGGTATTCATCTCCTGCTCGTCTTTAACGCGCAACGAATGCTCCCTGCAAGAACGAGCTGCCCATAGCTGACCCTGAAACTCGCGAAGGTACGGTTTGTAGTATCCAGTGTTATACGATGGCTCTGCGTCCTCCTCAGAGTCATCTCCAGTGTTGAAGTAAAGTGCCACGAGAAACCAGAGGACTGGCCATAATAGCTTTAATGTAAACCACAACCATACGCTGATCCACTTGAAAAAAATCCATCCTCTTATGGGGGAATGGGATAGCAGCCATATGGCGAGTTTGCTCGTCTGGTTGGTATGGTCTTTGATGGCAACTTCAAATTTGCCAGAGGGAGTAACGGCTTGCACGATGAGCTTTCGGCAGATTCCAGTAGTAGGACTGAGGTATCTCTGCTCTTGACCGTGCGTTTTCAATTTTCCTATGTCATTGGAGCAAGTGATGTCCGAGTCTTTATGCGTGAATGGGAGCCAGAGCATCCTAACCGTTCCTGTGAAAGTGTCAGTGTGACAATGAGCACAAAGACTATTTCGAGCTGTGAACTGGACTTACAGTGAGGAGAGTGACACGAGCAGGGTGTTGATTCTCACAGCGATGCCCCAGTATTACTTTTATATTACACCTATACCTGCCATCAAGGATATTCGGCGCCCAATCCTATGCCTCCATATCAAGAAGATGTTGCTACTCATCTTATGAGATATTGCCGATCCCCAGGGATCAGCGCTCAGCCCACAGCCATGAAATCTGAGACCTCATCGCCTACTAATCATTGGTGATCGAAGATCAGTTCAAAACAATAGAATCCTGTTGCCTACTGATGGTGTCGTGAAGATCAGGCAGAGCCTGGTGGAGCACGCACATAAGTTGCGCCCGCAGGATCAAATGTTCCATCCTGACAGCGTTAATCAGTTTACCAGCGGGACAGGAACTTATGATGCGAACTTCTAGTAATGAAAGATAGCCTATGACAGAATAATGTGTCTACATAAGGACTGCACGAGTCAGCAAGGAGTACCAAGGGTACGAACTACAAAATACTCACCTTAGCGATGACGTTAGAACAACGTTAAGGTGGAAAAGCGACAGCACTATGATCAGTAACTATGCCACGGATCTGTACCTGAGTGTTGAAACTTCGAAGCTCGAAGGTGATGCTTGCTGAGCACATGACAGCATCGGTGCAAGATGATATGATAAAGATAGTGCACATGGTAAGACGAAAAAAATGATATATCATTGATATGCTATGATCATATCGATAGACCAGAGTTGAAACCTGTACAAAAAAGCTGACGCCCACTGAATTTTGATTTTTTTGCTCAGCCACTGATAGCTTCACTAGTGAACAGTAGGGAAGGCGGTTTCCACTTTTGGAACGGGGGTCAGCCTAGGCTAGTCTCCCATCACCTCAGGTCTTCCTTGCCTGAGCTTGAGACAGTATACCAGTGTGTAAGGACTGTTTGGCATCCGGCGAGTGGGAAGGGGTGTGGAGACCGCTAGTGGGATATAAGTGCGCTGTGGAGTCAGAGAATTATCAGCGAGAGTTGTACAATAAGGAATGTGATGAATCTGGGATGATGGAAAACAATTATGGCGATACTGATGACGACGAGTGCATTGGATTTGCGATGAACTTCTGTGAACCCGTGTATCAGAGCTATGAGGATAGGGTGGAAAGTTCTCCGCCTTACAATGAATAAACCCGCCGCGCCCCCGAGTATTACTAGGGCTACTAATGTCCAATAAGCTGAGCACTGAGCGAATGATATGAAGCCAACTTACCAGGGGAGCATACCACAAGTCTGTAACGCCAGATTGGGTTCGATAAAAGAGGCATCTAAATTAATTCCCACGCTTTTCTCTACAGCTCCGCACCACATCCTCCCCCGCATCTGAACATGGCGACTGTACATCCCTCACGCATGGGTTTGGTCCCAAAAGACCCAAAAGATACTTATCTTGCCCGCAGACATGCACGCTCCCCTTCACCACGAGCCCGTAGCCCACCACGACACAGTGAACGAGAAAGGGACAGCGGCAGAAACCGAGCGCGGGACCGTAGCAGAGAACGCGAAAGAAACAGAGGGAGGGATCATAGTAGGCATAAGGACAGGGATGACAGAAAAAGAGACGATGATAGACGGCAACGCGACAAGAGCGCTGACCGAGGACGAGATCGTGAAAGAGACCGAAGCAGAGAGCGGCGTCGGGGAAGCCCTGAATACACTGACTACAAGCGCCCTGCGACGCCTCCGCCTACTGAGGCTCCGTGGCGGAACCAGGAGAATCTGTACCCCAACCGACAAGGGAGGGATAGACCACCGCATGCTGGTGGGTCGTATGGTGGCGGGGGGAGCGAGTATTTGGAGAGGTACGTTTGCAGTCATCGAATTATTGGATAATTCATTGACTATCATACAGTCGTCGAGCACAAAGAGATGCTTTAACACTAAGCGTTTGGCCTCCTTCTCCAAAGGCTGCAACAAGAACACTGTATGTTTTCATTTTACTGCTTAATATTTAGTATACTCAAGTTACATCCAGTTCACCTTCTCGTGATGCAAAATCACGCAGATCAAAACGTGACCGGTCGCCAACTCCCACTGACTCTGACAGCGAGGATGAGCGCAGGCGGAAGGAACGCAAAGACCGAAAACGTGCGCGGCAAGAGAAAGACAGGGCTGAACAACGGGAGAGGAAGGAGAAGAAGAATCGAGCATCTAACAGACACCGGAGCTATGACAATACGGAAGAAAACCGAGAGAGAAGCAGGCGGAGCAAGAGCAAGAGCCACCCTCGCAGTCCAAGTCCTAGTCGCACCCCATCGCCCCCTCGTGCATCCGAGGAAGACGAATGGGTGGAAAAACCTGCAGCTACACCATTTGCCTCTTCGTCTTCGGTCGGTCAGAGCCTTGGCTCTATGCCACCACCAACCGCTATCCCATCGCACTCTGGAGAGGCGATAGACGAGGACTCTGATGAGGATCTTGGACCCCAGCCGCTATACAAGGTTATCGCGAAGAAATTTGATGAACGCGCTTATGGTAGTGCTCTACTTCGCGGTGAAGGTAGCGCCATGGCTGCCTTCTTGCAGGACGACACGGACACGCGTATTCCACGTCGTGGTGAAATCGGCCTTACCTCGGACGAGATTGCTCAATTCGAGTCAGTTGGCTATGTAATGAGCGGAAGCCGGCACAAGCGCATGAACGCAGTGCGTATGAGGAAGGAGAACCAGGTCATTAGCGCGGAGGAGAAGAGGGGTATATTGAAGTTGCAGAAAGATGAGAGGCAGAGACGGGAGGCTATACTCAGGGAGGAATTCAGTGAGCTTGTGACTGAGAAGCTCAAGGGGCCGCAAGTGCAGCCAAAGTGAGAGTTGATAGCTAGCTCATACAACTTTTGGATATATGTATTTAATCAGCTGGCACGACTAATATCAGTGCATGACCATTGACTGTCGATTGTCTACAATTCTGAGCGAGCTTTCTGAAGGCTAACAAGCTCGACGTCGAAGACCAAGGCAGAATGTGCAGGAATAACACTGCCAAATCCACGCGAGCCTAATGAACTATGATTGAGTATATGCTTTATAGATTGCCGGAATAAACCAACCGTAGGCCATGTCTGAAGGAATCGTCAAGGTACGCTTTTCATTGAGGCACATGCCTTGGAGACCTTCGTCCCATCCTTTGATAACCTGACCCACACCGACTAGATAATAAACGATCAGCAAGGCACCTTGTATGTAAACTGAAATGCTTACGTTTAATAGGTAATGGTTGGCCTCGGTCGACACTACAAAGATAATTGTAATTAAATTTCCTGGATCCGCAAACAAAGAAAAGGCTTATACTGACCTAGAATCAAACTTGCTACCATCGGAGAACAATGTCCCAGTCTGTATTTCATGCCCCATGTGAATTCACGCGACGTAGACAAGTCACGAATCAAATCTCACGTAGTGCACCTTAATGGCGTCTCCGGTCTTGGCGGTTGTGGGGCAGTCATCAGGCAAGTAGGTGACTGCGATCTGCAGTTCCTTCGGCGGCTCAGCGGCCAGCGCGCACACCGCCAAAACCAGCATGGAGAGCCAAAGTTTGAGGAACTGCATATGTGTAGCAACACTAGAAAGGTCGTGTGGGTGCGTATGTATGAGTTCGAGTCGCGTTCGGTCACCGGAAGCGTGGGACGAAGCGCGGCTAGTGCCGTGCGTGCCGCTGAGTCAGCAACTGTACAGTGAGTTCGTGTCGATAACCTTATTTTTCATCACATCTCATCACAGCGAGGAACGACCCCCGACATCAACAAAAATGGTAAGTTTTGACGTTGATCACTGCGCCATGTACTGACCAGTGAGTTCGCTTGAAGCCTTCCCAAAAATCTTTCAGAACGAAGCGCATCCTCGCCAAGGCCGGCCGTCAGAACAGGTGAGTAGGGTGTATCGATGCCTTTACAACCTAGTCATAAACCACTTTAAGGCCCATCCCTCAGTGGTTCCGTCTAAAGACGGACACTAAGATCCAAGTATGTGCCAAGGATCTTAGGAGCCAAGAGCATTGCTGATACTTTACAGTACAACGCTAAACGCCGTCACTGGAGGCGCACAAAGCTCAACATCTGAGCAGCCTTCTCTCTTTCATTCTCGATGTTTTTGGCGCTGTGAAGTTGAGGCAGAGACAACACGGAGAGACGCACCACACCAATGCAACGCAGCATGTATCACCCCTTATTGGCATATTATGGCTATACAACCACCTCCGCATGCAAATAACACCTTTATTTCTTCCTCGAGTCATGTTTGTTTCCTTGAGACACCCATCGCCTACTATAGTGCGCTGCTGTACTCAATTCACAGTTGACAGAACGCAAATGATTATATTGGCGTTATCTTCTGATATGATTGTCCCATTCGACGAGTGCTACTGGCGTTGAACAACTGAGTTAATGTCCGTGAAGACAGTAATTGTCATTGAGCAGCGAGATCAGGTCCTTGGATTGACATGTTGCAATCCGCCAAATAGCGAACACGATGATCCGGTGCGAAACCCGCGAGCGCCGTACCAACGTGTTCTGCTGTATGCAGTGTTGACGTTTCTTCAAAACTTGGCTGAAGGCTCGATTTCCTCATCACCTGTACCTGCATTGCACCTCCTCTCTCTGTGCAAGGCCCGTATTCGTATCTACGATGTCGCTCATCTTCACGATTTTCGCGCTCGTCTTTCTGACCGAGCTCATCTCGTGGATCGGCAAAACTGTCCTCCTGGAATTTGTTGGTGTGCTTCTTAATGCTTCATACGCACGAGTTTACAGTTTTCTCTTCTAGGCATGGGATCTCTACAGCAGACTCTTCATGAATGCCTCATACACCCGACAGCGCCAGCTGAAAGCCGAGCTCCTTACGGCGAAGAAAGAGCTGCTACAAACGAGCGCACAAGATCAATTTGCTAAGTGGGCGAAGCTGAGGAGAGGCGTTGACAAAGGGCTAGCAGAGCTTGAGAAGCAAAGTACGTGGGCTCCACGGCACGTTAGCGCATGCCAATGAACTGACGTGTTTCATAGATGGAGAGCTTGCGTCCAGCAAGACTGCATTCTCACTCAAGTTCAACACATTGATGTGGGTCCTTACGACAGGACTATCATTCTTCGTTGGCTGGTGGTACAGAAAGGCTGCAGTATTCTACCTGCCTCCTGGCTGGCTTGGCCCACTCGCCTGGTGGATGGCCTTCCCTTTCGCACCTAAAGGTCAGCATTCCCACAGTCATTAGCACGATCAGTCCACGAAGGTTCAATGATTGACCCATGCCAAGGTTCTGTGAGCGTCGGGGTGTGGCAAATGGCCTGCCGTAGAGTCATTAAAGTTGGAGAGCGCACGGTGAAAAATATCCTCGGTAAATTCAGTCTACTTATATCTATCACTACTTATCATAACGTTCCCTCGGACAGTGCCTTCGGAACCCGTCCCAGTTGAAATGGAGTCCAAGTCCAAGAGCTCGTGATAAGGAGTAGTGGCGGATCCCCGTAGGAGATCCAGCAATGTTCTTATGGTGATCTATATGCTTTATGTGTCGCGGGACCGTCGATCTGTACTCCGTGTTCAATTTCAGTTTCACGTAATTCCGTGGTTGCAGAAATAAACACATGCTCAGAATGACGTCGGACCAGCGGTATGTCGGAGTCCCGAGACTAGTACATAACACACAATCTAATCTCGTTCCTTACTCACCACAACTCTACTCATCCTTTTCAAACATGGTCGCAGGCGTTCAGATTCACACAAAGGTCGACGTTCATAATCCTCAATCTGACATCCTCACCGATGGTGCACTTGCCTTCCTCGCTGCACTTCATAGGACGTTTGAGTCTACCAGACATGGCCTCCTAGTTGCGCGCGATATTGCGCAGCGCAGGTTTGACTCAGGAGTGCCTCTTGATTTTCCTCCTGAAACAGCGCACATCCGCGCTGAGCCCTCGTGGCACTGCGCACCCCCTGCACCCGGTCTTGAAGACAGACGCGTTGAGATCACCGGTCCTACTGACCGTAAGATGGTCATCAACGCTCTGAACAGTGGTGCAAAAACCTTTATGGCAGATTTCGAAGGTTCGCATGCCACCCATGATGCGCAGAATCACGCTAACATATCATCTCCAGACTCCAGTGCTCCTACGTTCGCAAACATGATCAACGGCCAAGTCAACTTGCGCGACGCCATAAAGCGTCAGATCGACTTCGAGTCTGGTGGCAAGCGATACAAGCTGTCTGAGAAACCAGCAGTGCTTATCGTTAGGTACGCTACAAATCTTTTTCTAGCTCCCAATCGGATTGTTCATAATGCGGTCCAGGCCTAGGGGCTGGCACTTGGACGAGACGCGTATCACGGTTGACAACACCCCTGTCTCAGGTTCTCTCTTCGATTTTGGACTCTACTTCTACCACAATGCCAAGGAACTCATCAAGCGCGGCTCAGGTCCCTACTTCTATCTTCCAAAGATGGAGCACTATCTCGAGGCCCGTTTATGGAACGACGTCTTCCTCTTCTCCCAGTCCTATATTGGAATACCCCACAACACAATCAGGGCGACTGTCCTCATCGAGACGCTTCCCGCAGCGTTCCAAATGGAGGAAATTCTCTTCGAGCTCAGAAACCACTCTGCTGGATTGAATTGCGGAAGGTGAGGGGCATATAATTAGTTGCCCTCCATGTCATGGGTCAGTCGCTCATTTCCGTGTGTATTCTTAGATGGGACTATATTTTCAGCGCCATCAAAAAGCGAAGGGCGGACAGAAGCGCCGTGTTACCAGACAGGAAAGATGTTACTATGACAGTGCCGTTTATGGATTCGTATGTGCGTCTTCTAATCCAAACTTGTCACAGGTAATCCCACGTTTCGTCCATGATGATAGGTACTCATTATGTTTTAGGAGGAAGGTTGCTGCTATGGGCGGCATGTCTGCTCAAATCCCTATCAAAGACGATCTTCAAGCCAACGAGGTGGCGATGGAGAAGGTTCGAGCAGACAAGCTCCGTGAGGTCACTGCTGGCCATGACGGCACTTGGATTGCGCACCCCTTGATCAACCAGATTGCTCGCAAAGTGTTTGATGAAAACATGCTCGGTCCTAACCAGGTTCGCACAAGCGATACCGTTTTACCTGTTCCTATTGCTCACGCATCGGTTGCAGTACCACGTCAGGCGTGAGGATGTGAAAGTAGCTGCCGCGGACTTGTTGAATGTCAGTGTTCCCGGAAAGATAACGGAGGACGGCATCCGTTCCAATGTCTCTGTGGCTCTGGCATACTGCGGAGCCTGGATCGGCGGCAATGGCTGCATCCCTGTCAACTATTTGATGGAGGACGCGGCTACTGCTGAGATCGCGCGCGTGCAGCTCTGGCAGTGGGTGAAATACGGCGCACGTATCGACACCGGCGAGCAGATTACCACGCAATATGTTGACCGCATCATCGCAGAGCAGGCACCCGGCATCAAGAAGATCGCCCCGGGCGTCAAGGAAAATCACTTGAACATCGCCAAGAAGTATCTCATGGAGCAAATTAGACAACAATGGCCAAGCGAATTTTTGACGAGTGACTTGATGCCATACTTGACGATGGCTGATGGCGTCGAGGACAAGTGGTACAGGAGCTCTTTGTAAAAGCGTTGCGGATGCGCGTACCTGTGTTTTACTGGTTCTGCCAGAGCCCCTCCCCGACATTTTTCTCAGTGTACTTGTAGTATCATACGGACTGGTTAATGTTTGAGCCGCCAAGGCATTATGGCTAGCGTGCATTATATCCTAGCGTGCAGTGCCGTTCTCAAGGACTGAAATACGTGCGAACAAGTTACACGAAAACTATGCAGACAGTTCCTCAGGCCAGAGACCTAAAAGTGTACCTATGCCTTAGAAACATTCACAACTGCACCTTGCATAAGTGCCCGGCTGTAGGGACAAGCCTGGGAGGATGACCACAGTCAGCGGATCACAATATTTACATACTCCCGCCGCGTGTGCAGGGAAAACGTACCTCGTGACCGGCCTTGATCAGTTCCTCGTCTTCCACACCCTCAACCTTTATATCCACGGCCAACCCGAACCCCCCAAGCCCCTCCGCCTCTCCGAGATGCACAGTGGTGTGGATCACGGCGTTCCTTGCGGCATCCTTCTTTCCCGTCTTGCCTGCCATCATCTGCAGGGCTCCGAGGAAACACGCTACATCCGTGACGCATATATTCAGTGCAGGTCACGCGATTTTAACATATTAACAAAATACGCACATGCGTACCCCATGGCGAACAGTTGCTCAGGGTTCGTCCCTTCGCCCTTGCCGCCCATGGCCTTGGGCATCGCTAGGTGCAGAGAGAAAGGGGTCTCATCGAATGATTTGACCTCACCCTTGCGACCCTGCCCGGCAGCGGTAGCATGGACGGTGTACTATCCACGAGAATTCGCGTTGAAAAGACGCGTCATTGTCAGAGATGATGAGCATTCAGTCTGTCAGGACTCGGTAGCACCTTATGGTTCTTGAGGGTCACGGGGGTGGCCGCCTTGGTTGCGTACGACCGTATTGCTTGGATTGCCCGCACGCGAGATGTGTTTACGTTACGTGCACCAATGTTCAACATGCTGGCTTTGTTTTGGCTTTTGAAAAGGTTTGGGATGTTGAAGGGGGCTGTTGAAGGAAACTTGGATACGGGTGGGAGTTTAGATCATGTGGGGGTATTTGGTTCCCCGCAATTACCTGCAACTTACCTCCCTCAATTGAGCTCATCCGATCACTGTATATCACAAGAAAGAAAAATAGTTCAGTTTGAATACAATACAATGATCAGTCTACGATGACTGCAAACAACGCCTAGAAACCACTAGCAGTCACACGCAACTGCTCCAGCTTTTTGAGCACCTCTCCCACTGTGCGGTCAAGTTCTCCAGCAATCGCACTCTGTTTCGACCCTGGTAGCCGAGCGTACGTCTCGCACAAATCACCATCAACAACTGCCTTCACTGGTACATAGTAGCCTCTCCAGCTCAAGTGATCCCGGCCCACAAGACTGCCCTGCTCCGTGCGCATATGCTGCTCGAGTGTTGAGATGAAATCTACATCCTCTTTGGACACGAAAGGCACGAGAATTCCAATAGTGCCATGAATGCCAGTGTAGAGTAGCACCTCGCGACCACCAGCAACGAGTGACACTTTGTGTATCGAGGTAACAAGATCGCCGACGTGGAAGTGACACAACATGTTGGTTTTATGCGGGGCACCCATTAATATACCCTTCTCATGGAGAATACCGGCACCTGTGGGGTCATCATCTACTTGATCAGAGACCTTTGCGTCCAGGCGGTTGATGAATATGTTGCCGAAGCGATCACTAGCCGCGACGGTATTGTAGTCTACCATCGTCACCGCCGCAATCCATCTGGGTTGAGTATCGTCTGCGAAGATGAGCAGTCGATTCTCTGGTGCCTTGTACACTGCGAAATGGATCGATTCCTGCATGTCGCCGACAATTATGCGGGAACCCTGGGTATTCAGGCTAACGATGGCAGTCGAAAAAGTCTGGAACGTGAATGTGAGTAAAGTGAACTGACAATGTTGGTGTATGCTTACTTTGTTCTCCGCTTTCCGTAAAAGTTTCTTCTTACCAATCTCATATATCCGAAGAGCCTTTCCAACGCCAGCAACCAGACGCCCCTGGAACCCCAAGACAGCAAGGGGGACATCGTCCGTCTCTGTCTAAATGAAGGTGTCAGCAAAATGAAGTATTCGTCGAGATATTGCTTCACCTTGTGAAGGAGCTCCAATCCTATGCCATCCTCGGTGAAACGATACGTTCGTAAGAAACCACTGGTACATGACCGCGGAGACAATAAAGTATCCTGCGCGGTGCCTATGACAAGATGTAGCTCATTGTTTCGTGCAGCAAATGGTACGAAAGCAAGGCTGAAGGCAGCCTCGTTGTTGTCTAGTGTGATAGTCGCAACAGTCCTGCCCTGCAAAGCGTGGATGTGAGCTCACGCATCAACCAGTTATAATACGGCCTTACCTCCACAGGATCGATGATACGGATTGCGGACGCCCAGTTCCCTGCTGCCGCTTTCGGCCGCCCAAAGATCTCAGGAGGTAGGTCAAGCATTTCTTGGTCGATATGCTGTCCTGCTTGCATCTGAGAAAACGATTAATCCCGCGATAGTTGCAACGTAAAGAACAAGTCTCACCATCACCTGTAACCGTTTGTTGGCGGCCTCATCGCCCAAAACACGGTGGTCGCCTTCAATAAGGTAAAAGTGGCGATTTTTGGGGTGAGATATAAACCTCCTAGGGGTCAAAGATAGCGGAATTGAGTCTTGCTTCAATTTCATGCCTAGTTTTGGTATCTGGAAAATGCTGAAAAGGGAACAGTAGTCAGTATTAATTCAAAAAACAACGGAATAAAGAAGTTTCAGTAGGAACAATTGGTATTCAAAAATATTCGGCATGTCCTCCTTAGAGATTCATCCGGTATCTCTATTCTCATCTTCGACAGGACATGATGGACGGGATCACTCACCGAAGAACACTGCCAGCTATGCCAATGAGGCCCTCAGGACTGAGCTCAGCGGAGAAACTCCATGCATAGTCCAAATTATCAAAAATCAAGGGGGTGAAATGCATGAGATTTTGATGCGTATAATTCAACCAGGATCTGGACGAGAGCGCTAGGATGGCTGGATTCCCTTGGATTTGAACACGAACCAATCTGACTGGTCGGTTCCCAAGGAACCTGAATGCAAACAATTAGCCACGATTCTCCAATGAGCGACACAACTCACCGGGTCCGAGTATCAGTTAATTGCCCATTAATAGGATCAAGTACTGTTCGTAGGAGAACACCATTTTGGAGACCAATGTTAACAAACATGGTGGGCTGGGTCTTGTTGATACTTGCATCCAGCATGTCAGCAATGCAAATAGTTGATGGCGGTGCTGTCAACGCTTGCAGACTGATCGTTTCCAGTGTGCTCTCTGGGTCAAGCGACACTATTCGAACGGTCTGGTCCTCACATCCGACAGCCTAGCAATTGTGAGCATATAATAGAACTCCAAGAAAGATGGCTTACCAGATAGGGCGTTCTTTGGCGTCCCTCAGGTACCTCAGCTATGCTTAGAGCTGTTATAGTCGAACCCATAGCCTTCCTATCTTGATATTCGTTCAATTGCCCATCAAGATCGAGTTCGAAGTAAACAAGTTCAGCAGAGCTCAGAGCAACAACCACCTGACGTTTGTTTGTCGTAGCAGTGACAATAGTTTTTCCTTGAGGAGCTGACCACTGATTGACGCGGTGGTCCGCAAGTATATGACGAATGCCATGTGGATGCACCTGCAGGAGGGCGTCAGCACCAATTTGCTGGACAGCAAGAGTGGGCGCTGATGACAGGATACCGGTGTCCTGCACTTCTTCAATTGTTTCTCCAATGGAAAGGACAAGAGTTCCATTGACGAACGAGAGAATAATGTAGGTATCAAACTCGTCTGCAAGTAGGAATCAGCGAATGTTCTTCAGAACACCTATGAAATAAAGACTTGCCGTCCTCGCGCCGCTTGGTTGTCCAGACTGCATTGGGAATACCAGGCAACTCTGAGCTAACGGATTCTTCAACGTCAAGACCGTGGCGAAGTGTTCTGAAAGAACTCCTTGCTCCACGTCCGCAAGCGGTGAAAATCTGAGGCGTATCTGAGTTTGGTAATAGGTTCATCACCTTGGAATCTATTATTGGGTCCAAGGATTCCGTTTCGTCTGCGAGTGCGAGATTATCCAGCGGTCGTGGCCGGAAGTGTGCATGAGGTAAAGCAAGGGTGGGATTTGCCATTCCGGTGCCCGGATACGACGTTGAGCTAAACTCAGGTTCATTATCATCGTCACCCAATTTCTGGAACTGGTACAAATAACTGAAATAAATGTTAGAAACTTCTTGAGAGACGTCAAATTGAGAGACGCACTGATTCCCAAACTCGGATGCAACGAAAAGGAAACCAGATTTAAGAATACAAAGACTGGACGCCACAGGGACAGTATCAAAATACTTGATTTTTAATGCCTTAACTTCATCCTCTTCATGATCAATTGTGACCTTAAAAAGGTCACCATCCTCGCTTTGAAGGAGGAAGAAGAAAGCACCCTACGAGAAAACATTAATCAAGATATAGCAGCAAGCTGCAACAGACTAACCTTCATTTTGTGCATAACGGCCGTAACAATGATGATGCCTCGCTGACGATCTTCGAGAGGGTGTTGTCTTCGTGGGATGGGGACACGATGCTGTCGCCGGTCCATGTGTCGGTAAATTATATGGTCTTCACAGCAAACCAGAACACCAGACGGTCCATCGAAACGATCTGTAGATGCTACTTGGCCGCCAGGGACTTGAACTAGTAAATTGGCACGTGGATCTGTGGGCTCGCTCCATTTTCGAACGACATGGTTAAGGCCCAAATCAAGTTCGTAGTATGTCAGCATCTAGGAACTAATCAGTCATCATATACTAAAAAATCACTGAACACACCTTCTCCGCATTGTTGAACGCTTCCCCTGTAGGATCTTGATCAGACTCAGAGTAGTCCACTTCGAGAGCAGCAAACAATGGGTTCTCAAAGCCCACGTCAAGGCCGACGATATGGTGAATGATCGCATTGTTCTTGTGCGCTTCGAGAGGCGAAGAAATTGTAAGATTGGCTGCAGCGTCCCGGTTCAAGATGTACACAAGTTTAGCCTTCTCTACTGCTGAGATCATCACACTACGGCCCTTGGGGTCGGTCGCAAGGTACTGTCCAGGCACAATACGTCGCGCTCCAGACTTGCCAAAGGTTTCTTGATGCAGCTTCACGAAACTGCTCGACTTCGGATCATAGTCGAGAATGATGATGCGGCCAGAATCCGAGCCTACGATTGCGTAGTCTGAGAATAGAATATGAGATGGAAACAAAAGAGATACGTACGAGGGGCTCACCCTTGGTACTGCCTGTCAAACGAAAAGCTGCTAGAGAGCGAATAGAGCCAAAGACATCAGAGGCAATGACCGTTGAAAGTTTCCCGGTCTGAACATCTGGGCGCAAGAGCTCCAGTCGAGTGCCATGAGAGATGATGATTTCCTGGGTTCGTGCACCAGAAAAATTGCCAACGATAGCTTGCGCAGCTGCCGTCGGGGGCTGAAGCGTTAAATTGTATAGATGCATCCCCCGAGGTTGATGTGGTCAAAGCCAACGACGACGTTCGCGAGCGCACGTCGAACTAAACGCAAACTGTTGACAATATTTTCAGCAGTTTGGTTTGTGGCTGAATGCTTGAGCTGACATAATCGTCTGATTTTGGCAACTCCTGTTGTTCGCGAAGAGTTGGACTAGTGTTGCCGCGAGGCAAATTGAGTCGAACCACGGTGGAAAATTGTGGTAATTCGACACAGTTCGACAATTACGAGTGATAACAAATTGTGCCTCATTCGACTCGACTATTATTTAAACCACAAATGAATGGTAGATATCTTGTGGGAAGTAGAAATTAAGAGAAGTGGCTCAGTGTTTGAGTAGAACCGCTGACATTATTAGAAGTACCTAAGAGAAGTAGCTGGATAGGAGAACAAGCGAGTGTGCAAGATAAACGAAAACATACCTCAGCGTTTGAGTAGAACCGCCGAGGTACAAACAAGGCGAGACAACGAGATTAAGTCTGTGACGAGAAAGTAAACTATAATCTAAGTGACGATGTTGCACAGTGTAACTCCAGAAGTTGACGTGTACAATCAAGGGATATCGAAAAGGACAGCTTCGGTTAGCATATGTTTTATATGGCATATCTTAAACACTCGGATCAGCGAAAGTTGTGGATGAGTTGTGACTCTCACCTAAATAACGGACTGGCATCGCCCATATCCTTGAATTCATTTCTTCTGCTGTCAGTAAGACCTTCCGCCTGGCATTGCGCTTCCTTTTTCTTATTAAGCCGGTTATAGTTCCACATAGCGAACAGGCTCAGCAAAATTCTGTAGCGGAAACTCGTCATCAATATTACAGTCCAAAAACTGAGGAGACATACGAGAGAGAAAGGAATCCAATAATAGTGCCATGCCCAATGTGGAAATTCGGCGGATCAATGTAAATGAATGAGGAGCAAATACTAAGACAGGGTTGAGCGGACGGCGTAAGTATATTTATAATGACATGACGTACCCTCCCAGGTTTCCAAGGCCAATGACCATCGCTATCACAACTCCACGCTTCAAGTCGCCTCCTGCATTCGAGCCTGCCCAAGCAAGATCGACTGCGATGGTCGGATAGACACCGATAGCAGCTAGACAAGTTCCAGCATACGACATGCCCGCTCGCCCGCCACAATAAAGCAAGATATATCCCACAATAGACACGAAGGCGCCACCAATGATAAATGGGCCACGAATTTGGTACTTGTCAGAGAAGACTCCAACTAGGATAGTGGCAATACATCCTGCAATAAATGGTGGGGCCGAGAGCAACTGAGCATGGGCAGCGGAATAGCCGAGCTCGTTGATGATAGTTGGCGTAAAGAGAGCGATGGCATAAACAGGGACGAGCAGCCTAAGAAAGGACTCAGCTCATGAATGAGAGATAATATGTGGCAGAGAGTACCCCATGTAGATAAGAACTTGAATGTAAGTCTTGTAATCTTTCATAGCCTGCAAGACAAATCGAATATGGTAGTGGGTGGCGAGATCATTCGCATCCTGTTTGAGCATATCTATCACGTATGCTCTCTCTGTCACGGTCAGAAACTTAGCCGTTTCGGGATACTAAGAAGTCTAAATGATCAGTGAAAGACACAACGGATGTGCGAACCCACATCATGCATGCAGAAAAACGAGATGCAGGCTACGAGAAGGGTGGCTGATTAAATATGAACGTCTGGATTGCCACTCCGAGATACAGCAGACTTACCAATACCCTCTAATAAGAACTAGGAGTGCACATGAAATGAGCGACAACTCGACCTGAAAACATGCAAACATACAATCCATTGCCAACCATGCAATCCTCCGATGCTAATCAACGAATCAATGGTTGACTGCCAATGACAATAGATTGCTTACCCCTCCATATGCTCGATACCATACCTGTGTGCATGAAAAGGTCAAGCCTGACAGCGGGTTGATCGAGAAGTTTGAGGACTCACGCAAGGAGTCCGCCGAAAGCACCTAACAGCCGCCAAAGAAAATGTAAACACGCGTGAACTCGACGCTTAACGAACTGTTACTTACCTGCCACTGTTGCTGCAGAAAAGAATATGGCAATGCGCTTGGACTGTTCAGATCGTGGATACCAGAGAGAGATGTAGTAGGTCACTCCAGGGAATAAGCCTGCCTCTGTCAAACCTAGGAACAGTCGAGCTCTACCGTCGCATAGTTAATGCGTCTGCTGTCAGTATGTGGGTAAGCTCTACGCACACGACAAGAGATCGAAATGAATCGACGAGACACATAAGGGTCATCACAAGACCCCACGCGATCATGATAACCGGTACTGGAGTAAATGTCAGGTGGTGGTGAAAACAAGGTTGAGGTAAACGTACTCCAGCGTGATGGTCTGAATAGTTTCAGCGCAATGTTCCTACACAAACATTGAGAATAGAAATGTTATTCTTGATGTTAGACATACGAGGGGACCTCCGCAAAGCTATACAGTATCTAGAGGAAGCACGTCGGTATTAAATGGAGTAAGTATGGTATATCACGTACAAAGAAGACGGCTGCAGCAATGTTGTACCTGAAGCCGATCAAATGGAGGTCTTTAGACATGCCAGCGACTTTCGCATTGCCTGCCAGTGGTAATGGTGATGAATAGAAAGTAAGATGTGCATGTTCTACTTACCAACATTGGCCCGATCTCTGAAGGCAGCGCAAAATATGAAGCAACACCAGACAAGGCAGGCATTTAACAGACTCACAAGAATGACAACATGTACAATAGCGACACGAATGGTAACAAATGCCAATCGAGCTTGCGCAGAATACGCGCTCTTTCTCCTGGATTGAGCTCCTCGACAATTTGTTTTTCTTCTATATGAAAGGTTGTCTCGATGCTGCCCTTGCGCAACGAGTCTGTGCTACCCTGTGTTAAAGTAACTGAAAGGAATGACTGGTTAAATGAGTGGCTTGTCATTTGGAGATAAATCTCGTTCAAACGACTTGAGTGAGCGGTCAGGTGGTGGTGTTGAACTTGGGGTTGCCGGTGGAAGAAAAAAAAAACTTGAGACATATCATAGTAAATATAACGTTATCGATAGACCGACCCTAGTTGGCCAGCGTCGGGGTCCGCCAGACTTATGATTCATGATTCAGGGTAGCCATCCATTCAAATATTCATTCGGTCACGGACCGAAGCCTCTTCGGTTTCACTGACCCGAAGAAGTCAAAACACTGCTTCCGAGTCATGGATAATGAATAGTCAATACTGATGCATAACTCTGTGATAAGTTACGGGACACCCACATCCACGAAAAATTCTGACCAGCTGAAATTCCGCAGGAGTGCTGCATGGCGGCGACGTCACTGCCAGATCGGCGGAAACTTATATTAGACTTCGCGGAGTGGCGAAATTCGTACGGTGCCGCCGATCATAGTTATAAGACTCTGCGTCGGACCTTCTACTGTTTAAGGAAAATGATTACCGTACTCTTGTAATCGGCTCCGAATGCTACAGCAGAGTCGTGGAGCCCGGAACTCGAGTCCGCCGGATAGTTCCGAGGGGATCATGCGCACGTGCCATGTTTTTGGCCCATACCTCAGCTTACTGTGAGAGGAACTGTTGCTCAATGTGCCACATACCGCGCATTCTATGGATGGATCATCGTCTTTATGATTTTCGTTATCCATGTCTGGGTGTTTTCTATCGGAAGTAAGTCATCATGCCGCACTACAAGTTCAAATTCGTTGCCCATGTCTAAGTCATGATCTTACATGGCTTCGTGGATTCAATGTGGCAGACATGCATACTGCCTGATGGGCGCGATGTCAAATGACCCGCCAAGCTGGCTGCGTTCACTGGCTTCTGTACATATTGACTATGAATTTATCGCACGAGTTCTATCCATCTTTCTGATCAAGAACCATAAAGACAAATTCGTGCAATTGGTGGGTGCGGCAGGCGTCTGGTATGCTGATGCCGTTGGAATCCTGTGAGTTCGTTATTCCTCTGTGAACATGCCGCTATACCAGCACTTCAGATATATGAATCGACTTGGTGCCTGATAATCGTTGGCACGGTCTTCGCTGCACTGATGACGTATATTCACGTTACTGACCACACGTACGTTGAGAATGAGGGTCTAGATCTCAATGCCCATGAAGACCAACGTCTGTTACCGGTTGACATTTACGACAGGATGTAAATCGCGGGCGTGGAAAAGATCAACTTCCAGCGACTGCAACTGACAACGAACTAACTAGCCCTGGTCACATTGTCAGGGTAATCATTCACTCCTAGTACTATAGCTTCTTCGGCCTCACTGACAAACTTTACATCAATAGCATTGTATACCTATGGTTCATGAAATAATGATTCGATATTGGTCACATGTGCCAGTCCATGGTAACCATTGGGCCACCTGGCGAACTTCGAATTCGTGTCATGATCTTGACACGGGTATCTTCCTTTGGTGAAAGTACCGTTCGTCTTTGTGGCACACTAACCAGATAAGTTTCCGCATGCCATAATCAGACCTGGGGCGCCCCTAGTTTACGAAGTCTTCACAAGGCTGTGTGACTCTCAGTTCCAGATTTCAGTGCACGACCTATCATCGTGATGGATTCAATTGAATCATATCGGTTCCTTCCGCGCCAAATGCTACTAATGAAATACATATGTAACTGTGGGCTTTCGTTCCATTTCAAGCTTCAGCCAGGCATTCATTTATTCAAGCCATGCTGATGTTTGACCAGGTATGTACTACGTCTTACCTACGGGATTCCGGGTGCCTGTAATTCATATGAGCCCTAGTAACCATAGAAGAGGAAGACAGCGGTTCCTTCTTGGTATCGAGCCCTTGTATCTTCATCTTCCAGCTACTATGTCTGAGGTACATGCAGAGGTCGACAAACATGGCAGCAGCAAGGAGTCTGTTCATCCGCATGTAGAGCCCTTTGACCGTCCGATGGGATGGAGGAAGTACTACTACCACCCCGTCACCCAAGTGTCGATGTTGGGATTCGTGTGTTTCATGGGCCCCGGCATCTTCATTGCGCTTACTGGTCTCGGTGGTGGAGGCCAAGTCAACAGTAGGGTCCAGGCTAACGCTAGCGCGATTTTGTATGCGACTTTTGCATTTTTTGGATTATTCTCCGGGTGAGTCAAAGTCGGCGATTTAACCCATGGCGACTCATGTCGTTGCAGTTCCATTAACAATGTCCTTGGTCCTCAGTGGACTCTGATACTTGGATCTTTGGGCTACTCGTTGTATATTGCCTCGTTTCTGTATGATGACTTGTACGTTGATCCTGTAATGTTACTGAAACGTTGCACTTCAGTGTTATCAATATCCATCCTGATGCGGGGGCTTTCGTTGTCTTGGCTGGTGGCATCCTTGGTGTCTGTGCAGCTTTGCTTTGGACCGCGCAGGGTTCTTTGATGATGGCGTACCCCACAGAGGCTCAGAAGGGCATGTTCATATCTATCTTTTGGACAATTTTCAATCTTGGAGGGATCATGGGTTCTGCTGTAGCATTTGGAACCAGTTTCAAGAATACCGTGAGTGATATATATGTTACGTTTGTGAATGGGAAGCTGTGCTCATGTCCCTCCGACATCAGACCAACAGCGGTAAGGGCTCAGGCATACCATGGCTACGAGTCTGACGGTGGAGCTGATTGATTTTATCATCCTCAGTCAGCAATGACACATATGTATGTCATTCGATAGTCTCTTGTCGCCAAAGATTGACACTAAACTAGGTTGGCTTCCTGATTTTGACTCTCATCGGCGTATTCCTCCCACTGTTGATGGCAAACCCAGACAAGGTGATTCGTACGGACGAGACTCGCGTAAACGTAAATCAGGTCCGCCACCTATCATGGAAGACGGAGTTGTTCCGCCTGTACGTGACGCTGAAGACCGACCCTTGGATCATCCTCCTCTTCCCGATGTTCTTTGCCAGTAACTACTGCTATACCTGGGGTTCGTACTGGTCTTGGCATCAGCGTGGTTGCTGATAGGTTACGCAGAATACAATAATTACAACGGCGCGATATTCACTATCCGTGCACGGAGCCTGAATAGCTTAATGTCCTATACGTCGCAGGTCTTTGGATCTGTCTTCCTCGGTTACTTTATTCTTGACCTGAAAAGGGTCCGGCGCAGAGTCCGTGCCTTCTACGGCTGGATCCTCGTGTTCCTTATGGCTTTCGCTGCCCACGTCTGGGCATATTTCTACCAAAGGTAAGTCATCCTGCAATACAGCCCCAAATTACAATGAAAGTTTTCCTTAGAACATATACCCGCGCTGGAGCCACGAAGGATGCTTACAAGATCGACATTGTGGATGAAACATATGCTGCCCATGTCTGGGTCATGATAATTCATGGCTTCCTTGATTCAATGATGCAGACATATGCATACTGGCTAATAGGCGCGATGTCGAACGACCCTGCCAAGCTGGCCGTGTTTACTGGCTTCTGCGCGTATTGACCTTGTAAGTTCGAGTTCAATACTAATCAAACACCATACAGATAAGTCCCTGCAATCAGTGGGTGCGGCAGGCGCCTGGAGTACTGATGCTGCTGGAATCTTGTGAGTTCCTCAATCCTCTGTGTGAACAAACCACTGGATCAACAGTTCAGGTATATGAACATCTTCCTGTCGACTTGGTGCCTAATGGTCGCCGGCATGATCTTCGCCGCACCGATGGTATACCTTCGCGTTACCGATCACACGGACGTGGAGGGTGAGTCTCTGTGAGTACCCATGATGACCATTAATGCACCTGTCACCAGTATTGATAATCCACTACAGTATGCAAGTCGCGGAGGTAGAAACAATCGCGCCATCATCGCCTGCGACGCTGGAGAAAGCATAACCAAACATTGAGGATAGACGTGAATTCGAGAGTTAGATGTGTTACTCAGGCTATTAAGCTTTAAGACTTGTCAGATTGACTCGCCGCTGGTTGGATCTTAAATGTACAGTAACTGACAAACATAAGAGTATGGACGTTACATTCAAGCTTGACTTCCTTTTTGAGTGGGTCGAAAGCCATAGCACATTCGCCACTTAGCCTCAGAAATCATCTGGAGCGCCAAACGTCCCTCCATTCGTCTTGAAGGCCCCTTTCTTTCCACCTCTCTTTCCACCTCTCCCTCGGGAAGTGGTGTTTGACGAAGACTTCGAAGCTCTTGAAGTAGATTTTGTGCGCTTTGATGGCCCAGGTCCACCGTTATCAGGACATTCTGTCATATCATGAATGCATGGGACGTCCATGTAGAGTTACAGCACCATACCAGAAGTCCAATGCCCTGTCTGTCCACACTTGAAGCACGCATCACTGGACGCCGATCCTCCCGCCTTTGATGCCGGTTTCGAGCGGCTAGTCATGTCACCATTTGGACACGCTACATATACTTAGCGACCTCTAACAGCACATAATTTTACTGTTACTCACCAGACGCCCAATGACCTTCTTGATCACACTACATGGAAGTTTAGTTTCTTAAGGCATCGAGGTTAAGAATGCACACGAACCTTGAAGCACTTCCCGCTACTGGAAGTTGAATCATTCTGGGTTACTGATCGAGATGACATGGGACGTGGAGCAGCGCTCTTAGGTTTGGGTGATTCATCGTCCCACTCAAAGAATGCACATCCCCCGTCCTTTCCTTTGGAACATCCCCAGAATATTCGTCCTTTATTTGTCCCCTCCTTAGTGACAGTACGCCGTACCGCGTCTTCACGACATTGGCATTGACGTACAACGGCGTCGACCTGGTTAAGCTCACACAGCTCTGTATGGAACAAGACGTGGTACAAAACATGAACTCACTGAACGTTCACTAGCCAATGCGCGCTTGGCCGGGACGAGAGGCATGGGATTTGCAGGCATACCAACCGGTACGTTATCACACCATTTGAAAAACCCACATTCGTCGCCGACTCCGCAGGCATAGAACTCCTTGCCTTCACGAGCTGACTTCTGTGTGACTGTTTTGCGCTGAGATGGAACACCGCATTCACATTCGGGCGTCATGCTTGAAGAAGGCAAGGGGTTAGATCGGGGAGCAGCCGTCGGGGTAATCATCCTCGAGGATGTGGGTTTACTTCCGGAAGAAGTTGTCCGCGAGACAGGAGCACTGGACTTTGATGGTCCATTGGATGCTCGTGAACGGCTTCGAGGTGGCGGGGGAGGCGGGGGCATATCATCATTCAAATCTTGAGAATCATATCAATTCTCATCTTTCAAAACGTAAATTTGCATACCATCAATGTCGTTGGAAGGTGGCGGTGGGGCTGCTCTAGCAGCGCCTCGTCCACGGCCTCTAGATGTTGGAGCTGCAGCACCGCGTCCTCGTCCTCGACCGCGGCCACGGCCAGCACCTCCTGGTGGGGGTCCTCCATTGTCGTTATCGTTATCATCATTATTGTTTCCACGACCGGCACCCCTTCCTGCACCAGCACCTCTACCCCTTCCACGGCCGCCGCCACCACCACCATCGCCACCCCCACCGCCCTGGTTTGCCCCTGCGTTACGTTCAATGTACCTGCGCACGCTCTAAAGTGCAACATGAACGAGACGACACCGGTGTGTATACAAGACCACTTACAGAGACAACCTTATCGAACTCTCTCTTGGCGAGAACATACATCTCCCTATATTGTTCGATGCTCTCGGTGAGCATCTCTGCTTTGGATTTCGTGCCTTCGCAAACTCGAACCATGCCGCGTTCGGTTTCGCGCCTGAGCTGCGGCTTTGATAAGCTTCTCTCAAACCCAATTTCATTGTATCCTTCTATAAGCCCAATGCCAAGCGTCGAGGGCATGAGATGCTTTGTTGCACCATCCATGCGTTCGATGACGTATTCACGGTCGACAATCGTCTGGATGTGTTGGGCAATCGTAGCATCGGTGCCTGCAGAATAACAGATGATCACATTGGGGCGAATAACAGCATGTGCGGAAACCCACCAATGCCGTTCTTGTCCATAAGGGTAACCAAGTCCGCCTCTGTGAGGAGAGACGGCGAGGAAGTCTGACCGTCTTTGATTTCGCATACCGTAGGTACAAACTGCTCGCCTTCCTGAAAGTTCGGTATCTCTTTTGCCGACCACTTGTCATATGGGTATACTTCAAGATAATTTCTTTGAAGGACAATCAATCCTACGAGGGCGTGAGCATGAGTCATAGACGCAGCGAGGTACTGACCGGTTGCATTAAACTCTTCACCACCATAATCCACTTGTACAATTGTCTCTTTGCCTTCTGCATCCTTGCTACAACTTGCAAGAAAGCGCCGGGCAATGAACTCATATACTTTCTTCTCATCACCAGCAAGGTTCCCTGCATGAGCAGTAGGGTGGATGGGCGGGTGAGCCTTGTCGTTGTTTTTGCCCCGCCTTGGAGTATTGAAGTTGCCCTCATGCAGGCTGAGCGTGTAGGATAAATCTGGCGTTCACAAAAATCTCGGGAAGCATACCCAGTGGCGAATCCTCCCCAAACAGGATCGGCGGTTTGCTTTTCGATGAGTGTCATGAAATTGAACTGAGGATCGTACTGATCTGTTTCTGTGCGTGGATATGACAAAAAGCCTTGTTGGTAAAGCTTCTCCGCAATCTGGATGAGTATGACCACGGTCACGGTCAGCTGGAAAGCAAGAAGCGCCTGGATCTGGGTTCAGCTCACATCGAGGACCTTCTTGGGAGCAAGCCTTAATAATCTGGATCCTGCTTTCTGTAGCTCTACGGTTGTTAATGGGAGTGGTTTGCTAGGATGTTCAGTCTGGTCTAGTGCAGTTCAAACAACTAAAGAAGAAAACTCACTATTTTTTGACATCCTTCTGCGTCACCTTCACCACTCTAGCAGTGGGACTCTGCAAAACCTCCTCGTATATCTCAGCAACGACATCGGGTTCGAATAAGTGCCCCCTTTTCCAGTTAAAGTCGACCTTCTTGTCATCACGATCCACAGAAAAGTTTATATACCAGAAGTCTTCAGGAACGAAGGACTTGACTTGATTGTATCTTTGGACGACAAACCCAAGCGTCGGAAATTGACAGGGACCTGCTCGGAAATGTGTCATAAAAAACAAGTGGATCGGTGATGCACGAACCATACGAGACGACTTCTCTCTTTTCACGAAACTGGGCGAGCCGTGTCTGCAGTGTAAGAGTTTGCATACGGGTGAATGCTGCACCTATTCTCAGGTCAAGGAAGATGCGCGCCTCAACAGCATGGGCCTGAGCCATGTCAAGATCAACGGGGTGTTGAGCAGCACGATGAATTTGTCTGGTATCGCGAACATCTGCTAGTGAAAAAAACTGACCAATAACTAGATACTCACTGAGGAATGATGGCACTAAATCTAGCTCTCTTCACAACGATTTGTGGACGTGATTTCCTGCATACCTTGACAATCTCGCTCCCAATATTCTCTCCTTCGCGATCACAATCTGTCCAAATCATAAGGGTATCTGCTCTACGTGCTTCAGTCAAGAGATTGCGTTCGATACTCTTGCTGTCTGCGGGTACAGAGGAGTGAATGGGTGCATCGAACAGCGTAATAGGGTCACAAGAGTTCCACTGTCTGTACTCTTCTGGGAAGTCGTGGGCTAGCAAATGACCAGAGACGGCGGTTACTGTAAATTGTGAGTTGGTTTGTGGGTAATCGAAATCAAAGTTTTTGATGAATCTATTGGACGTTGGACGCTGGAAGCAAATTGTATGGATTTGAGAGTGTCAGTACACAGACGGTTCTAGCTCACTGTTTCCAGGCGACCACCAGAGAGAATTGAGCTGATTGAACGAGCTATGGAAGGTTTCTCCGCCACACAAAGAACTCGCATGCTGCAGGTGAAGGATGATTCTATGAAGAGTGTGGAAAAGCCTGGCCTTTAATTTGTCGAACCAGGTTGTTTAGCTTGTGACAGAACGGAATTACCAGGATGAATCCAGGTTTGATTGGGAGAAGTGCTCGCGAGAAACGGAGCTGCACCCCGAGCACCCAGACAAAACGCGACACGGTCAGCACGCGTCGCGGGTTGGGACTCCGCAAAGCACGTGCTAGCGCCAATCAAAACGTCTAACATTCTTTCCCGCACATACCGTCGAAATCAAGCTCAGGTATGCATTATATCTCAATCATCCAAACGCAGTTTCGCCACCGCTGGGTCAAATATTGCTGTGACCGATGTATCGCAATCAAGGTCGCACGGACGCGATATTGACTCAATGGCAATGCAGGGAAATGCCTGGATCAGTTTCATCAGATCATGAGGTTGATCGAAAGAAGCACCGTGAAAAAGATACGCGTCCACTGTTAAGAAGTTTTGCTCAGATGCGGATTTCTCTCATCATGTGGCCATTGAAAAATTGCAATACTTATCAAACAGGCACTCAAGAACATTTTCCGATCTTCACAATGTCCCATGTCACGGGCCAGGATGCGGCCAACCCCTCACCCAGTGGTGCTGCTGCAGAAATATTTTGTCTACTGCATCGATAAGATCAGTAGTACCACTACTAGTACTGAACTCGACGAATCAATCCGATCAATCTCGAAGTTTGCTTGAAGTGGTACCAAAATGCGTACGTTTGCGATGTGAGTTGGTCGTGTATCCTGCCGATACAGCCGCAGTTTCTGCACCAGGATGAATAATTCACAGGACATCAAGTCACATCCAGGGCAAAAAATTATGGTGCCGCTTGATCGATCGATCCCTGAAGGCTCATCCAGGCTATCTTGCACACTGATAATAACCTACGGTTACCATGCCCGTCCCGCTGCATCATATCCTGATTGCTACGTTAGGTGTTCTGATATTTACGCACGCAGGTGTCTTACTGAATGCTGGCTCCAAAATGCCTGATGGTTGCGCCAGGGGCAACCAATTATCCCCACTGAAATTGGATAATATGATGTCCAATTAAATCCACGCATGAAAACTTCCCACAGAGCTCCATCATGGTGAAGACTGTATTACTTCCAGTGACGATGCGTTTGGAGTCTAGGGTTACGATGAGGATGATGGCGCGGTCTACAAGTCCTGCTCGTTTTTCGTTATACGTAACGCTCACCATTTACAACGACCACCTGCTAAACCAATCTGTTCATTGAATGAAGCTAACCAACACAGTAATCTTATCTTGTTAGACCATTCTACCACACCCTGCCATCGTCGTATCTCGTTGGATGTGTATGTTGTAGCGTGGTCTCACAAACATCATTCATCACCGCATTTCATATGCGTCGGTTCAGACATAGCGCACTGTTTTCATTCATTCAACCAATCCCAAATTAGGTCTAATTACATGGCGTATTGTAAGCACGCTGGCTTACCTGAGTTCCCATAATCAGTACATATACCGTCGCTGATGCTGAAAGCTAAGCTTTCAGTATTTCACCTTTTGGTGTAACGGTTATGCGCGGGCGGCGGGCTGACCATGTTACACGTATGTATGGTACGACAATCATTGGCCTACAGTCTAACACCTTCATACTTATTCTATACATTCAGTTCACTGTCCCTACGGCAGGCTCACAGGTTAACCGTACACATAGTAACGAAGTGGAGCATAGTGCGTCATACTATGTCTATACCGCGTATAAATGTCCAAGCCGTGTCATTCAGATTCTGACCCCTTCATATCACCGTGCGGCGACGATGGCCTTTGCTTGATTCCATAAATTTGCCTTCTCGTTCCACAAACCACCCGCCCACCTCGCCTGTGAACGGCGCCAACCCACTACCACGACACGGGGATCCACGATGGAATTTGCAATCGCTGTATCCTGCCCAAACCGAAGTTCATCCTCGCTGAGCATGCAGCGAAGCACGCAGACCTTCAGCTTGCTGCAATTTACCAATATGGTGCTTAGACCATAGCTGGCTATAGAGCCACACGAGAACGGGAAACCAAATGCCAAAGCGAGGTGGGTCAATTGCGGGAGCATTGCAAAATTTGGCGCCCAGGCCATTAACTGGCCCCAGGTATCATGAAGTTCCAGATGCGTGAGCTCCTGGAATAATGGGAGGGAAAAGTTAGGAGCGCGGCCATGTGCTGCGAGATGCTCGGCAGAAAAATATAGATGAGTAGGGCGGATGGAGCTAGCGACGACAAATTGTGTGACGGCTGACGGAGTGTGTGGCCATACTCTGAGATCTGTAAGGCCAGTGCAGACTGCAAGAATCTCCATCATGAAGCACGTCGGAATGTCAGAGAGGAGAAGTGTCTTGACATATCTAGCAAAAAACGAGGCCGGCTTGGTCTTGGTGGCAGAAATAAATCCCTCCAAGACTCTTGCTGATTCGCTACCTCCGTATTGCAGTGCGACGCAGTTGTAGATGACAGGTTCCACCCTGTGGTCGAAAATTACTATTCATCTTCGTTTCCTCGTGAACTGACTCACCAGAACTGTACTCGCCGAGCCACTAAGGCCAGACTCAGGGCCGAACGACGGTCACTGTTGGCAGCGTTTTTAAAAATGTCTTGCTCCAGCTCGAAAGGAAGAGCAGACATAGAAGTAAAACTCATCACGGGTAGATAAAAGACGCGGTAAAGCACACCTTCTGGACTTTATAGCTACTTGGCGAATCCCGCTTCACTCCCGGCCCATACGGTTAATTCGAACTACGCACTAAACCAAGCCTTAAGAGGGATACCGATAAGGATAATGAAGATTGAAGCTCACCGGGAGGGAACGCGGCCGGTGGACTTCCCTGCAACCTGGAAGTGGAAAGTGGACCACGGCATGTACGGTACTTACTCATAATGCTGTTCGGTCCTAATCGGACGCGATAGCTACTTGCATAATTTATACCTCGTTACGGGAGATGACGATTTGCCCTTTCTGCGGCTTTGGCGAGAGTCGCGAGACGCTTGAAACCATGAGGCAATAGTTTCCGTCACAACGAAGGAATACATTCTTGGCAGGTTATCAGGTAAGCAAAATCAATTAAAGGTACAACCTGAGCGCGTTGTAGTCATATGACTGGTCATGTGATTGTGGTTTTTTTCGCGTTCATTGAATCGGATTTGTGTCCTTGTCACTGTTATCAACGACGAGCACTTTTAAAATTACAGTGCCATGGACCTCGGCGAGAATGTCAACACCCCCACGACTCGTCTCCTGACGCTGCTAAATGTATCTGCTTTGAAAAGCAGAAAGAGAACTCGGGATGAAGATTCACCAGCACCCGAGAAGTTAAACAAGCGGAAGACGGTTAAGCTTGCAGAAGATATTACATTGGACCCAGGCCCCATATTACACGACAGAACTAACAATGATGCAGATGACGAGGTCATTGAAGCTAATGAAGAAAATGACGGTGTGGATCCACGAGGTACATTATCAGTGTGGTTTGGATACGCGTGCTCAAAAGGTACTCCTTCAGATATCACTTCGCCATACGAACAGCATTACGGACCAAATACCGAGCTTGTATCAGATGCATCAAGAAGCTCTGTAGATCAACGACGCTGGACGTGTTCGAGGGAGAAAGTCGGCAAATTACCAACTGTGTTTAGTTTACGAAACGAAGATATCACCCCTCCATCGAAAAAACTGGCCAAAAAGACAGCAGTATGTTGCATCCTGTAGTTTATCACATGCTGCTGAAATATTCACGGAATCATTACCAGATACCAGAGCGTTTGAGGGGCCCATTTCAGGCGCGACAATCGAAGCAGTCGTCAGGTATGCTCAGCGGTGTGCCGCGTGTCATGATGTTGATATCTTTACAATTCAGATCAGAGGCAGGTACAAGATGATCTACTCTCGATCTTGTCCGCCCACCTTGATCTATATAATCCTGCGCTTTCTCTGGAGGATCACCGAAGTGTACGAGATGTCATTGCATTGCACGCGTTGGATCACATTACAAAGTTTGTTGCTCCCCATCTCTAGACTTAACCGTATTTATAGAAAAACACAGGAAGCGAAGACGAGTTTTGAAGAACAATGAACGTCTTGCACATGCGAAAGCAGCTTCAGTCTCGCCTCCAGAGGACGTTCAAGATCAAGGTTTTACTCGACCCTCCGTACTCGTTCTTCTCCCGTTTCGCTCGTCGGCACTTGCTTGGCTCGATGCATTAATCACACACACGCCCTCTCCAGCATATCAAATCGAAAACCACTCCCGTTTCCTATCTGAGTATGCCCTGCCACCCGATGCAGTGGATAAACTGGCAGTTGCAGAACCTGGTACATACCCTCGAGACCATGTTGAGACTTTCAAGGGCAATGTCGACGATAATTTCAGAGTCGGAATTAAACTCACAAGGAAAAGTGTCAAGTTATTCGCCGATTTTTATGGGTGTGATATCATTCTTGCAAGCCCGCTCGGTTTGAGGATGTCAATCGAGAAAGAAAAGTGCGTTCATTGTGCGAACCCAATGCAACGTTCAATTGTAACTTTCTTCAGAAACGCAGATTTTTTGTCATCGATCGAGATATTGGTGATAGACCAAATGAACGCATTGGCAATGCAAAATTGGGAGCATGTCCAGGTGTGCCCATGCCATGTTTTATGTTAATCCCCTTTTTTGATTATGTGCATGTCAGTATGTCCTTTCAAACATGAACAACCTGCCGAAAGATTCCCATGACGCGGACTTCTCGCGTATCAAGCCATGGTATCTAGACGGCTAGTGGGTCTCTTCTTGACGATGAATTGTGCATGATGCTTAGTCTCCGCGAGTTCTGCGTACCTTCGACAGTCCATCTTCTTGTCACCATTCGAGACACCAGAATTGAGAGCGCTGTTTAACACGACTCTCAAAAATACTGCAGGAAAGGTCAGAGTCGACAAAATATGGCCTGCCATACAGGTTCCAGAGTCTATCGACCAAGTGAGCGCCTTCTTAATTGCTCATGAATTCTGCCTTAACAATGCAAAGACGTTTGTTCCTTTCGACTGTGCGAACCCTAAGGACGAACCCGAAAAGAGATTTGCTTATTTCACCACTCAGGTAACCTCTGCGACTCCAACCTTGACTTTTCTCATCTTACATCATGTCAAGCTACTGCCAAGGGTACTTAAATCCGCAGTGCAGAGTGCCAACACAGTGATCTTCATACCTTCCTCATTTGATTTCATTCGCGTACACAACTACTTCCGGAAGCAGTCTTCCCTGAACTTCGCTGTACTCTCTGAGTAAGCTCCGCATAAACCACATCATCCGAACACGTTAGCAGCTAACTACTTGTAGATACTCTACCAACCAGGACATTTCTCGAGCACGAGAAACTTTTTTCTCCGGTAAAAAGGCATTTTTGCTCGTCAGCGAGCGGTTCCATTTTTACCGCAGGTATGTCACTCAAACATTTGAAAAATTCGGGTTTACACAGCGAGTCCTGTATCTGCAGATACAAGATCAGAGGCATCCGCAATCTCATTTTCTACGGCCCTCCAGAACACGCTCAGTTCTTTTCCGAGTTCCTGTCATTCCCGTTCCTTGACGATGGGGTGGAGGCCTCTGATGTAATGTCAAAAGTGATTTATTCCAAGTATGATAAGTTCAGGCTGGAGAGAATTGTTGGGACAAAAGGTTTGAAAGGTCTTTTGGAAGGTCTCCTGTAGTTTTAGAGCCATACTGCCTTACTGCGTTACCGCAGGCGTGGGTCCTTAGCGTTCATCCTTTGGAAGTCTGCCCCTTTGAGGTGGAAGATACCCTGAGGCTTCTGTTCTTTCTTTGACCCACCTTGCTTGATTTTGATTGACGTCGCTCACTGTCATTAGCGATACCGGTTGAAGTAATTGGTACAGTCTAGTTTTGAATTCTAGACCGCAATTGTTGCCATCGGTCTGATGGCGTAGTTGGTTATCGCATCTGTCTAACACACAGAAGGTCCTCAGTTCGAGCCTGGGTCAGATCACTTTTTTATCCTGTGCATCGAAGTTGACCTATTTTGAACAGTCACGAGTGAAGCTTGACTAGCTTGACGCTTGTTTCTCCTGGTCGATGAATGCAGAATGAGCACCTATCTTTACGAGCTCCCAACTACCGGCTCTGTCTCTTTTGGAGACTTTTGCGTTGACGGCACGGCCTCCAATGCATATGCAAGTCACATCGCTGAAGCCACTCAGGCCCGAGCGAACCTGCGTGGTGTTCTCAAAGTGACCAAACGCACCGACACAGACGGCAAGGATTATCTGCGCTTGATCAAGGTGCGCATCACCGTTTCCAATCCGTGGCTCACACAGTACATATCCCCTAGGTTCTCGATGACTACCTCCCATACTTGCATGGGATCATGGCTTGTGTCGTATCAGGGGACATTCGTCTGAAATCCGAACCCAGTGGGTCTTCTGCTGTTACTTGATCCGGCGGTTGTGTGATTGACTGACCGGCCTGAGATTCAAAGAATTCAGCTGGCGCACGACACTGTCCGCACATCTATTTCACACATCCCCAAGAATCGCTCTTGCATCGCTGCATGCGGACCTTGCATCCTCATTGCTCACTTACGCCTTTGCGCTGTCAAATTTCGCGCGTGTGACGGTTGCAAGTCTTGGTTCTTATGAGCATGATCGGGCGATCTCGGAAATCGAGAGAAAGGCGAAGGATGAGAAACTCAATTTTGCGGTGACGCTGCTGTGCAGAGCGAGCGGGATTTTTACCCATATGAGCGAGAAGGTGTTGATGGATTGGGATAAAGCCGGGGAGGGTGCGTCGGGCAGGCCGCCCGATCTGAGCAAGGAGGTTAATGCTGCACTCGCAAAGTAAGTGTGCTCTCTCATTTCATCTCATCTCGTTTTGGATGACATGGTTTAGGATGGCACTCGCTGATGCGCAAACTTTGGCAATTCGCAAGTTTCTCTCCAAATCTGCATACGACAGTGTAGTATCCCCCGGCCCTCCGCTTCCCAAATCACACCCTTCCATCCCGCTTATCTTTAAGTTCCATCTTGAATGCGTTTCGCTTTACTCCTCTGCGCGTGCGCTTGCCATGACGCCCAGCTCCGCACGCCCGTCTTCCCCGTCTTCTAATCCAGACTCCAATGCAGAAGTCTGCGTTGAGCTGCGCCGCTACCTCGCAGACGCATCAGCGTTTCATACAGCGCTTGCGCATAAGTGGCTTGGCGTTGATGCAGGAGAAAGTGCAGTGCATGAAAAGGGCGGGGAGGCGGTGGCATGGTTACTATGGGCAAAGAAGGAGCTTGAGGACATGAAGGAGGGCGGGCTTGGTATTTCAGTAGGGCGAGACCGCGAGAAGCGAGGACGCAAAGGACGTGTCGCGGATGAATTGGAGAGCGTGGGCGTGTTTTTGAAACACTACAAGAAAATCAATGATTCGGTGAGTCGGAGGTGTTTCAATCGCGTGAGATATTGGGTGCTGATCATTATTCGTGTACGACGGGTAGCTGACATTTCAACCTGTGCCAAAGCAGCAGGACTTGCAAGCGCGGATACCTACAGGGATTTTGGCGGTGCATGCGAAGCCCTACACACCTCCTTCCCCAGCATTCGGACCTGGTTCTATCGAATATGCACGTCTACAGACGGAAGCGCTAGCACTAGAAGAGGATGATTCGTCGGGAGATGAGGCAGTTGCTAGCATTGCCAGTCCGCGCACGTATGCTGGAGCTGGTTCGTACTTCTAAGCCGTGTATAGTCTTTTATTAAGGTCAAGTGCTGTGCACATTGCATGTTCTGGTAGGTACAGTAAGGTATGATCAGCATACTATATCCACTTTTAAATCAGGTTTCAATGGAATAACGCCCCCTTCTGTCATTATCCAATCAGTATCGTAAGGGGAGAAGCCGCTCTCCTCCGTGTCGACATGAATTTGAGCATCTCATCTGCGAGGTATGTGCTGGCACTTGCAATTTTCGTCAGGTACCCGGAGGGCCGAGGAGAACAGCCCCAAGTTGTTGCTCTGGAGTAACAGCCTACCTGACATTCTGGTCCCTGAATTCAACACCGTAAATAGTGTCCTCAAAAACGAGGCGCTTGCTCCACACCACGGCCTCAGCTGATCTAGTTTTGTCGCATCATCATGAGGTGGCAGGTGGCAGACGGCAGTAACTCCCAGAACTCAGCGGGCGCTGATTTGCGGTAGACATGGAATCGGTACTAACTATTCGAGATCTCGAGATGCATCACGAAAGTTCTTTGCCTTGAAGTGATTTCTATGGGCATGTCCAGCACGCTGTGTTTGGACTTGGCCTGCAGTGAGAAGATATGACCGCGATCGATCATCACCCGCCGCTACAGCATACACCGTCAAACCTTCCGCGACCCAGCCTGCATGGTGCCACATCTAGTTCGTGACTGCGGTTGATCGCAGCTACTCCGTCGGACCGCTACCTTAGGTTTCCATCGACACATGCAGTGTGATTCTGTCATCTGTCAACCGTCAGCGATGACCTGCCAACGATCAGTCGTCATGCGTCTTCTCAAGTTCGTCGTCGTTCCGTTCAATTCAGTCAACAGCGCTGTCAACGCGACTTACGTACGGACAGGAATGGGTCACAAAAAGGTGAACCCTTCAAGAATCACTCGCATCCATGGTCTTGGCATTTCAACTTCAGGATCAAATCGATCTATACCATAGAAGATAGCTCCATTCTGATTTCAGCCATAATAATCACAATAATCACTTACCCTTCCAGAACAGCAATTACTGCGACCGTAAGGGAAGCCGTAAGTATGGTTTTACGCCAGTA